>VWZE01012797.1:14453-29493 GCA_013396675.1 Eubucco bourcierii
CCCAACATTTAGCTTGAAAAAAAACTTGCCTGGGCATAAAACACACTGAAGATTTTTTTCCACAGCAATTGAATCATCTCCCTGAGCTGTATCTAACAACAGTTACTGTAATTCTATGCCACAATTGTTTTGCAAAGCCAAACATTAATTTCAACATTACTTTGCATTCTTCTAAACAAGGAAATGAAGCATCTAAACAAGATCATACAGTCATAGAATGGTAATGTTGGAAGGGACCTCAAGGATCTAGTTCCAACCCCCTGCCATAGGCAGGGACACCTCCCACTAGTACAGGTCACTCAAGGCCTTGTCCAACCTGGCCTTGAACACCTCCAGGGAGGGAGCAACCACAACCTGCCTATGATTCTATGATTTTATGATTCCATAAACAGGCTCTGCTGAGGGGAAACTACCACATTCTGCATGACCATGGTGAAGTGCAGACTTAGGAATGTTTCATTTTGGACCTCACCCAAACGATCTGCTCCTCATCCTTATTTACTTCATTATATGACTCAACTCATTAAACATTTCAGGCACAAATTAGGCCTAAGAGCAAGTGTTCCCCTCCTGTCAAAGCATCCTGAGATGGAGTTCTATTAGACATCACACTCCTAAATAGGGATTTCCTCCTACTCAGTTGTGAGTAAGGACTTGGAAAGGAGGCTTTGGTATTCCCTCTGAATGAGTAGGCTGAGCCTGTGTATCAGAGTGAATCACTTGTGTAGTAGGTACCTTGAGAAGTCATATTGTACTGTGACTGATGCTCCTTTAGTGCATTGAGTGCATGTTTTCCACTCCATTTACTTCAGCAGCATCAACTCAGCCTGCCAGCAAGCCACACCCTCGTCAAAAATCTTTGCAGGAGGAAGAGGTTGAGTGAGAATGGCCACTCATTTTCCTCAGGACAAATTCCCTCACATCCACTGTTCCATGCAGCCCAGACAGCCAACTGAGTCCTGAGCTGCAGCAAGAGCAGTGTGGACAGCAGGGCAAGGGAGGGGATTCTGCCCTTTGCTCTGCTCTACTCAGAACTCCTCCAGGGAAGTTGTGGAGCACAGAATCACCCAATGGGGAATGGATCCAGAGGCACTTGTGTGGCACAGTAGACTTGCTAGAGGGCAGGGATCCATCCAGAGGGACCTGGATAGGCTGCAGAGCTGTGCCCAGGCCAACCTCATGAAATTCAACAAGACCAAGTGTAAGGTCCTGCACCTGGGTAGGCACAATGCCAAGCACAAGTCCAGGCTGGGTGGGGAATGGCTGAGAGTAGCCCTGAGAAACAGGCCCTGGGGGTCTGGGGTGCTGAAAAGCTCAAGATGATGCTGCAGTGTGAGTGCAACCCAGACAGCAACTGTGTGCTGGGCTGCAGCAAGAGCAGTGTGGGCAGCAGGGCAAGGGAGGGGATTCTGCCCCTTTGCTCTGCTCTCCTCAGACCCCACCTGCAGTCCTGTGTGCAGTTCTGGAGCCCCCAGCACAGGAAGGACATGGAGGTGTTGGAGTGGGTCCAGAGGAGGCCACCAAGATGCTGAGAGGGCTGCAGCAGCTCTACTGTGAGGACAGGCTGAGAGAGTTGGGGCTCTGCAGCCTGCAGAAGAGAAGGCTTCCAGGAAACCTTAGAGTAGCCTTGCAGTGTCTGAAGGGGGCTACAGGAAGGCTGGGGAGAGACTATTGAGAAGGTCTAGGGGCAGGACTAAGTGCAATGGGACCTGCTCTGAGGTTCTTGAACCTCATCATATTTCCAGGGTTCCCTCCAGCAGTAGTAGAGGGGTTAGATATCCAATAAGTAGCCCAATTCCAGCTAGGCTGGATGAAATGGGAAAGAGAGATGTGTTTTAGATGTTTTAGAGGTTTAGATTAGAGGTTTAGAGGTGTAGATTAGCATTTGATTGATGAAAAATGGCTGCCAATTTGTACTTGTTAAGAATGATGCAACATTAATAATCCATATGAAATATGATAGAAAGGCAAAGGTTCTTAGTAACTATGAAAATTGTTTATGAACATTAAATCTCCCCAGAAAACTTAGTTACAAGGTTTGAAACACACAGTTTGGAAATTTATACACACAGGGAACAGGCAAAACTGGAACACTGTAAGAGGTACCCAGCAAAGGCAAACATGATACTGGCAGAGAAGGTTCCTGCAGTCACTACACTGCTGGCAGTTCATTATCCTGCTTAGCCACTGGATGGATGCAGGAAGCTCCTTTCTGCTGATGGCAGAAGGCAATTAGTGATTACAAGAGGCTTGAAGTAGTGACTCACAAAATAGGCTCAGACAGTACCCAAAGCACATGGAGGGGTTGCTGTGGGTGGTCTCAAAGCCATTAGAGGCTTTGGAGTTTCCTAGGCTTCTGGTTGCTGGAGAAAGGAGGTAGACAAGCTCTGACCTGGTCCTGACTCTCAGGATGTTCTCTATTATCTCCAGGACTACTTGTCGTGGCAGGAGGCTTTCAGCTGCAGGCAGGATGTCTTACAGTGTGCAGTGTCAGCACAGTTTCACACTGGCTGTGCAGGCTCAGGCGTTTAGAGCCTGCTCCTGGTAAGCTTTTGGCAGGCAGTTTCCAAGCAGTTCAGGATATAAGGCAGCACAAATACAATGGCAGAGCACAGATACGAAGGCAGAGCACACCTACGAAGGCAGAGCACACCTTGTGCTCCCTGCTCATCTCCTTTTACCCATACACCCTGAGACTAATGGGCCTTTGGACACAGAATAGCCAATCAGAATGGCAGTTAGCCAAGCTTGACCATATCAGGTGAAGCCATAGGCTTGCTTTACCCAAATTTGGGCAGAGCACAGCCTTGCACAAGGCAAGCTGCATACTGTGTTTATTGCAGGGTTCAAAGCAAGTCTGGGCAAGCTACGGTCCTTAGACTCAGTGGCTCCAGGTTCTTTTGTCTTCTTTCCTGTGATTGCTTCTCCCCATAACAGAAGGAGGGAGAGCAGAAAAACATCTCTGGGTAAACCAGGATATGGATAAGCCTATTTTGGCCTACTCAGGCATACCATGACAACAATAAATGCAACTTTAGTTATCAACATGTTGAAGTGTCTGTATTAAGCATACACAGTAACAGGTGTTTAGTAAAGCTTGTTTGTTCTTCATGATCAAGCCAGTGGAAGGTGGAGGCTGTTTTATACCACCAAAATGTCAGCAAAGCTACACAGAAAACTGCCCTTGACTTCAGCACCTTTTAGTCTTGGGAATCTTTCCAGGATAAGCAGGGAAACTTTTTTGTACTTTATCTTAGCTTGCTGAAGGAGCTGAAACCATCCAGGATTGAGTCACATGCCGTTTGCAGAGCCCCTGTGACTACAGCAGAGTAAATTCTAAGAAATCCTTTATTCAGAATGTCCTCTGGCTCAGCAAGGCCCTGGAATTTGGGTGACCACAGGAAGCAGTTGAGAGGTTTTCCAGTCTGACCATATCAGCCGTCTCACCACAAGGGCTTCCTATTTTGGCTGAGTCCCTCCAATCAGAGGCTGCTCTCTGTGATCAATAGGAGCGAGTTTAAGGACATTTTGTTTGCCTTAGGTTTGTGAAGTGGTTCTTGTTCCCTGGCTTCTTTTTTTTTTGCAACAGAACTGAGTTGATGAAAAACTCAAGATGTGGCTGCAGTGTGAGTGTAGCCCAGACAGCAACTGTGTTCCGGGCTACAGCAAGAGCAGTGTGGGCAGCAGGGCAAGGGAGGGTATTGTGCCCCTTTACTCTGCTCTCCTCCGAACCCACCTGCAGTCCTGTGTGCAGTTCTGGAGCCCCCAGCACAGGAAGGACATGGAAGTGCTGGAGTGGGTCCAGAGGAGGCCACCAAGATGCTGAGAGAGCTGCAGCAGCTCTGCTGTGAGGACAGGCTGAGAGAGTTGGGGCTTCGCAGCCTGGAGAAGAGAAGACTTCCAGGAGACCTTAGAGTAGCCTTCCAGGATCTGAAGGGGGCTACAGGAAGGCTGGGGAGGGACTATTGACAAGGTCTTGTAATGGCAGGACAAGGGGCAATGGGTTTGAAGTGTCAGAGGGGAGATTGAAAGTGGATGTTAGGAGGAAGTTGTTTGCAGTGAGGGTGGTGAGAGACTGGCACAGGTTGCCCAGGGAGGTTGTGGAGCACAGAATCACCCAATGTGATTGAAGACCACATAGGGTGATTCTGTACTCCATAACCTCCCTGGAGCTGTTGAAGGCCAGGTTGGATGAGGCCTTGAGTGACCTGTGCTAGTGGGAGGTGTCCCTACCTATGGGAGGGGGTTGAAACTGGATGATCTTTGTGGTCCCTTCCAACCTTACCATTCTGTGATTCTATGATTCTGTGGACTACTCTTGTTTGCTTTAAGACTTTAAATCATTACTAATTTTTACAAAGAGAATGAAAGATTAAAAGGCATACAAAAACTTTTATACTAAGTCTCTTGAGAAGCTAACAGCAAAATAGCCAACGTGAAAAAGGACAGAGAAAGAAATATGAGATGAATCTGATACCAAGTGTAAGGCAGCAGATGACTTTGTAGGCAAACTACATCTAAGTAGTAACACAACATGCAATACCCTATCTCTCTGCAACTACTTCTATTAGAGATCACTTCAGTTTGAATCCTCACATTGACAGAAGTGCTTTGCTTCACTTACCTCCAACTGACCAGGTAATTTTTATTCTGGCATATGATCACACCTGTGGCATTTCAGAAGGACTTGATTAGATGTTTTGCTGGTTTGAGGCTCATTGGAATATTTTAATGAAAATAATTATATTATAGGCTGTGAAAAGCAAACAGTGGTGATGTCTGCTTCACTCATAGGCTTGTTGAGATTGATAAAAACAAGGACACAAACACAGAGAAGAGGGAGAGTCTCCATCTCTCTGGCTGCTTGTGTATCTTCTGAGCTCTTTGCTCTGTAACCTAAGCACTCAGTGCTTGGCTTTGAGTTGCACAGGCCCTTGCCATTTCTCATATTCATTGGGAATGGAAAACTTTATGCAGGTGTGTCTTGTGTGCTGGTTTGAGGCTAATTGGGATATTTTAATGAGAAAAAATAGATGCTAGGCTGTGAAAAGCAGTGGTGATGTCTGCTGCACTCATAGGCTTGGTGAGATGTAGAAAAACAAGGACATAAACATAGATAAGACAGAGTGTCAGAATTTGGTGTCGTTCTCCCTGGGCTTCTGTCGGGTAACCCAACTCATCACTCTGCTTCTAAGCCCCCTTGCCCATCCTCCAAACTCACCTTGCATCTAGGGTCAACCCTGGCATAAGGCAGAGGAGTGGGGAGAAGGTGGAAGGGTGGTTGGAAGCCCCTCCTGGGGTCTCTGATTTCTGGGAGGGGAGTTGTGTTTCTGTATTCCCTTTAACTTGTCTATGTCTGTAACTATTCCTGTCTATAGTGTCTATCTCTGCTTGTACATTGTGCTGAGCTGTAAATAGAGCTTCAGTCCTTAACTTTCAGCTGGCTGAATTCTAGTCTGGGGGGATTTTACAAAGTGTGGGGGGTTAGGAAACTCCCAAACCATCACACTGGGGTAAAGCAGAGGGGTGGAAAGAATGTGGAAGGGTGGTTGGGAACCCTTCTTGTGGACTCTGATTTCTCACAGGGGGATTGTGTTTCTCTGTTACCTTTAACTTGTATATTTCTGTAAACATTCAAGTCTGTTGTATAAATATCAGCTTATATATTGTGCCAAGCTGTAAATAAAGCTTCAATCCTTAACTTCCAGCCAGCTGAATCTAGTCTGGGGAATTTTATAANGTAACTTGGTCATAACCTGTTTTATAAAAAGAGATTGCAAGTGAATTAAAACTATGGAGTGGCTCTTCTGTTCCCCAGGTATAACTATGGAGGGAAGCTATACTTCAAATCCAGTTTTGCTCTAGAAAGTAAAGTTTCTCATAAAAAAACCCAAACCTGCAGATCAGAAATGCAGCACTACCCTCTGTGTGACCAGCATTTGCAGTGCTCCCACAGAGCAGTTTGCTGTGAAAAAAACACTTAGAGGCATAGCTAAGGTGAAAGTGATAAAGTGAGAGAAACCAAAAAACTTCTGCAGTAAGAGGGAAAGAAACTCTAGAAGACTCCACTAGTATAGCACACATTGCTTATTTGCTAACAGGGAATTGAGTCCAGCATCAGTGATTCTGCAGATGACACCAAGTTAGGAGCAGATGTGGAGCTGTTGGAGGGCAGGAGGGCTCTGCAGAGGGACCTGGGCAGGTTGGTTGGGTGGGCAGAGGCCAATGGGATGAGATTGAACAAGCCCAAGCAGTGCTGCAGGCTGGGCACAAAGTGGCTGGAGAGCAGCCAGGCAGAGAGGGAGCTGGGGGTGCTGGGAGAGAGGAGTTGAAGATAAGGCAGCAGTGTGCCCAGGTGGGTAGCAGAGCCAATGGCATCCTGGGCTGGCTCAGGAGCAGTGTGGCCAGCAGGAGCAGGGAGGTTCTTCTGCTCCTGTGCTCTGCACTGCTCAGGCCACACCTTGAGTGCTGTGTCCAGCTCTGGGCCCCTCAATTCCAGAGAGATGTTGAGGTGCTGGAAGGTGTCCAGAGAAGGGTAGCAAGGCTGGGGAGGGGCCTGGAGCACAGCCCTGTGAGGAGAGGCTGAGGGAGCTGGGGGTGTGCAGTTGCACAAAAGGAGGCTCAGGGCAGAGCTCATTGCTCTCTGCAGCTACCTGAAGGGAGGTTGTAGCCAGCTGGGGTTGGGCTCTGCTGCCAGGCAGCCAGCAACAGAAGGAGGGGACACAGTCTCAAGTTGTGCCAGGGGAGGTCTGGGCTGGATGTTAGGAGGAAGTGGTTGGCAGAGAGAGTGATTGGCATTGGAATGGGCTACCCAGGGAGGTGGTGGAGTCACCGTGCCTGGAGGTGTTGAAGCAAAGCCTGGCTGGGGCACTTAGTGCCATGGTCTGGTTGATTGGCTAGGGCTGGGTGCTAGGTTGGGCTGGGTGAGCTTGGAGGTCTCTTCCAACCTGCCTGATTCTATGATTCTATGACTTTATGATTCTCTGATTCTATGATTCCCTGATTCTATGATTCTGTGATTTTATGGTTCTACGATTCTATGATTTAGGATAGGGAAATTATGGAACCATAACATAAAAAGTGTTAGTCTTGTACTAGACTTCAACAAATCAGTTGAGTCAGGTATATTTTAGTGCCACTGACAGAGATTTATGGCACTATAGAAACAGTTCCTGGGTCACTCTTTTCTTCGCAGTGAAGAAAATTTGTTCTTACAAAAGTTTACAGCAACTTCCTGAGCGAATTTTATTAAAGTTCACAATTGCCTTAAACATCACAGCTTATTGCAGCTCCCTGAAATAAAGTCCTTACTATATTTTAATTGTTTAACACTTCCTCCCTCCTGCATATGTGCATATAATTGTTTTCTTTTCCTTTGTAGCAACACAAAACACTCACTATTACATGGGAAATACTTGACTCTTCCTTGCAGCTTTGCATAGCTGGAAGGAGGCAAAGCTTTCACTCCAATTTGATCACAACTTTCTTTTCTCACTTACACTTCCAGATTTCCACATGCTGGCAATTGCATTTCCTGCTAAAATCAGACATGCAGAATCATTCTCTCCCCCTGGAAAGACCATAAAGCCTCGTCCGGGGAGTTTCTGGTATTATGCCTACAGTCGTTTCTTTTAATGTCAAGGTTGAGTGAATCACAGCCAAGAAACAAAATTATACCAAAGCCACTCCATTGCTGCCAGATCATCTAAGCCAGTTCCTGAAGTATAATTAATTTTCCTCCTTTCTGTGGAACTGCAGAGGACGTGGAGTGCAGCTGTTGTGATCTGGTTTACGAGCTACCATGCCCACCTTACTTAATTCTCACTGGTGCCTTTTCAAAGCGAAGTAGTAGAAGTATTTTCCATCTCTCTAACACAATGCACATGCTCCTGATTTCACATCATTTCCCTTCTTTATGGAGTGTCATGATTGGGCAGGGTTTCTTTTGAAAATAAGTAAAAAGTGAGGTGGGTGGATTCTGCACATCCTCATAGCAGTATGAACCTTGTAGCGGTTCATGATTTCATAGGGAGGGAGCTGTAGATGAACCATCCTAACAAAAAAACACACTCTGAGATCCATTCACTAGTCAGACTTCAAAATATTACATGCATTACTAAAAAATATTACATGCATTACTAAAAAATATTACATGCATTACTAAAAAATATTACATGTATTACTAAAAAAAAAGGCATGCATTACTAAAAAATATTACATGCATTACTAAAAAATATTACATGCATTACTAAAAAAAACTACATGCATTACAAATCTACTAAATAATTTACCAAGATGCTGTTGTAGTGTAACAGATCATAGGATCATAGAATGATAATGTTGGAAGGGACCTCAAAGATCATCCAGTTCCAACCCCCTGCCATAGGCAGGGACACCTCCCACTAGTACAGGGCACTCAAGGCCTCCTCCAACCTGGCCTTCAACACCTCCAGGGAGGGACCAGACACAACCTCCCTGGGCAACCTGTGCCAGTGTCTCACCACCCTCACTGCAAACAACTTCCTCCTAATATCCACTTTCAATCTGCCCTCTGCTACTTCAAACCCATTGCCCCTTCTCCTGGCATTGCAAGACCTTCACAATAGTCTCTCCCCAGCCTTCCTCGAGCCCCCTTCAAATCCTTGAAGTCTACTCTAAGGTCTCCTGGAAGCCTTCTCTTCTCCAGGCTGCAGAACCCCAACTCTTGTAGCCTGTCCTCATAGGAGAGCTGCTGCAGCCCTATGAGCATCTTTTTGGTTTCCTCTGGACCTGCTCCAATGAGGAAAGATTACATCCTTTGGTATTAAAATTGTGCCTTTTATCCTGGACAGGAGTGAATAGAAGAACAATAATTCCTAATTAAGTTAATGATAGCACTTCCTCAACAATTTCTCTTTATGATAAACCCACCTTTGAATCTCCCTCAGTGCCAGAAAAGAAGTCATGTAGCAAACAAAAAGCAAAACCTACTTTTCATTTGTGCCATGCTACACGGTTTAACAACTCTGGCAGTGCCATGGACAGAGGAATCAGTGTAGCCTCAGCAAGTGTGCAGATGGCACCAAGCTGTGTGGCACAGGCACCTTGCTAGAGGGCAGGGATCCATCCAGAGGGACCTGGATAGGCTGCAGAGCTGTGCCCAGGCCAACCTGATGACATTCAGCAAGGCCAAGTGTAAGGTCCTGCACCTGGGTAGGCACAATGCCAAACACAAGTCCAGGCTGGGTGAGGGATGGCTGAGAGCAGCTCTGAGGAACAGGCACTGGGGGTCTGGAGTGATGAAAAGCTCAACATGAGGCTGCAGTGTGAGTGCAGCCCAGACAGCAACAGAGTGCTGGGCTGCAGCAAGAGCAGTGTGGGCAGCAGGGCAAGGGAGGGGATTGTGCCCCTTTGCTCTGCTCTCCTCAGACTCCACCTGCAGTCCTGTGTGCAGTTCTGGAGCCCCCAGCACAGGAAGGACATAGAAGTGTTGGAGTGGGTCCAGAGGAGGCCACCAAGATGCTGAGAGGGCTGCAGCAGCTCTGCTGTGAGGACAGACTGAGAGAGTTGGGGCTCTGCAGCCTGCAGAAGAGGCGGCTTCCAGGACACCTTAGAGTAGCCTTCCAGGATCTGAAGGGGGCTCCAGGAAGGCTGTAGAGGGACTATTGACAAGGTCTTGCAATGACAGGACAAGGGACAATGAGTAGAGATGCTGCAAGGTGTCCAGAGAAGGGCAGCAAGGCTGGGGAGGGGCCTGGAGCACAGCCCTGTGAGGAGAGGCTGAGGGAGCTGGGGGTGTGCAGCCTGCAAAGGAGGAGGCTCAGGGCAGAGCTCATTGCTCTCTGCAGCTACCTGAAGGGAGGTTGTAGCCAGCTGGGATTGGGCTCTGCTGCCAGGCACCCAGCAACAGAAGGAGGGGACACAACCTCAAGTTGTGTTAGGGGAGGTCCGGGCTGGATGTTAGGAGGAAGTGGTTGGCAGAGAGAGTGATTGGCATTGGAATGGGCTGCCCAGGGAGGTGGTAGAGTCCCCATCCCTGGAGGTGTTAAAACAAAGCCTTGATGGCACTTAGTGCCATAGTCTGGTTGATTGGCTAGGGCTGGGTGCTAGGTTGGGCTGGGTGAGCTTGGAGGTCTCTTCCAACCTGCTTGATTCTATGATTCTATGATAGTACACAACCCCCACCCACCCCCCAAATCATGTATTATGCACGAAATAATAGACTAATTATTGCAGCTCTACTGCACTATAAGGTATGCAGCCCAGATTCCTGTGCTTTGCAATCTCAACCTTTAAAGAAAGATGTATGTGGTTCAAACAGAGATCAGAAGACAATAGTCTGGAGGACAGCAACATGACAGAGGAGAGAAATTAAGAGAAAGAGAATATATACACTAATAGAGAAAGGTTGTAGAATTCTTTATTGCAGGAAAACCAGGAGAGGAATATCTGTGTTATGATCAGCCAGAAGAGGAATCTTTACGTTATGATCAGTTCAACATATGAAGGTTATGACACGGCCAAATACCTTTGCTAATGAGACTTGCACACCCTATTTGTAAACTGGCACATGGCACATTAGATATGAAAAAGGAGTTTCCAATGTCTCCAAAACCAAATTGGTGGAGAATCTTTAAGAGGCAAAGTAGGTTTGGATCAATGTAAGACTAAAAGGAGTTTATCTCTTAAACCAAATTGGAGCAGAATCTTTTACAGCCAAGGGTTTGGATTAATGTAGGACTAAAAGGAGTTTCCAATATCTCTAAATCCAAACTCGAGGAGAATCTTTAACAGGCAAAGTAGGTTTGGATTAATGTAGGACTAAAAGGAGTTTCCAGTATCTCTAAAACCAAATTGGAGGAGAAACTTTAACAGGCAAAGTAGGTTTGAATTAATGTAGGACTAAAAGGAGTTTCCAGTATCTCTGAAACCAAATTGGAGGAGAATCTTTAACAGGCAAAGTAGGTTTGGATCAATGTAGGACTAAAAGGAGTTTATCTCTTAAACCAAATTGGAGGGGAAACTTTAACAGGTAAAGTAGGTTTGGATTAATGTAGGACTAAAAGGAGTTTCCAATATCTCTAAAACCAAATTGGAGGAGAAACTTTAACAGGCAAAGTAGGTTTGGATTAATGTAGGACTAAAAGGAGTTTCCAGTATCTCTGAAACCAAATTGGAGGAGAATCTCTAACAGGCAAAGTACTTTTGGATTAATGTAGGACTAAAAGGAGTTTCCAATATCTCTGAAGCCAAATTAAAAGAGAATCTTTTACAGGGAAAGTAGGTTTGGATTAATGTAGGACTAAAAGGAGTTAACAAAATCTCTGAAACCAAATTTGAGGAGAATCTTTTATAAGCAAAGTGAGTTTGGATTAATGTAGGACTAAGAGGAGTTTCAAGTATCTCCAAAACCAAATTGGAGGACAATCTTTTACAGGTAAAGTGGGTTTGGATTAAGGTAGTTCTAGAAGGAATTTACAATATCTTTAAAACTAAATTGGAGAATAATCTTAAACAGGCAAAGTAGGTTTGGATTAATGTAGGTCTAAAAGGAGTTTCCAATATCTGTGAAACCAAATTGGAGGAGAATCTTTAACAGGCAAATTTGGTTTGGATTAATGTAGGTCTAAAAGGAGTTTCCAATATCTGTGAAACCAAATTGGAGGAGAATCTTTAACAGGCAAATTTGGTTTGGATTAATGTAGGTCTAAAAGGAGTTTCCAATATCTGTGAAACCAAATTGGAGGAGAATCTTTAACAGGCAAATTTGGTTTGGATTAATGTAGGACTAGAAGGAGTTTCCAATATCTCTAAAACCAAATTGGGAGGCAAATCTTTTACAGGTGAAGTGAGTTTGGATTAATGTAGGACTAAAAGGAGTTTCCAATACCTCTGAAACCAAATTGGAGGAGAATCTTTTATAGGTAAAGTGGGTTAGGATTAAGGACTAGAGGAAGATGGTTCCATGCTTTCTCAAACTTATTTTCTTAATCTAAATGATGTTGCATGAATCTAACAACTGGTTCCTCAAAAATCCATTGCAACTGCCATTACTTAGAATCACAGAATCATGGAATTGCCATTTTTTTGTTGGTGACATCTTGTGTCTGTGCTCCCTTACACTGACCAATTGATCAGGTAGCTATTGGTATCCACATATATTTCTTTTAATATATTAAAACAAAACAAAACAATATCCTCCCCTAAAAACCAAAACCAAAACCAAAACCCAGAAGAAACAAGCAAGTAACAAACCACACACACACACACACACATGCACACACACTATCACACACTTTCTTTACTCCTCCAGCTCTTCCCATTTTCCAAGACGTCTTTGAAAGCACCACTGAAGCTCTAGAGATCCTACTCCAAATGTTTTAAACATCTAAGGTGTGAATTTTATAGTCTTACAACTTAAAGTGCAGAATTTTAGAGTCTGCTATTTAGCATCTTGAGAAAATGGAAAGAATTTTATGACTGTTCTTAGCAGCAGGAACATATTACAAGTAATTTCCTTCTGATACCTTAAGTATATTTTTCTTTCCTTTTACTCATTTTTGCTTCTATTTCTGATTTTTTTTTTCTGTAAGTCAAAGGAAGATTTTTAATCAAAATCATTGCTGAATTTTTTATCAGGGAAAAAAAAAAAGTAGTGGTAGCGTCTGATAGCTCTTCTGATATCTGCATCAGATGAAGTTGTGATGTCAGCTCCGCTGCCACTGAAACACACAGGTCTGTTTAGCCCAGACACCCATAGGAGGAAGGACAAGATAATCATGTCATGAGAGGATAATTATGGATGCATTCAAGTGTCAAATACATTCATAGAATCATAGAAACATAAAATCATAGAATCACAGAATCATCGAATCATAGAATCATAAAATCATAGAATCATAGAGTCATAGAATCATAGAGTCCTAGAATCATAATCATCAAATCATAGAATCACAGAATCATAAAATCATAGAATCATAGAATTGTAAAATCATAGAATCATAGAGTCATAGAATCATAGAGTCATAGAATCATCAAATCATAGAACTATCAAATCATAGAATCATAGAATTGTAAAATCATAGAATCATAGAGTCATAGAATCATCAAATCATAGAACCATCAAATTATAGAATTGTAAAATCATGGAATCACAGAATCATAGAATCTTAGAGTCATAGAATCAGTCAGAGTTGGAAGGGGCTACAAGGACCATCCAGTTCCAACCCCTCTGCCATGCCCAGGGACACCCTACCCTAGAGCAGGCTGCCCACAGCCTCATCCAACCTGGCCTTAAACACCTCCAGGCATGTGGCCTCAACCACCTCCCTGGGTAACCCCTGCCAGGCTCTCACCACTCTCATGCTGAACAATTCCTCCTCACCTCCAGGCTCAATCTCCTCACCTCCAGCTTTGCTCTAGGGCTGGGTGCTAGGTTGCTCCCTGAGAGCCTCAAAAGTCCCTCTCCAGCTTTTGAATATCACCAAAACTGTAACAAGGAGGAAAGGGCAGATCCATGCACACACACATACACCCTTGTATAGCAATTTGTTTCAAAATCAATAGATGCCACACAGCAGCAGTCTGATCCTAGAATATCTAGGAACCATAAATTATATATTCTTCATTGCTTGATGTCTCATTTGATTTTGTTTTATTTTGTAATTGCCAAAATTTCCCTGCCTACTGTATATAAGTTTGTCATTTGTTCATATCGATGGTCAGGACACACCTTGAGTGTTGTGTCCAGTTCTGGGCCCCTCAACTCAAGAGAGATGTTGAGGTGCTGGAAGGTGTCCAGAGAAGGACAGTAAGGCTGGGGAGGGTCCTGGAGCACAACCCTGTGAGGAGAAGCTGAGGGAGCTGGGGGTGTGCAGCCTGCAGAAGAGGAGGCTCAGGGCAGACCTCATTGCTCTCTACAACTACCTGAAAGTAAGTTGTAGCCAGCTGGGGTTGAGCTCTTCTCCCAGGCACCCAGCAACAGAAGAAGGGGACACAGCCTCAAGTTGTGCCAGGGCAGGTCTAGGCTGGATATTAGAAGTTGTTGGCAGAGAGAGTGATTGGCATTGGAATGAGCTGTCCAGGGAGGTGGTGGAGTCACCGTGGCTGGAGGTGTTGAAGCAAAGCCTGACTGGGGTACTTAGTGCCATGGTCTGGTTGATTGGCTAGGGCTGGGTGCTAGGTTGGGCTGGGTGAGCTTGGAGGTCTCTTCCAACCTGCTTGATTCTATAATTGTATGGTTCTATGGTTCTATGACTCTAGGAATGTCACGCTAATTATTTTTCTTTCTGGGCAAAGAAGTTAGTAGATGAAATTTCCTAGCTGACATGAAACCCAATCAGCTCTCATTAGCAGATCCCATGTGTTTAGTAAGATACCAGTACTGGAGTGAAAGAGAAGGACCTGCTTTTAAAGACATGGTACTCTGGGTTTTCTTCAGAAATGCAGATAAAAAAATAATCAGTGTCCACAGTGAATGATGACAGCTTCACAAGGTAGCTACTTGTCTGAAGAGCTAGGAGAACCCTAAGTCTTAACTAGTGCCAAGGTGTGGAGAACAGAAATTGACAGTATCTCTGTCTAGAGGAGCAAGATTTGTTCTTTCAGATTTCCCTGTTGTGAAATTAAAGTGTAAAGACGAGCAGATAGCACCACACAACTGTTTATTAAAGGATAAAGTTGAGCAGAACAGAGGGAGAGAGAGGAGAGGGGAGAGAGAAAGAGGGAACAATGGAGAAAAAAGAGAAGAGCAGGGAAGGAGAAGAGCAGGGAAGGAAAAGAGCAGGGATTATATTACCATCAGCTGCAGATGCGGGGGAGAGAGAGAGAGAGAGAGACATGTGCCTGGTCCAGGGATGTTCTTCTGTGGAGTTGTTCTATAGGAGGTGTTCCTTGAATTCTTCTGGTGGAGGCGCCTCAGTGGGGGTGCCCTGGTGGAGGTGCTCTGGTGGAGATGCTCCTGTGGATGTGCTCTAGTGGAGGTGCCCCGGTGCTGATGTTCTGGCAGAGGTGCCTGTGGAGGTGCTCTGGTGGGTGTGCTCCAGTGAAGGTGCTCCGGTGG
>VWZE01012798.1:0-22397 GCA_013396675.1 Eubucco bourcierii
TGGTGAGTTACAAGAGGCTTTAAGTCTTTACTCACAAAATATCTTCCGACTCACAGGACTAGCTGCAGCTTCAGACAGTGCCCGCTTTCGGGGAATTCTGTTACTGTCTTGTCAGCTGCTGAAGCTTCTGATTCTTCCCAGGTTTCGCAGGCTACTGGGGTGAGGAGGCAGACAATCTCTGACTTGTTTTTGATGTCTCTGGACAGTCTGTGTGTTCAGGATTTCCCATCTTGGCAGGAGACTTTCAGGTCTAGGCAGGATGTCTTGCAATGTGCAGTCTTGTCACAATGCTGCTGGCTGTGCAGGCTGATTGTGTGGAGGCATTTAGAGCCTGTTCCTGGTAAACGCGAGGCAGTGGAGTTTCCAGGCAGTTCAGGATGCAATAAGGCAGTGAGCAATGGCATCAGGCAGTAGCAAGCAGCAAGCAAGCATGAATACAACGGCAGGGCATGTTGTGTCACCTGCTCATCTCTTTTTACCAATGCAGCACGAGACTAATGGGCCTTTGGGCACAGAATAGCCAATCAGAAAGGCAGTTAGCCAAGGTGAAGCCATAGGCTTGCTTTACCCAAATTTGGCAAAAATATAGGCCTTGCATGAGGCAACCACAAGCCAAATGTGTGTACCTTGTTTACCACAGGAGAAATAAGTCTGATCAAGCCAGAGTCCTTAGACTTAGTGACTCCAGGTTCTTTGTCCTCTTTCCCACGGTTGCTTGTCCCCATAGTAGAAAGAGAGAGAGGAGAAAAACATGTCTGGGCAAAACAGGACATGTATAAGCCTATTTTGGCCAGGTGAAGCCTACCACAAGTGGATGAGGCCAATCTCTTTTCAGTGGTCTACAGTAATAAGCCAAGGAGGAATGGATACAAATTGGAACATAGAAGGTTTCACCTCAACATGAGGAGAAACTTCTTTATAGTGACAGTGACAGAGCACTGGAACAGGCTGCCCAAAGAGGTTGTGGAATCTCCTCTGGAGACTTTCAAAACTCACCTGGATGCATTCTTGTGCAGACCACCCTAGGTGATCCTGCTTTTGGCAGAGAGGTTGGACTTGACAATCTCTGGAGGTCTTTTCCAACCTCAAGTGTTCTCTAATTCTGTGATTCTGTGAAATAAACATTTTATATAGGACTTTGTCCTAAAGAGGGAACAAAACGCTTCCTTAATTTCGTAGAAAGCAATCCTTTCTTTTGCAGTATTAGAGCTTTTGAATTGGAAGTAGTTTTGTTGCTGTGTTTTGTTGTAATCTAGATGTGTGTGTAGGTTTCATTTATCTGATAAACTTGCCTCTTATCAGATATGTATACTATTAAGTCATCTAAGTATTCCCAATGGATGAACAGTGCAACCCTGCAAGCAGGTTTGAGTAAGGATTCTCACTCATGATCGTATCTCTTTGCTTGTCACTGAGGTGTTGTTTTGGGTTGTTTTTTTGGTTGTTTTTTTTTTTTCTACTATAATGACAAACTGCTCAGATGAAGAATGCATTAATTTAGAAAAGTTTGGAGGGGCCCTGGAGGAAGTGATACAGTTCTCTTAAATAATACATCGTGTTCTTTCCATCTGCAAACCCTTCTAAAAGAGGCATGCTAGAAAGAGGGCTACCTCAGAGAGAATTCCTGTGAAACAGGAAAAAGCAAAAAGCTGGCACATGTAAGGAAACATTAAGTAGCAGAGATGTAGGAATGTCACTTGCCATATGTGCATGCTGAGTTAAGAAATGCAACAAAATGTCTCTACCGTGTTATCTGTGGGGTTTTTTTTAGGACAAATACCTTGACTGGCTTCTCTTCTGGTGCATTTGCATTTTTAACCATGTAGATTTTTTTAAAAAAATATTTTATTTTTAAATACAATTCTTTATGAAGCCCATTTCCCCCACTAGCTGCTTGTCTCCTTCTCTAGCAGAAAAAAAAAAAAAGAAACAGGTAACTATGGAGCAAACAATGATTATTTTGCTGGAATGTCATTAGAATTTCTTTCTTGCTGCAGAAGGTTTCAGGTCTTGTGGCCAGGCAAAATGGCATGAATTTCTGCAGCAAGAGAAGACCTCACTTTTTTGAAGTTCACAGCTACTACTTAGACAATTTACAGATGTTTCTCCTATTTTTTTTTTTCCTTCGATTTGTGATGGTTTGGGAGTTACTACCCCACACTTGGTAAAATCACCCAGAGTAGACTCAGCCAGATGGAAGTTAAGGACTGAAGCTATATTTACAGCTTAGCACAATTTACAAGCAGAGATATACATATACACAATATACAGGAATATTTACAGAAATATACAAGTTAAAGGTAATACAGAAACACAACTCCCCTCCCAGAAACCAGTCCCCAGAAAGGGCTCCCAACCACCCTTCCACCTTCTTCCCACCCCTCTACCTTACTCCAGGGTCTACCTTACATGCAAGGTGAGTTTGGAGGATCAGCCAGGGGGGTTAGAAGCAGAGTGGTTAGTTACTAGACTCTCTGAGTGTCTTATCTATGTTTATGTTCTTGTTATACGTCTCAGCAAGCCTTTGAATGAAGTAGACATCACCATTGTTTTCTTTTCACGGCCTATAATATAATTTTCCCCACTGAAATATTCCAATTAACCTCAAACCAGCACACATTTTATGAGAAGTATGCTATCCTCAGACTAGCTGAAGGGATAAAACCTAGAAACCCATCCTGTACATTATGTGTTATGAATTCTAGCCAGGACTCTGTCTTTACTTTGTGCTCAAAATTCCTTGAGGAACTAAGGATGTTGCTTCTGGGCAATATTAGGCTCTCGTTTGCCCTAAAAATACTTCTGAGTGAGCCTGATGCCCCCTGTAGTGTTCAACTAAGCAAGGCTCCAGGCCTGCCTTGGTCACCTCCTTCCCTCCCAGTTCTTCTCATTCATTTTTCTGAAATGTTCTCTGTGTTTTCTCTTCCCCCATCCTCCCCCTTTATTGTTCTATTTTTTGCATGTGTGGTGCCTATGCAACTTTGTCCTGACGCAAGCCTAATTAAGTCTAATTGCATTGCCTGCATAGCCTTCTACAGAACTGTGTCTGCAACAGCCTGTTTGGTTTGATTCAAGTGTTAACTACATGTGCATGTGTCTTTCTGAAAGCATGCCCAATGAGACAGAGCCTAGGCTATACAAAGCAACTCTGCTTCAGCTTAATAGCACTTAATAAGAAGTAAAATGGGACACACCATAGCTGTTCTCCCTTAAACTTCTCTCCTTTGTTTGACATTGTAAATCATAGAATCACAGAATGGTTTGGGTTGGAATGGACCTTAGATATCATCTGTTTGCAACTCCCCTGCCATGGGCAGGGTCATTTTCCAGTGGAATCTGTTGCTCAAAGACCCATCCAATCTGGCCTTGAATGCTTCCATGGAAGGAAATAGAAGTTTGCTTTGGTTTTTGGTGGGGGTTTGTTGCTGTTGTTTGGGGATTTTGTTTGTTTGTTTGCTTTGGGGACTTCCTGGTTTTGTTTAATGTGCAGGGACTCATGCAGGTTCTTAAGGGGAGAGGGTGAGGTATGTTTAAGTGAGACAAAAAGCCCATCAGAACTTACCATGTGAGAGCTAAGGGCTTGCAAGTGCTGAAGCAAGGTGAGAGTTCAGTTAATGCTACAGAATATGGTGCAAGCTCCAGAAAATCTGCACTCCTCAGAGCATCATTTTACACCCTGAAAGGGGAAAGGATCGTGCTTATCAAGTGAACAGTGTCCACCATCCATTTGGCACCTAGAGAAAACACTGTTGGACTTATGAACTTCTTAGTATCTCTAATAGTTGTGTTAATCTTTGGACCAAGTTATTTTGGCTTATTTTTTATGATCTCATTGCTGCAATGTCCACCCCTAGGAAGAAGAAAAGGTTTTAAGTGGTTGCACTATTTTTTTTTCCGCTCAAATTAATTACCTGAGTTAATGATCAGAAATCTAGATCCACCCTCCTCAAGCTGAAATGGATTCCACAGATTCATAGGTTGTATCAGGTTGGAAGGGACACTGAGATATCATCTTGTCCAACCCTTGTCTGTCAGTCTGCTGTATCAGTGGAAGTAAGGAATGGAGACCCACATGGCAGCAAAGATGCAAGGGTCACTGATGAATTAGCAACCATGAGAGCACCTGAGAACAAAAGGGCAGAAATTGGGACTTCCCCCTACAAAAAGGTGGCAAAACCTTTAGAGCAAATGAAGTGCATCTATACTAATGCACACAGCATGAAAAACCAAACAGCAGGAGCTGCAAGCCATTGTGTGTCATGAAAACTATGCTATAGTGGCCACCACAGAAGCGTGGCAGGATGTCTCACATGACTACAGTGACACCATCAATGGCTCCAAACTCTTTAGAAGGCATAGGAAAGGAAGGAGAGGGAGTGATGTGGCCCTGTATGTCAAGGACTGTTTTGATCATGTTGAGATTAATGGCGGTGGTGATAGGCTTGAGTGTTTATGGGTAAGAAACCAGGGGAAGGCCAACAAGGCAGATATTCTGATGAGAGTCTGTTGTAGACCATCTAACCAGGATGAAGAGCCAGATAAAGTATTCTTTAGGCATCTTGCCAGTATGACCTACAACAGAAACCCACTGAAGTGACTGCAGATCACAAAAACATTACAAAAATATGTCAAATGATACATTTCTGTTAGAAAGCTTTAACGCATTATGTGGTGTGTATTTGAATGAAAAAGATACTGTGATTCAGGGCCTATCCCATTTAAGTTAAACTGCTGGAGGAAAAAAGAAAGGAGTTGAGAATGCAGAATTAAAGTTGCCTTTTCTGGCGCTTTTCTGAGCTGGAATGCATATCAGCAGTATGATACCTGGGGCATAGAACTGCTTATGATCTTCCTTGTTGAAGGAGAGAAGCTTCATCCAAAACATCTTTCATGGATTTCATAGAAGTTGCATCTACTAGTCTGGTATATTGTCATGATGTGTCTTAGGTGCAAAATTATGTTTGATCTCTCTGCCTTCTGTGCAGATTCACTGTAGTGGGAGTAGGATCAGGCTTTTGTTAGATATTTTGTTCTGAGCTCTGTCTTTTCATCTGCACCTCCCTCTCTCACAGTCTCTTTAATCTTCCTGAGCAATTTTCCCTCTTCCTGCATGGGTGATTGAAATGATCCTTTGAAGCAGCCAGCTTTGACATTTGGAGGAATAAAAAAAAAAAAAGAAAAAGAAAAATGAAAGAATGCTCAAATTAAGCAAAATGTCAGTTAAAGCTCAAGTAAATATAAAAGATTCTGATCAGTTCTTTCATGTACTCTTGAAAACTACACTGCATTAGCAGAGAGGCTCAGTAGAAGGTACAGAGACACCTAAGAGTGATATGCAAGACTGCATGTAGGAAAACAAAAGATTCAGCATCCCTTTCATAACACATGTTGTGACCTACTGCCCAAGCACTTCATGGAAAAAGGAAACTTTTGTTTACAGTGGGCCTATTAAACACTGCTCCAGAAGTTAAAAGGGACTCAAAAGGTTGTGTATATTCTCCACTGGTGGTTTCACCCTGAACTGAGCCTTTTGGGTCTAGGCCCTTACATGTGTGTGGTTTATCATACCTGGGTGATTTATCAAATGCATGGCAAGATTAAGAAAAAGAACATTCCAAGGCCACGATCTTCTGATATTCTACAGCATTACAGAATCACAGAATGTCAGGGGCTGGAAGGGACCTTGAAAGCTCATTCAGTCCAACCCCTCTGCCAGAGCAGGATCATCCAGACCATATCGCACAGGAAGACATCCAGGTGGGTTTTGAATATCTCCAGAGAAGGAAACTCCACAACACCCCTGGACAGCCTCTTCCAGTGTTCTGTCACCCTCACAGGGAAAAAAAATCCTCCTCATGTTTACCTTCTACGCCTCAACTTCCACGTATTGCCCTTTGTCCTGTCACTGGGCATCACTGAGCAGAGCCTGGATCCATCCTCCTGGCACTCACCCTTCACACATCTATAAACTCATCTATTGATGAGGTCACCTCTCAGGCTTCTCTTCTCCAAGCAGCACAGCCCCAGCTCCCTCAGTCTCTCCTTGTAAGAGAGAGATTCCATTCCCTTCAACATCTTTGCCGCTCTGTTCTGGACTCTCTCAAGCAGTTCTATGTCCCCCTTGAACTGGGGGGCCCAGAACTGAACACAATACTCCAGATGTGGCCTCATCAGGGGAGAGTAGGGAGACAGGAGAACCTCTCTTGACCTACTATCCACAGCCCTTCCAATATACCCAATTATAGCTGTATGGTACATTGCAGAAGTCCCATGTCTTAGGGTCACCTGATCTAAAAAGCTGAATTTGAATGTTGCAAGAGCTGAGGCCAGCAATTCTGCACGCTAACAGCCCACAGCTCACTGCTTCAGCTGCAGTGCTGTTGTTGGTAAGACAGTAGTTACATTTGTTGTGAAAATAACACACGTGATGTGATGAGATGCTCGGAGTTTAACCTTGCAAAGGCAGGGCTGGGAAGGATGCTGGGGGCCAGTGTTTTCAGTCCCATGGTGCCTCAGCCAGGCAGTTCACAGAATCCACTTCATAACAGGAGTGAGACACAAAACCGAGTAATTGTGGCATGCCCACACACTGCCCTTTGAAAAACTGTTTAAATGAAATTATATAAATCATTCACATTGTTTTACTCAGTTTCTTTTCCTTTTTCTGCTGAGAGAGGAATAATTCTCTACAGTGAGGTTGTGCATTGCTGAGTTTCTTTTCTGAAGCTCTCTCAGCTCATTAAAACTGTTGTTGGGCAAAAATGCTAAAGGAGCAAGACAGGTGGAATGCACAAAAGCCCCTACTTTCAAGCTCCCTGCATTTGTGTGTGCCTGATTCCTAGCATGAATGTTTTTCACTTAGTCATAAGTGTGTTTGCTCTCAGCCTGCAGACAGTTAGGTCCATCCTTAGAAGTACTATCACAAGCCTCCCCATTGGAAAACTGCACACTCACAGGAGGCAGGATGGACAAAATAGGGCACAGAGGCAGGAGGAAGGTCACAGCAGTTTGGTAGGACATAGAGTTTATTGCCCACATTAATATTGTTGTAGTGCAGGAGGAATAAATTCTGAGAATCGATTGCGTGTGAGGGTGTTATTGTGCTGTGAAGAACTTTCCCTGCAAGAATCCACACCCTTGATCTTGCAGTGGCCATTTGTCACCAAACACCATCCTAGGGGGCTAGGCACCTTTAGCCTGGCTGCCCTCCAGATTTTGCTGACCTTGCCTGATGTACAGCATAGGTAAAATGCTCTCTCTCCCCAGACTGCAGAAGGAGCCTGCTCAGAATGACACCCAAGCATTAGTGGGGCATTCCGTGCATACATGCATGCTAAAAGGTTCTTGTTTCTTGATGCTCTTTCAAGGCCACCTTGCAGAAGACTTACTGCTAGATCTGAGCAAGAACTCTTCCCATCACGCAACAAGAACTGCTTGTAAAGAAGGCTTACTGATGGACAGGGGACATCAGCTTTTGGGGGGACAACAGACTAGAGAATTTCTGGCCAGTCTGAGTTTCAACATGAGACAACATGGCACGTGTTGTATCAGGGGAACAAAGCTGGTGAAATGCCTAGAGAATCAATCTTATGAGGAGTGACTGAGGGAGCTGGGGATGGTTAGTTTGAAAAAGAGAAGGCCAACGGGAGACTTCATTGCTTTCTACAATTACCTGAAGGAACATTGTTAAGAGGCTGCTGCTGGTCTCTTCTCACAAGTAATTGGAGACAGAACAACAGGGAATGGCCTCAAGCTGAGACTGGGTAGGTTTAGATTGGACATTAGGAAAAAGTTTTTTGTGGAGAGAGTGGTCAGACACTGGAATGAGCTGCCCAGGGAGGTGGTGGAGTGACCACCCCTGGATGTGTTTAAGGGTCGTTTGGATGTGGTACTTGGGGATACGGTTTAAGGTGAATCTTGTAGAGTAGGGCTATAGGTTGGACTTGGTGATGCTGAGGGGCTTTTCCAACCTGCATGTTTCTGTGATTCTATGTGTAGATAGAACAACTAATACCCACTTTGTAGTTATTGTGGTGGTGCTCCAGAGGTCTTCATAGTACAGTTAAGTTGGGAATGCTGTGGCTGCCTGGGTGAGAATTATTTTCTCGTGTACTAGTACAGCATAGGTTAAAAATGAAAGTGCTTTTTTGGAAAGAATGGGCTCTGAAGTACTAAAATCTTGAACTATTGGCAGAACAAGGACGAGTTTGTTCTTTACTCTTTCAGTCCTTGGGCTTTTGTTGACAATTATTTTGGCATGCAAAACACACACACCATGAATGACCATGCAAAACCTCCTGAAATAAAATTAGGATTGTGCTGGTGTTTGATTCTGCAGCCTTCTCTGATGCCAGCATGACAGAAAATAAGATCAAATGGAATAAGACTTGTGTTCCTCCTCAGTTCATGCATTTTAGTTTTATACCACTCTACCAGAACACTTACTGGCAGCAGGTAATGGCAATGCCATTTTAAAGCTGACTCTTTTGACAGATTCAATCAGATCTGCCGTGTCTGTTCCCAACAGATATTTGTTGGGGTTTCCTGGCTGAAGGATCTTCCCAATCTTTTGAAAATTTCAGTGTCTTAACACTGGATCTCACACCAACCACCCCCAAAATGCTGTCAGAGCAAGTGGCTTTCTTTAGAACTGTCCTCTTTCCAAGTTTTGCATACTGAAATTTCCTCTTCGTATTTACTAAGTCTAGCTTGTGGGAGGATCTGATGACATCTTCTCTTTTTATCTTCATCTGCAGCATATCAGTTGTTCCTGCCCTGCAGACTTGATGGCTGATCCCCCACTGTGTGCACCCTTCTTGCCTTCCTGTGTATACCAAGGGTGTTGGAAAATGAGTTTCTTGGTGATACCCTGTGAGCAGGACCTTGCAACAGGGTATCTACATCACTACCACGAGAAAAGGCGAGGAAGTCAAGTTGTGTCACTGGATTGCCTAGCACAGTTCGGAGTAACAAATGTTAATTGCCATCTGCTGCCAGTGACAGCTATCCGTGACAGACAGCTTCTATTTCACTTGTTCTTGCTTCCTAGATTATCTTCTTGTAAGAAGTGAGTAGCTGGGTGAAGAGGCCTCTGGAAGTTAAAGGAATGCTCCTTCCCTTAGGAAGTAAATGAATCTGCCCAATCTGCCCAAGGGAGAGAGACATCTGGGTTATGGGGTGGATCAGAGGAAACAAAAGCAAGGCTTTAAGTGTAGCAATTTGCAGCACAGTAAGGAAGCAAGAAACTGCTGAGAGAAGCAGTGACCACACTTTGAGCTCTGTGCTAATGGAAGACAAAACTTCTTGGAGACCTGAAGGGACTCTGCAGATTGTTGCAGCCACCAAAAGCTTCCAAAATTAATTTTAAGAGCAACGGCCTGCCTTTGGGTGTAAGGAGCAATAGAAATTTTGTTTTAAAACCTTTTAAAGTACTCCTCTTTCTTACCTGCTGTTTTACCTAGCCACTTGGCATCTTCTGATATAAAAAACCCACAAATCAGGGTTTGGGTCTAATAATTGATTGACTTTTTCTAAATATGAATGCCTTCTAGGTTGCCTTTGTGGAGCTCCCTCTGAAAGAAAAGATCTGAACAGATTCTTATCAAAGAATAGGTGGTTTTCATAAAATGAGTTAGCAGTCTGACCTGATTTGAAATGAATTAGCATAGTAGTAAACGACATCTTGTTCTCATGTTACCAGACTTAAGGGAAAATCCTGAAACTGAATCAGAGCACCATGAAGACAAGGCAATTTTCCATCCTCTGTGCCTGGTCTCTGCAGATCTGCTCTGAGGTGCATGATTTGACTTCCTCTGTGTGGGTAAAGGGACTTCATCACAGCAGAGCAGTGAACACTTCAGTTCTTGCTTTCATCAGGATACTGTATATCTCTTGTCAGAGAGAAGCTGTCTCCCCAAAATACACCTTCAACTTTTCTCACTGTTTTGTGTCAAGTTAGGCTTTCCTCTGTCCTGGGAAATAGGGGTTGCTGGCAGAGGCCTGAACTAGTGGTCAAATGAAGTATGTGATGGAAAGAATAACTCCTCCTTGTGTAGCTCTTTTCCCCCTCACTACTGCTCTTTGTTTTGCTGACACCCCTTAAGGCAGGAACTGTCTGCCACTGTGTGACTTGTGTGATGCACGCTGATTGTCTTGCCCTGCGTTGAGGCTGCTGGAAGATGCTCTGAAGAACTAAAAAGAATATTTATTTTCTCAGACCTTGGCAGATCAGGGTTATTGCTGTTGTGCTGCCTCAGGTTGGCCAGGCCAGATGCATTAGCCATATTATCTCTCTCATACACTTCCCATCATCTCACCCTCTGAGACAAGAGTGGCTCTTCAGAGGTTGGTTCAGTAGCTCTGTTCTCCCTTCCCTTCTCCACAGCTGACTGATCTTGCTCTGACCAAGGCAGAAGCACATTTCCTCCTGCTTCTTTAGGCACCAGCTACCAGATTTGCCTCTAGTGCTCCTCCTCCCTGGATTTAGACTCATCGCCAGCACTAAGCTTTGGCAAAAGCAGAGGAAAAGTTCTTGAGGAGAAAGAGGAAGCTCTTTTCTGCCCAGTATTCACAAACATGCTGCTGTATATGCTGTCCATGTAAGAAAGAAGCACAGTGAATGGAAAATGGGTACCTGCCACAGGAAAGAAAAAGGAAGGTCAGTGTGCAGTTGAACTTGGAAAATGCTACACAATGTCACTCTGAAACTCTTCAGTGGGTTTGTAGCTGGTCTAACCAGTGTTTTACATCATGGAATCTTCCCCTACGTTGCATTCATTAAACAAAGGCATTTATTAGAGCAGAAACCAAAGCATGTGGCATAGATAGCATCTCTAGTTCAGGGGGGTTGGGGGAAGGGAACTCTAACCATTCTTTAGAACATACCTTGCTCTTGTGTGAGTGGCAGGTAATGCTCCTTCACTGGGAAAGGCAACACATTCCTGAGGAGTGCACAGAGGATTTCTACTGTTGTAGCGCTGAGGAGCTAGCAAATGCCCTTATTATTGCTTCCACCCATCTCATTCATCTATGCCTGTTGTTTTTAGTATGCTTTTCTACCTTATTTTTCTGCATGTTCCATGCAGCCAGCTTTCATC
Organism: Eubucco bourcierii; assembly: GCA_013396675.1. NCBI lineage: Eukaryota > Metazoa > Chordata > Aves > Piciformes > Ramphastidae > Eubucco > Eubucco bourcierii. The sequence goes on from VWZE01012798.1 coordinate 11,097, forward strand.
TGTGCCTGAGGGAGAGCCTTTTAAATCAGTGCCTTTGACTTTTCCTTTTTGTGGCTCCTCAAGTGTCTCTGATTTTAAAGGGGTCCCTCCAAAGGTACAAGCTAAAAAGCCACCCTGCTAGGAAGTGGGCTTTCATTTGGCATGTAGTGGGCTGTAGAGTCGCTTGGAAGGCTTTGCAAATGCACAGCTAAAAGGAGACTGAAACCCCCAGTTTACATAAAAGCAGAAGGATTATTACACTTGTACCCACATATGTTTTGTCTGCCTGATAATGGCTGTATCAGAGCAAAGGCCTTCTCTAAAGGAATTGAATTGCATAGGCAAGTGTTTACCATTCTGGTGGCACACAAACCTTTCTTCCTACTCTTTGCACATAGTTTGTTCATCTTTCTGTAGTGATAAATGCCTTTCTCTTTCACGTTTCCTTGAACTGTCTCAAAGGTATCAACAAGAAAAACTCCTTAGTGAATGTACAGTGCTATGTGAATAAGGATATTTCACTCCCACAGAGGTGTTCCTGGAAAATTTCATGCTGTTTTGATCAGGGTTACCCATGCCCTCTAGCAAGTCGACTGTGCCACACAGTTTGGTGTCATCTGCAAACTTGCTGAGGGTGCACTGATTCCTCTGTCCATGTCACTGACAAAGATGTTAAACAGCACTGGTCCCAGCACTGACCCCTGAGGGACACCACTTGGCACTGGTCTCCAGGTGGACATTGTGCCCTTGATCACCACTCTCTGTGTGACCATCCAGCCAATTCCTTATCCAGCAGTGCTCCACCCATCAAGTCCATGTTTTTCCAGTTTGGTGACCAGGATGTCATGTGGGACAGAGTCAAATGCCTTACTCAGGTCCAGGTAGATGACATCAGTTGCCCTTCCCTTGTCCACTGTCGCTGTGACTTCATCATAGAAAGCCACTAAATTTGTCAGGCAAGATCTGCCCTTGGTGAAGCCATTGCTGGTTCCCACCAATCACCTCTGCTTTGTTTTCNCCTTTCAAATATGATACACGGTGGTTTGGCAACTTCTGCCAGTTCCCTCAGGACCCGTGGGTGGATCTCATCAGGCCCCATGGACTTGTGCACATTCAGATTTCTTAGGAGCTCACAAACATGATCTTCTACTATAGTAGGCAGATCTGCCTGCTCCCAGTCTTTACTTTTACCCTCTGGAACTTGGACATTGTGGTTGGAGCCCTTGCTGTTGAAGACTGAGGCAAAGAAGTCATTGAGCACCTCAGCCTTGTCCATATCCTTTGTCAGCAGCTCTCCATTTTTCTCCTGTAAGGGTCCCACATTCTCCCTAGTCCTCCTTTTCTTACTAATATACCTGAAGACATTCTTCTTGTTCCCTTATGCCACTGGACATTCTGAAAATACAAAGCTTGCAGAATTTGGACCTTTGTTGAGCAACTGATTACCTACTGACATTCTGCTTTATTCCACATTGGTCTTCAGCTGTTCCCTAGTAAAGATAATGCTCATGAGCAGCTGGAGTTTTCTCAGTCTACCTATTGTTCCTCTCTCCTCGAGGCATATATATAGAAGTATCTGTAATGATGTCTTGATGCCTTATATAGCCAGTAGAGACCAGTAGCTTGAATTCCAGAAACTCCTAATCCACAAATATGTAAAATTTGAGTTAATTTGTGTTTGCAGTTGGAGAAAGGTCAGCTACAGGTGTTGCTGCAAGCAAGCATTGGCCAAAGTATAGATGAAGTGGGGCAGATCTAAACAGCCCTGGGCAGGCAGTCCTTAAGTAAGCAATGCATCGGGATGTATTAAGAGAGATGTCCCAGCTTAGGGCCATGAGCTACCCAGGACCGTAGGACAGAAATACTCCTTTTGGGGAGTAAGAATAAAGATACTGGGCATTGTAATAGATGGGCACCTGAATATGAGCCAGCAGTGTGCCCAGGCAGCCAAGAAGGCCAACGGTATCCTGCCTTGTATTGAAAATGCTGTGGGCAGCAGGGGTAGGGAAGTGACTGTCCCCTTGGACTTGCCTTTGGTGAGGCCACACCATGAGTACTGTGTTCAGTTTTGGGCACCGCAGTACAAGAGAGATATGGAGATGCTGGAGCGAGTGCAGAGGAGGGCAAGGAAGCTGAGGAAGGACCTGGAGAATAAATCTTATGAGGATCAGCTGAAGGAGCTGGGGATGCTTAGTCTGAGGAAGAGGAGGCTTAGAGGGGACCTCATTACTGTCTACAGCTACCTGGAGGGACAATATGGAGAGGCTGCTGCTGGTCTCTTCTCACAGGTAACTGGAGACAGAATAACAGGGAATGGCCTCAAGCTGAGACTGGGTGGGTTTAGATTGGACATTAGGAAAAAGTTTTTTATGGAGAGGGTGGTCAGGCACTGGAATGAGCTGCCCAGGGAGGTGGTGGAGTCACCCACCCTGGATGTATTTAAGGGTTGTTTGGATGTGGTGCTTGGGGATATGGTTTAAGGTGAATCTTGTAGAGTTCTAGGTTATAGGACTTGGTGATGCTGAGGGGCTTTTCCAACCTGCATGTTTCTGTGATTCTGTGATACTGCACACTCATTGGAGGTTTAAAGGGAGATTCTATTTGCAAGTGCATATATGCAAAAGGCAATCAGGTAGAATGAATACATCCAAAAGCTAGGCCAAGTCTACCAGGCTAAGACCATCTAGAATCCCCCACACCTCCCACCCTCAGCAGGCCTGAGAGTAGCCCAGAACTGCCCTCCCCAGCTTAGATCCACAAGGCCTCAGCAGGCTGCATGAGGCAGCTCACAATTCCCTGCCAGCTTGAAGCCATCTCCCACACACAGACCATGAGGTAAGGAGGTTCCTGGGCAGTGAAGGAAGGAGAGGCAGGGAGGAGAAGAGAAGAGCAAAACAGAGCCATATCAGCCTTATACGCTGTGATACCAGAGACCAGAATAGAATAACAGTATTACAATATCCTGGGGTGACCAGGTCTGTCCCCTGAGATGGGACTTCAGCTGTGTGGTCTTCCTAAGGGAACCTGGGCCCTCCCCCAGACTACCACAAGAGATCAAAAATTTTTTTTTTTTAAAATTCTTTTTATTTTTAACATGTTGAAATCAGGAACAGCTGCGCAAAGACAGAATAGGATATGCCATCGGAGTATCACAGAAATTTCACGTCTTTTCGTGGCTATCTTTTTGGAAGACCTGTCACAATACTGGGTATAAGGGAGCAAATATGTCTGAATTATAATTTTATTAGTCCTAGTCTAGCATCTAATCTTGCATTTAGTCCTATGAGGAGAGGATGAGCGAGCTGGGGTTGTTTAGTCAGGAGAAGAGAAGGCTCAGAGGTGACCTCATTGCTGTCTACAACTACCTGAAGGGAAGTTGTAGCCAGGTGGGGTTGGTCTCTTCTCCCAGGTAACCAGCAACAGAATGAGGGGGGACAACCTCAAGTTGTGCTAGGGGAGGTATAGGCTGGATATTAGGAGGAAGTTCTTCCCAGTGAGTGATTGGTATTTGAATGGGCTGTCCAGGGAGGTGGTGGAGTCACCATCCCTGGAGGTGTTCAAGAAAAGACTGGATGAGGCACTTAGTGCCATGGTCTAGTTGATTGGATAGGGCTGGGTGATAGGTTGGACTGGGTGAGCTTGGAGGTCTCTTCCAACCTGGCTGATTCTATGATTCTATCATGAGGTTCGCAATGGTATACAGATTTAAAGGGTTATAGTATTCCCTATGGCAAAAGTAGTGTGCTGCTATTAATATTTTAAATCTGTTGCATAGGTTGAGTGTGAGTTTGATCTTCAGGGTATTAAAAACAGTACTTGAAGAAAACCCCAACAGGCTCTTGAGTAGTACCTCAGCAGTGTAATAAATTGTTTTAAAAAACACCTCAGATATGTAAAGTTACTAATACTCTAATGAAAATATTTTGGTAAGAACATGAAATCACTGTAAATGATACAAGTGTCTGCCTTAGCCAAACATTTTTTCCTTTAAGTATCTGTGTCATTTCATGCTTGCTCCTGAGTTTCACATTGTTCTGGAAGATTTAATGATTATAATTATGTAGCATTTCTTCTTTGACAAAGTCCCTTAGCACTTAACAAACTCCTAATGATATTACAAGGTGTAAGAATCAAGAAAATGCAGGCAGCACTGTCATGGAATATGGCAGCTGCTTAGTAGCAAGGCAAAACATGCCACGTGGCATCACAGCCTGGGAGGAACAGTAAAATTGGATTCAGTGGTAAAATAAACAGTGATTCAAATTTATTTGTCACCTAACATCTTAGAAGGGGTAGCCAGAGAATTTCTATAACATAATTCCCAGTCAGTGGAAAGAGAAGGACCAGAGTGAGTTACTGATTCAGAATGGGATGGACATGGTAGCAAGAAATGTTCCTCATCATTCCCCGCAGTACTTACAGCAGAGCAGTGTAGAAACAGGTTTGAACTTCCTTCAACATTTTTTAAGACAAAAAAAAAAAAAAAAAAAAAAAAAAAAAAAAAAAAAAAAAAAAAAAAAAAAAAAAATTAATTNAAAAAGATATATATTGTTGCTGTTAGAGATACTCTGCATGGCCAGGACCTGGTATCATGTTTTCGGTCCTTCAGTGCATCATGTATTCTCAGGGCATCTTCAGTGATTAGCATAAAATGTTTCTGTATGGATTTGAGACTCTGTTCCTAATGAAACTTCATTTAAAATTTACCTAATTATGGTTACTTTAGAAGCTAAGATAAAAACAGGAGGAAGGATAACCTCTCTTCCTTCTCTAGTTCATAGCCTCCTCATATCTGTGATGGTGGGTTTGGGACTGTGGCCTCTTGCTGGAGTCCACCTAAGTGTTTGTTCAAACAATGCTAAGTTCAGAAAGAACAGAGATCCCAGATGGCATCTCTGTGGAGTATGGCAGTACTGCTACCAGTAATTGTGCTCAGGGCTGACATTGCACTGAATTGCATCATCAATGATGCTGGGTTTTGGAGTGTCAGCTGAACAGCAGTTCCTTTGGCTTCTCTGCTGACTGTAAAGTCAAAACCTTATTAGCCAAAACAATCCAAAAATAAGAAAGGTTCTAATATTTAAACCTGCTTGTTTATGCTGAGTCCTTGGTGGCAACCATTTGTTGCTGTACTTCATTTAACTTATGACAACAAGGAAATAACCTGAGCTGAAAAGTTCTTGATCCACTGAGAAGCAGTAGGATGTCTAAGACACACATCAGTGGTGCATAGCTGCTTTGCTACATGCCCTTCAGCAATTCACACCTGTTTTGACATCTGTTGTAGTGTAAGTATGCTTATATGTATTTTCCTGGTTTACCTACCGCAGTTATTTTGCAAAATAACTATCAGTATCTCAACTGGATGCTTTGAGAGAGATAATTAATGTTACTGAAGCATTTGGCATTCTTGAATGAAATCAGATTCCATTCCATTCCATTCCATTCCATTCCATTCCATTCCATTCCTAAATACTTTATTCCATTCCTAAATGCTTTATTAAGGTTGATAACAAAACCCCACCAAGCCCATGGAAAAAAAAAAAAAAAAGAAAAAAAAAGGAAAAGAAAAAAAAAATTAGTTACCTGAGCTCATCCTGAATCAGAGATCTTTCCTTTTCAGATGAAAAGGGCATCTACAGTGTACAATTTTACTAGCCAAGACACAATCAAAAAAAGGCTTCCCATGCTAAGTTAAATATGTAGTATGTACTTTGCGGCTAGAGACATGGTGTGGTAAGAAGGATGAGACAAGCGTCCTACTTTTGACCCACTTAAGCCATCAAGGAAGCCCAAGTCCTGTGGCTCCACTAAGAATCAGAAGTTAGAGGTCTTGATCCCAGCTGTCCTATTGCTAAGAAACCTTCTACTTGCACCTTGGTTGCCCACGTAGGTTTCTTTTTTCACTGTCTGCAACTGTACCTTCATACTACAAGACCTATTTAAAATTATATGGTTGTGGCCTGTCTTCGCCTCCCCTGAGCTTCCCATTTCTGAGCTTCCCTGACAACAACCCCTTGTGCAATTTGAGGAGATGCAACAGCAGGGATATGTAAAACAAACTCACACAATGCCCATAACTGTGTGCAATAAAAGTAATCTCACCCTCATATTCATTTTAAGCAGTTGGTGAAAAATGAGCTTCATTTGAGCTCTTATTTCATTGTTTAGGAAAATAAATGGGTGGCGAGGTATTGTTCTTGCAGATGGAGGGAAACTTCTGCCTCCAGTTATATCTGTAGAATGAAGTAGAGTGGGCATGCTACATCTTAACTGAGAACATTCTCTGGCAGTCATAGTCTTTGATGGCATGAACTGATAGTTTTCCACAGCCTTTACCCAGTATCAGGACATTTACTCTGCTCTCGTCAGACCCCACCTGGAGTACTGTGTGCAGTTCTGGAACCCTCAGCACAGGAAGGACATGGAAGTGTTGGAGCAGGTCCAGAGGAGGGCCACGAAGATGATCAGAGGGCTGGAGCAGCTCTCCTATGAGGACAGGCTGAGAGAGTTGGGGCTCTTCAGCCTGGAGAAGAGAAGGCTTTGAGAAGACCTGATAGTAGCCTTCCAGTATCTGAAGGGGGCCTACAGGAAGGCTGGGGAAGGATTATTTACAAGGTCCTGCAATGACAGGACAAGGGACAATGGGTTTAAAATGGCAGAGGGGAGATTTACACTAGATGTCAGGAGGAAGTTCTTTACAGTGAGGGTAGTGAGGCGCTGAAACAGGTTGCCCAGGGAGGCTGTGGATGCTCCCTCCCTGGAGATGTTCAAGGCCAGGTTGGAGGAGGCCTTGAGTAACCTGTACTAGTGGGAGGGGTGCCTGCCTATGGCAAGGGGTTGGAACTAGATGATCCTTGAGGTCCCTTCCAACCTTACCATTCTATGATTCTATGATTCTATGACATCAACCTTTTCCCATTAACTCATCCTTTCTACACCTCTGTGGTTTGCTGTGCTTGTTCTAGTGTGAATTTCCTCACATCCACAACTTTGCTTTGCAGCTCTTAGTTCAGGAGGCAATAGGCTCTCCCTTGTTTTGATAATGCCACGTATTCTTTCTGCTGCCATAGCTGAGATAGCTTAAAAAGTGCTCCCTCAGTGTCTCTAGGCACCAGGAAATTCTGGCTTGAAATTAACTTCACCAATCTCTTCTCTTTGGCAGCCTGAGAGCATAAGCGCCCAAGTCTCTAGTGACACATGGGTGACCGTACATTTTGCAAACTTGTCTCAGAGCTTGGCAGCTCAGCTCAGCACAGCTCATGCAGGCTTTTCTCACTGCTTGTCTAAGCTTTCGCTGCTGTCACTCAGGCTGCCTTGATGAACATTGCTGCTGGGAGTGGCCCTGTCACTTCCAAATATGTCGGTTGATTATTGCCATCTAATCAAGTCTCCTTGGTGACATCACATGTGAGAAGGAAACAGAGCTCATAAACCTGATGATCTAACTTATAAGCTGCTGCTGGCTTTAACCACATTTATGTCTATTTGTGTGTGATGATGTTCTTCCCTTTGGTCATCTAGTGCAGGAATATGAAGCTATATGCAAGTTAGATAGGGTTCTGTCAGCAGACAGGCAACTGCTTAGTAGCAAAGCAAACATGCTACATGGCATCATGGTCATGTAAGGAACAGTCAAATTTGATCCAGTTATGAAGTAAACAGTGGTCCAAATTTATTTATCACCTAAAATCTTAGAAGAGATGACCTAAGAAGTTGTATAACCTGGTTCCCTAGACCACAGTGAGTTAGTGATTCAGAAAGGCAAGAGCATGACAGCAAGTAACCACCTGCATCATTTCCTGCAGTACCTGAAGTGGAGCAGTGTGGAAATGAGTTTTACTTCCTTCCACGCTTTTCAAGATTTAAAATACTATATTTTTGTTGTTGTTGCTCTTAGATCTGTTCTATGTCAAGGAAGCCATCAAATACTCTGCATAATCAGGAAAGTCCCACTACCTGTGAGCCAGCAAGACTGAGGCAGTCTAGACCAATGCAGAGTGCAACAGAGGTTTGAGAAATGGAGGAGCAGAGTGGACAGCAATGTTTCCAGCCCCATTACACAGTAAAAGAGGGTGAGCCAAAAGCCCCGGCTCATCCTGTGAGGTGTAGGTGCCTTGCTATTTCTCACAGACACTTTGCTAGACAAACTCCCACAGGCAAAGAAATCTTTTGCTCTGGACATACAAATTTCTGCCTCCCACAACAGCTGACCAAGAGTGTACTCACACAGGAAAGGCAGCAGTTTGGGCTTTTGCAGTGTGTGTGCCCTGCCAGCTGTCACACATGGCTTGCTAACAAAGCCTTCTTTGCAAAGAGGTGACGACCAGTGAGGGGATCCTCCAGCATCACCACCCCAGCTGGCTGACTCTCCCCTCCTCTTATTTTGCTGGAAGTGTGTTTTCAGACAGGAAAATAGAACTGACTCTGGGAATGAACAGAGAATGGGGCTGAGCTGCCTGTTGATTTGGTTTCTGTTGCCTCCCTATGCATGCTTTGGTTGAAGTAGTGGAGTCCCCATCCTTGGCGGGGTTTAAAAGCCATGGAGATGTGGTATTGAAGGACATGGTTTAGCGGTGACCTGGCAGTGCTGGTTAACAGTTGGATTGTTTATCTTAAAGGCCTCTTCCAGCCAAATTTATTCTGTGATTGTTTCTAGTTTTATATGGGTGCTGAAGAGGGATTGCTTTCTCTGTGTCTGTGTCCTTTAATATAGGGGGAAAGTCAACAATTGCTTCCTATGTACAGATAACTCTACACCAGTCTGTTCTGCTGCCTGGGCATCTGGGCTTGTTACACTTATAATACTCTCAGTCTGCTTCTTGAATTTACATTGGTATTGAACTGATGGGTAGCAATAAAATCAGTTGATACTCTCTCTGAACTGTTGCTGTCTCCATATTAGAACTGTTTTCTGTGTAGCTATGCTGTATCGAACTCTCCTCATCACCTCTTATACTCATACTAGTAAAAAAATAAGCATACAGATGAAATCTTAGTAGGAAAAACTGGCTAGTGATGTGGGATTTTTGGGTGAAGCAACTGGGTGCATCTGGCTGTCAGCAAAGGGTTTGAGCATATTCTGACTGATATTTCTCCATCTGGTACTGAGGATAATTTGAATCCTTTGGTATTTTACACTGTTGTGAAAACTGAAAACAGCTAAATATTCCTCACCTAAGATACCATGCTGGTGTGGTGTTTCACCTGCCCAGAGTAATCACAAACTAATACTGCAAAATGAAGCTCTGATGCTGTAAGAGGCTGATAACAGAAGGGGTTAGGTGCCCATGCTATTTTGGATGGAAGTCAGAGGGGCTGTGGAGGAGTGTAGAGAGACTGGTCATTCAGCTGAAGTTATGATCCTCTTATTTTTATGTTTGCTAGGTAGTATACAGTTTTTAAAGCAAGACTTTTGGAAAACTTCCAGGTAGAATGTAACCTGTATATTTTTGATTTGTTAAATAAATAGATGAATGTATTTGAGACTTCTGGTGACAAATTCAGATACCAGTTCCTACCAAAACAAATAACCAAAATTACTCCAAAAAAGAAAGGTGTTGCTTAATAGTGATTCTGCAGCACTTCTGGGTCAAAGATCCAGTTCAGGTTCCTTTGCATCTTAATTGCATTTTAATCATTTGGTTTAGATTTTCTGAAGTGGAGACAACTTAGAAGAAAGCAGTGATGAAAATGGAAAATGTCTCATTCAACAGCTTTAGTTTGACCTAGAGACCGACTGCTTTAAAAAAAAAAAAAAAAAATCAGATCTGGAGAAGAAACTGCTCCCTGATCCTCAGATTAACTCTTCTTTGCATTCAGGCACAAGGGCAATTGGGGACATTCCTTTCATTCCTCTTCCTCCACCTTGTGTTTAGAAGGGCAAAGTTGTGTTCCCCCAATTTCTGGGTCAGTTAAGCTGATCACGGCTTTCTTCTATGCATGGGTATAGCTTTATAGGTTTATGTGGCTCTCAAGACTTAATTATGAACTTCATTGTTTCATTGTTTAATTGCAAAAGAAGGACAAATTCTGCCCAATAAAGTCTCACTAAGTGTTGTTGTCTTGACGTTAGAAGATAGACAACACTGTACTTTAAATGACTCCAAAGTGCAACCTGAACACCGCAGAGGACTCCTTCGCAAAACCCTTTTCTGTTAGGTTCCTTCATCTAGTATTACCAGTCTAACTCACCATAGACCAAATGCAAACTGTATTGAATCAATATAGTAAGTTATTGATGTTCAGCTTCTGCTGAAATGTGACGCAAGAGAAGCATTAGCAGCATCTTCTGAGATCAGAAGACCGTGTATTTTGAAGCCGAGAGTACTGTGACATAATGTGGCATGGTGTTACCCAGTCATCATTGGAGTCTGCTTCTTAGCAGGTACCTGACAACTGAAAAAGGTAGGAAAGCAAAGCAGCGTGCCTGTCAGATACCCCCAAGGAAGCTATGACTTGATGTGGCTGAAACTTACGGTGGAACTGATTTGTATAAAACTTTCTTTGGTTAAAAACCCCGCAGGGTGTACTTTAAATCCCGTAACTCCAATTAAAACTACAAACTACAGACCAGGTAAAACCACAAGTTTTTTGCAGATACACAGCCACAAAGCAAACATCAGTTAGCAAGGGTCAGTTATGCTGTCCATCACCAGGATTTCAATGCTCTAGTGAACTACTGGCCCGGGACCTCTGCCCACGCGAGTCCCTCTGCCGATGGAGCACGGTGTGGGATTTTGCGGTGGGTTGCCAACGCCGGAGCTCCTGGAGAGGCATCGGCTCTCCTTGAGAAATGGCACCGTCTCTTCACGCTCGTGGACGGGCTCCTTTGTAATACTGCTTCCATCAAACTTGTGCCTTAATCTGCATCTTTCTCGTAGGAATTCAACGTTCGCTTCGCTGCCTGCGTGTGGTTCCGTTTCTTTACTCCCCAGAAGCCGCAATCCAGCAGCAAGCTGGAGCAGGGAGAGGGGAGCTCATTGGCCAGGGAGCTGATCCTCTGGACAATTCGGAGGCTGCACGAACGAGCTCAGCGCGGAGCTATCCCACACCGGCCGCCGCTCACCTGCCAGCCGGCGCTGACACCAGATCTGCCGTTACCCACCGCCAAGCTCTGCTCCCAGGCGGCGGGCACTCGGGCCGGGGAAACACGACACCGATTCTCGCCATCGAGAAGCAGCGGCAGGCGTGGACGGAAGAAGCTGCCGGTGACTATACTGGGGGTCCACGGCACGGGTGAGTGTTGGTGGATTTGGGGGTTTCGAGGTGTCCCTTCGCGCTCGACTCCCTCCCCGCGGCGCGGCGGGAGCCCCCCTTCAA
>VWZE01012798.1:22450-45872 GCA_013396675.1 Eubucco bourcierii
CCGCGGCCGCGCATTATGCATCGCGCCGCTTTCCCGGGCGGTGGCATTGGCCCCACCAGCCCCTTTCCATTGCGGGGCCTCCAGGCGTACCCACGTTCCTGGACCAGGCCTCCGACTCCTTGCCCCGGGAGTCGGCACCGGGCGGGGTCGCGCATGGTGAGTGGGGGTCGGCAGGGGCCACGCTGCCGCCACCGGTTCTGTGCCCAGCCCGAGGCTCGCCCCGGAAAACTGGGGGAAGGGAAAGTGGGTCTGTCCCGGTTTCTCCCCCACCCCTTTGCCGACACGCGCCTGTAAGAATGGGGTGCGGTGCCGGGGGTTTTGGGGACCTCTCCTGACACCCAAGGGGCTTGGGGCGGTGGGAGGTGAAGAGTATCTGGAGAGGCAGGTGAGCACGCTGAGGAACGTCCTCCGTGGTGTAAGGGGGCCTCCCGGCTTTGTTTATTCCTGCCAAGTGCGATGAAATTCAGCCTTTGTGGCCCCTTAAGATGATTTGTGTTAATTCTAGACCTCGGGCTCTCACTTATTTGCACGCTATGCGAATATTAAATTCGTGTTTGTGCAGACGCTCATCTCCTCTTTTTTTTCCCCCTTCCCTTTCTTTTTTTTTTTCCCTCTTCCAGCTTGAAATAGCTAGCTCAGGTAACTGGAGTTGACTCTGATTCCTGTGGGCTGACTGCTGTGAGCCAATTCGCGCAAGTAAGATCTCTGTGCTGCACGAGAAAGGTTTTTTGCAGAATGATTTTGCATGTTTCCACCCTGAAGTGTATGCGATCTCTGATAGCTTTTGCAGAAGATGGGTTCACCTATTTCAGTTTCTGGGTGCATGTGTCTGTGTGGTCGCTGTTAATTTTGGCAGCTCCTAAATGATGGTTGATATGAGTCTGGTGGCTTCTTTTTCTTAAGAATAAATTAAGTTGGATGTATGCCAGTGTTTTAATACTGTAGAAGCAACAACAGAGACAGCCTTAGAAAGAGGATCAAGGAAATGATCTAGCTTTTTTATTGTTCATCCTTTCCAGCCCATGTACATTGGAGCATTTAATTTTTAAATTACAGGAAACAATAAGTTTTGTGTTTACCAGCATATTGATTAATAATGAAAAGATAGATCTAAAACTAGATTTTGGTGCTTGATTTAGAAGAAATGAAAAGTGTTGATTTTATCTCACACCTATTAGCTTTTCAGAAAAAAAGAGGAAGACTATCAGGTGATTATTAGGCATCTTTCTTGCCATTTCAATAAAAGAAATAGCTGAATATAGGCTGGCTATATAGTGATGGACACACTTGGCATCTAGGGCATGGTTGGATGTAGAGCTGTGGTGCTGCCTAGCAGAACTGTTCTTTCTTTGTGACTTGTAACCAAAGCACAGTGTATCTAGAACTTCTGGGAGTCAGCTGATTAGTGCATACAACTCTATAGACTGTCAATATGTGACTTACTCTGAAACACGATTTGGAAGGGACTTCATATTTATAATATATACCATTGATTGTATGACTTCATGCTTCATCCTTAATTTTCTCATTAATGATCTAATTAGGGGAAGACTCTGGGAATATAGAGTTCACATGTGTTCTCAGTGGATATGCAGTGAAAAAGGCACTCCAAAGCAGGCAGTGTAAGAGGAATCTCTGAAAGTATTCATTACCCAAGAGAGAGACAGAGTTTGGATGTTCCTAGACTCACATGCAGGTTCCAGAGTAAAATGAAAGATTTTCAGCTTTCTCCCTCCATTTCTCAAACCTTTGTATCCAGAGTTCTTTGGGGGGAACCTTGAGGGGAATGTATCTCTGCAAGCCTTGCTCTGAGTCTTCAGCACTTCAGAAAACCACTTCAAAAAAGCTGATCCTTGGACTATAGCCATACTTCCCCCATTTCCATTCTAATAGACATTTCCTTTTAATTTTTATGACAGATAGAATTTTAGTTGTAAAATGTAGCCACAATAAAGAAAGCCAGTAAAATTGCTTTAATCGGGTATTCTTTTAATGTAAAAGCCAGCAGGATTAATGAACAGCTCCATAAATACACGTGATTAAATGCAAGATTGGTAATAGCACTGTAAGTGGCACTTAATCTCTGAACACAAACAATAGGTAATAGCTAAAAATAGTATTTCCTGTTTCAACAATAGAGTTAAATATTGCAATGGATATTAGCTGCAACAAGGTAGATTGGTCCACAGTTGGAGGCTTTGACCATTCGTAGCCACTGACTTCCTGACCTACTTCTTTATTTTCTTTCAGAGTATCACCCATGTACATGTATTTGCTAATAAACCACAAATGAAAGTAAGAAAAGCTGTTTTTTAAAGGGAAAATTAAAGCTTTTATGCAGCACAAAAGCAGCATTATAATTCTAGAATGTATTCTGATCTTACGTAGCTTAGAGCAAACTGTTGCAATATGGTCAGGTTGTGCCTAGATTTACTGAAGTGGTTGGTCGCATGCATGAACAAAAACATCCTTCCACCAGAAGAGGAATGATTTGGGCTGGTTCTGATTCTTAACTGTGTTTGATGTGTTCCAGCATCAGGACTAGATACATGCTTTCATAGGAAGGTGCATGAAAAATGTGCCTCTCTGAGACACAAAGTCTCTCAAGTGATTGTTAAGTTATGAGAGCTGGTAATTACCTGACTACATCTGTGGCTGGAGACTCACTGACACTGAACACAGAGACAAGAAAATGACACATACTTGTGCAGAAGCACATTCTCTTGGTGCTGTTTTCTTTGCCTCTGGTTTCTTTGGATAAGAAATCTGGGGGTATAGAAACCACTGATTAATTAGATAGTGCATATTTAGCCTTTGGAAGATGGAAAATACTGTATGGGTGTGATTTGAATTAAATACTGTTACTCCCTGGTATTAAAGAAATTTCTTGCCCACTCTACTTCTCTAGATGGAGTTGTAGATGATTTTAAAGCATTAATTAAACAGTGGTTTAGGTCTGTTTAAGTAGAAAGGCCAGGGAAACTCTTGTAATTGGGAAAATAACAGGTAACCTTTATTTTAGTAGCTGTAAAATGTATGTGTATGGGAGGAGGAGGAAAAGGGAGTTGAGTGGATCTGAGCAAGGAGCTGTGTTGTGAGGTAAAAAACCTGATATTCTTCTGTCATGCCACCTCTCCAGTACATTTGCATTTAAATTTTCCATATGAGCTATACTGTATGGTCGGTGCAGAATGCTAAAGGAAACTGACAGCTAACTTGGAAAATGCCACATAACAATGCTGGGCATTCCATCGCTTGGGCAACCAAGTTGAAGATTGTTCCTTGTAACCATTATGCATCTGAAAAAAAGACAGGTGCAGGAAAAATAAAGGGACCGTGATTTTTATTCCAAGCTGCTTTTCACTTGAACAATGTTTACTTTCTGTCACAATTACCCTGTGACTGCTGGAGGAGTCACAGAAACTGTAAACCCCAAATCTCTTTCTGCCCTTCAGCTAGTTACAATACACTCCTTTGTGTTCCTCAGGCTGAAATTCAATATTCTTGGGAGACTGATGAGTGATTTGGGGCACAGTTGTGATCCAAAAGGTATTGGGTATTAGCACTGCCACTCATGTAGGCAGACAAAAGCAGCAGCTCTTTGGGGAAACTTGGTGATGTGTCTTCTGTATATGAATAAAATGTATTTATGCGTAGTCATGCTGTGATCTAGAAGCCAGGATGATGACAACCAAGGAAAGAACATGAAAGACATCAGAAGAGCTCAGTGCATTTTACCTTTTCATGTGTAAAACCTGGGTGTCTGCAGTTACTGGTGATGAACTGTCCCTCTGCAGACAGACTGATGGTGCAGAACAATCTGAGGAGACTTGAGGGATGGAAGTGAGAGAAGAAAGTGAATGATAGGTTAAGGTGTGTATTGGGTGTGAAAGAGCACACTTAAAGTCACAGGGGAGAAACAAATCAAGGGCTTGTGATCAGGCATGGCTGCTGCAGTGACACAGTAAGACAAGGCAACTCAGTTGTCCATGATATCCTTGTTACAAATAGAGAATAACAGACTTTTTGTGCAGCGTGGATGCATCTGTGTCCCTGGCATGAATATAGGACACCTGGCTATTGACAGTTTGAGAAAGAAGGGAAATTACTGATGAGAAGAGCAAAGAGACTGTTTTCTGAATAAAAGGTAACATAGATAGACTATCTAAGAAGCAAAGACACCACAATTTCAGTTGTGGATACACTTAACCTTGCAAGAGGATGCAGCTAGACTTAATAGTCTGCAAAAGAGAAGGCAACTTGAACATCAAGAGAAGCTTCTGGATGGAATGAGGCTAAATAATCTTCCATGAAAAATGCTGGTAGTGCTGTTGGTTGGGGCTTTGTAAAGGTCACAGAGAACCAGGCAAGATCAGCAAGACTGGCAGCTCAGGATCATATCTTCCTGAACTGGACTGTCCTGTGGATTATGGTGGAGATTTTAGAAAGAAGGCTTTTCAGTTAACAGACCAACTGTGCTTGGAGTGGACTTCTCAACTCCTCTGTGTGGTCTGCTGGAAAGGACAGAGGCATTCTCTGCTGACTTGGATTGGATGCCCATAGGGAGTGAAATGGACTGCATGAATTAATAGATCTTACTCAACCCTTAGCCTGTGATCCAGGAAATACATGAGCATTTATCTTGCTGGCAACTGACATGCATGCTGTTATTATGTCAAACATGCTATAGCATCTTGTATCCCTTTCTGATCATGCAAAAGGGGAGGAGGGAAGCGATGGAAGACACTTTCCTGTGGTGAGCACAGCAGGCTGGGCTGGAAATATTACCCAGTTTACACTGACTGTTAATTTGTGTCCTTGAACTCATGTTGGATTCTCCTCTGGAGGAAAAGCTAGAAAGCATCAAACTTGGGGTGTTTTCCTAATTTAAGTTCCAGCCTTTATCAACAACAACAATAACAAAAGGTATTCTTGGACAGTTTCTTGGCCCCCTTCCTTTGCTGAGTTCTGTAATAGGCACAGCGCTGAATACTTGCCAAAATGCAAAGAGCAACCTAAAAAGTGTGTGCAGCTTTGCTGAAGTTGTGGCCAATGCACAGATTAGAAGGGCCAGGGACCATAATCCAAAACGCATCACAGTCAGGGGAAAGACTGTTGCCTTGGACCAGTTCCAGCAACTCTTCAGTCCAAGATGTCATGTTTGCTTAGGTTTGAATTGAATCAGTTTCTCTGCTATTAAGATACGTTTTTAGAAGGGGGTTCCAAGAATATAAAGAGGTTGGAATTTTTAACTTAGTTGGTTTTATGGTGTTGCTGTATACTAATTAATATTATTGTCTTCCTCTCTTCAGATACGAGGTAGGTCAGTCAATGAAAGGTCTGCTTAAAGAGCCCACTGAATATATGATTATACAGTAACATACCATCATACATCAGACTGGGCTGCTCGATGTCTTAACACACCATCTTTCCTCCACTGGATTTCTTGTTGCATTTCAGAATAAACCAGAGCTGATATAAATTAGACATAAGATTACTGCTGAATAGGAGGAGTTGTCAGGGCTCCAGAATGGTATGTTGTTGTTGGAAGGGGTGGAATAGTATTTTTTTTCTGATTCATAGTGGCTGCTTTAGAAACTGGAGACAACTTGACTGTCTTCAGCTTGAGTGGTTTGTTGGAGGGCAGACTGGGAAGACATTGACAAATATTTACAATACTGATTTAAGAATGACTCCTTTTATTTAAGTGTAACTTGAGTCCAAAAGTTTCCTAATCTGGTGACTTATTGCCAGTTTCTTTTACTTCCCACTTTGAAGTGGAAAATCAGAGGAGACTATGATATTTTGTTGAATTTATTCTGAAGGAAATCAGCAAACTGAGAGAAGTTAAGCATTCCTTCAGAAGGTGCATTAATCCAACTCAGTTGTGCTCATCTTACACCTCTTTAAATTAGTACTGCTGGTTTTCTTCCCACCACTACATTAATTTTTCTTTCTGTATAATATTCTGTTAGGTTCTCTCTGGGAAGAGTGGAAGACCACATCTTTTCTTTGATAAACTGGTTCAATCCTGATTTAGAGAACTACCAGCAATCTGGTAGAATTTGGTGCTTTTCAGTGAGTCCAGTGAGTAAATTAATTTTACATCTAATTGTCCCTGTAAAGAGAAACATCCATGCAGTAGTTTATAGATATGACTGGGGGTTTAGTACTGATTACTTTAAAAAGTATAGGTACTAAGAGTTGCATACAGAGCTGGCTGCTCCACTGGTGGTTATTGTGACTTTGTGACCATGATTTCCGAAGAATCACAAAATCACAGAATGTCTGGGACTTGAAAACTCATCCAGTCCAAACCCCCTGATAGAGCAGGATCACCTAGAGCAGATCACACAGGAATGTGCCAGGGGTTTTTGCATATCTCCAGAGAGGGAGACTTCACAACCTCCCTGGGCAGCCTGTTCCGCTGTTCTCTCACCCTTACAGTGAAAAAAAAAAATTCCTCCTCATGTTTACGTGAAACTTCATATGCCTGAGCTTCCACCCAGGATGTGTTCCTGTGTGACCTGAGATAGATTTATGGTCCTGATCTGGCAGAGGGGTTGGGCTTGATCTATGGAGATTCCTTCCAATCCCTAACATCCTGTGATCCATTATCCCTTATCCTGTCACTGGGCATCACCGAGCAGAGCTTGCTTCCATCCTCTTGGCACCCACCCTTTACATATTAATAAACATTAACGAGGTCACCCCTCAGACTCCTCCTTTCCAAGCTAAAGAGCCCTAACTTCCTCAGCCTGTCCTTGCAAGAGAGGTATTCCACTCCCTTAATCATCTTTGTGGCTCTGCACTGGACTCTGTCAAGCAGTTTTCCTTGTTTGTTTTGCTGGGTTTTATGGTAGTGGATTTTTTTGTTTGTTTTGGGTTTTTTAATTTCAATTTTTGCTCTGGAGGACTAATGGCTACTGTCAGCAGGTTATCAGATTGGGTTGGCTTGGCGTAACAAAGCTTCTACTTCTAACTAAAGCATTGTTCTTGCTATAAATTATCCTGTAGCATATGCTATCAGTGAGGTCTGAATCAGTCCAATTCAAAGTGCCAGGAAAAAGTAATTTTTGTGGCAATTCTGGCATCCCTGGAGACAGAAAGTATTGGAAAATTTGAGAAAGAGCTTGTTCTCTTAAAATATCCAAGCCAGTTTTGTATAACCAAGGAGCAGCTTGGAAAGTTCAGATAAGAAGCCAGATGTTGGCCCAAACTTGTGAGATTTGCCTGCATGGATAAAATTTGGCACTACAGCATGCTTTCAGAGTTAATTCTGCAATGTATAATTTCAGTGTGAGTCGATTTTCCATTTTTAATCTGCATGGCTTTTGTTCATTTATCACTATTAAACAATTTCCTGGAGATGCTTGGGTTTAAGTATGTACTTGTAAGGCGACCAGAATTGTCTGTGGTTGTACAGACAGGACAAAAATTACTAATGCAGGTTAGAAGGTACTTTTTTCCCCTATCTAATAGTGTGTATACCTTTTAACAGTCATCAAGGTTTTTTCAAAAGTTTACCAGAAGATTTAATTTGAAGTATTGGCCAAGCCAGGAACAAGATGCAATGTTTATGCTTAGCCTATGCATCAAATGATAAAAGAACACTGAAACTGCAAATCGTTGCACAGCAGAGTACCCTGTGTGGAGCACTCGGTGCCCTTTGAAGATTGTGTCCTGGAGTGTGATTTTTTTTAATTTTTTTTTTCTTTTTTTTGGGGGGTGGGGTGGGGCAGTGGCAGTTCAAAGGCACAGTTTGGAAATGTCAGAGAGTGTTTAACTGAACTAGGTTGTTTCTAAGTTCTTTACAGTGAGGGTGGTGAGACACTGGAACAGGTTGCCCAGGGAGGTTGTGGCTGCTCCCTCCCTGGAGCTGTTCAAGGCCGGATTGGATGAGGCCTTGAGTGAGCTGTACTAGTGGGAGATGTCCCTGCCTATGTCAGGGGGTTGGAACTAGATGATCCTTGAGGTCCCTTCCAACCTTACCATTCTATGATCCTATGATTCTGTGGTTTCTAAGCATTCCTGTATTTTCCTCTGGTATTCCATACAGATGTTTATATGTACACAGATGTATATAGATAGATACATATGTGGATGTACAATATCTACCAGACCGAGCATGAAGGTTGACCAGCTGCTGTTAAAATGTTGACCACTGCCCTACAGGTTTTGCAGCATGTCCTCCCTAGTGCCCTACATAACCTTGTCTGGGGAATGTGCCTCCCAGAAAGATAGATCAGCTATCTAGGAGATGCCTTGCTCATACTGACACAGCTGGTGGAAAAAGAGTATGGGGCTTGCCATTCTTTTGATTCTGGGTGGCTTCTGTGTGACAATCTCATCACCAGCATGTGCTGGGAAGATGTGCTTGTTTGAGGCTAATTGGAATATTTTATTGAGAGGAAATTAGATTGTTGTCTGTGAAAAGAAAATAATATTGATGTGTATATCACCCATTGGTTTTGCTGAGAGATATAAATAGTCGTAACAGTAACAAAGCCTCACTCTTTGATCTGTTTGCCTAGCTGCATCTTGCCTTAACTCTGCCTGAAAACCTATGTAACTCAATCTAATAATTTCCTTATTTGCTCTGGCATCTCACCTCTGCTTATCTGCAAATTAACCACATAAATGTTCAATGAGGGTTTATTTGGTTATTTCTGAGATAATGAGGGATGGGAAGAAGGAGGAGAGGTTGTTGGGAACCCTCCTGGGCAGTCCTACTGTTTGGGAGAGGTTTTGAAGTTCTGTATTATTTCTAATTTGTATGTAATTATAAATACTTGTATATATTGTGTGTCTATGCTTGTAAGTTTTGCAGTGCTGTAAATATAGCTTCATTTTAACTCCAGCCATTTGAGTTAGCCTGGTAATTCAAGTATGTGCAGGAAAAACTCCCAAACCACCACAGAAGAATAGAGTGGCTTTGTGCTGCTAGGACCTAGCCTTGATTGCTCCTTCCTTCATGCTGTTGTAGGAAGTGTGGAGAATGCTGTGCAGTTCTGAAGACCAATGAAACAGCTGACACATCTGGAATTCCTGCTCTTTCAACTTGAACATTCCAAAGCCTGGCGAAGCGTTATCTGGCAGAGTCATGAACAGCTCAGGAGGACTTTTTATTCACAAGACCTACTGGGCAATATTTACCTTACTTGGGGAAAGATCCTCTGTGGTTTGATGTTCTAGGTATGACCCAATTCTCTACCACTGTATGATCCCATGTAAAGTCTAAAGGCATGGTGCGGTGGCCACAGTGGCTAGGAGAACTCTGTTTGGAGTGGCATGGTAGTCTTAGGCTACCATGCTACTGCTTTGGCTTGCCCCAGCAGCTCCATGCATGCATTCAGAGACTGCAGATACAAGCAAGTGAAAGCCATTTGTTTAGGTTCCTCCTGTGCTATTTTGTTGGGGTTTTTTTTAACTCCTGCATCTGCTGTGTTGCACAGACTCCTGCCTGCCTCTACAAATGAGATGGTAATGGAGCAGATTTATTAAACTAATAGATTAAAGATCAGGAAGCAACAGTGGATTTAGTTGAATTTGAAGACAGTTCTGACCTCTGAGGAGTACAACATGGTGTGCTGGAATAATGCTGAAATATGGTTCCCTTGGTCAGAGTATCCAAAGTTGTGGGGGATGTTTGAAGTAATTTAAGAGACTCACTTTGCTTATGTTTTAAAAATACCTTGTTGTTTTGCTGATTCTATGGCAAAGCCCCTATCTTCCTACCGTGGTAACCAAGTACAAAACTTTCCCATGCTGGTGATACAGATCCTGCTCAGACCAACGTCCAGATCTTATTTTACTATGTTTTTTTCTTACTGAGAGGAAGCTAAATGGGCTGAGGGTGGTAGCAGGAGGTGTCTGGTAATGGTGAGCCCCTGTGGCAGTTACAAACAAATGTTGGTGCTTGTGGCTTGCCTTGTGGTTGTTGAGTAGGGTGTACCGAGCTGGGGCTTACACTGTTGTGCCAGAACCGGGTGAATTCTGGGAGAGTGCTTGGGTAAGAAATGTAGGTGCAGAGTTTATGTGAACAAGTGCAGAGAAATCGAGCAATTCCCATGCATTTAGAGTAGCTAAAAGCATCAATTAATTTTGTAATTGACTTTTTTAATGTGCTGCTCTAAGCAGCACCATATGCCCCTTTCCTTGGAGCTTTTCCACGTGAACAGTGCTATCTCATGCTGTAGCTGATGCTTGCAGCAGTGACAGCCAAGTCTCGTGTCCTGCCCTATTTCCTATCCCTTCCTCTTCCCTGCCGTCTCTGACTACCTTTTGTTTTCTTCTCTCTAAGAACTGTAAATCACTGCAGTAAACCTGTTGCTTTTTGGGATTTTGTTTGCATGTTCCAAATTTTACTGAATGACACTGTACAGCAACCCAAAAGATTATGACCACATGAATTAGGATACTAGGTCGTTTGGGGATCTTTTACATTCTGCTAAGTGGAAGAACTAATATTGCAAGTTTGAAGAAATAAAAGAGAAATATTTACTGCAGCTTGTATGTGTGCAGTGAGAATGCAGATTTGCTCACCCTGCTGTACCTCAGCACACCTAAGTGAAAGTCAATGCAGGTCCCTGGGACTGAAGGAGAAGATGAACATTTGGCACAGCACAGCTTGTTGGAGCTGTGACCTTGTGTTTTGTCCCAGCAAGGTTGTGCAGCTGGGTACAATGACAGCAGGGAATAAGACAGGAGGAAAATGGCCTTCCGATTTTCTTTCCTCCCTCACAGGAAGACCTGGAACTCATCAAGTCACCTATAAGCTAAAGCAGTTTTAAAAGATCAAATCAACTCACCAACCATGCTGGAGAGCAGAAATCTGGTCAGTTAAATTTATCCTGGTTCATCCATCATACCCTCTTTGTGTTTGGTCCTTGGGGCCAGCTGTTCATTTAGAGCCAGTCTGCTGACACTGTCTTGGGAATGAGCCTTCCTCTTACAGGGAATACCAAGCCTGAAGGGTCCTCTGACTCCACAGAAGACTGTTCTAATAGGAACAAGCAGAGCTTTCCACTGAGTGAAAATCTCCATCCCCAGTGCCTTCACCAGCTGTGCTCTTGTGGCTCCCTGGCAGTGTTATCTGCTGTCACATTTCATCGCATGCTTTCTGTGACCACAAAGGCATCTGTGTTAATCTCTCATTTTCCAGGCAATTCGGTGTTCTCTTCCAGCCTTTGGCCACCTCCTTTTTATGTGTGTTTTGGGGTTTTTTTTTTGTTTTTTTTTTTTTTCCCTGATGTGGAGTTTCAATTTGGTAAAAACGAGGAGCAAATATATGTGAGAGGAATTGACCCAAGTTTTCAAGCTTTGAAAATGATTGTGAAAGGAAACCAAATGTCCTCCTTTATTTCTTCTTCTTCTTTTTTTTTTTTTTTTTTTTTTTTTTTTTTTTTTTTTTTAATCTCAGATCCAGCCCAGCCTCTGAGTTTCTGTGACTATAGTAAGTCAGGCAAGGCAAGAGATTCTTGGGCTACAATTCAAAGGCAATATTTTTTTTCTTTAGCAAAACCTCTAGCCTGCTGCTCAAATTCTACCGCCTTAGCCAGCGGATTGTTTCAACTCTTGATGACCTACCTGTGGAAGACTGCTCCATCACTGAAGAAAATGCACTTGGGGAGCCGTGGAGGAAGGAGTCTTCCCATGTTTTTGACACTTCTTTTTTCTTTTTTTGAGAGCTACTTTGGTTCATGTAATTTTTTTTTCACTTCCTTGAGCATCAGTATCATATTTGAAACAAAGTTTTTAGAGTATTTTTCTTCTCCTTTCATTTGTGAATGAAAACTACCAAACATTGTCTCACAAATACTTCATCAAAACCAAGATGTTCCTGGTGCGTATATCTAAGGTAAACAAATGTAAGGAAGAAGCCATGAATTTTTTTTTTGTTTTATATATAAATATATTTTATATATAAATATATATATATTTGATTTGTTTTATATATATATATATATCAGTCATATAATACTTACAGCATGCTTCCAAATTCTGAAGGTTCAGAATTCATTCTGAGGCAAGGAAGTAACTTTTTAATTACCTTGAAACTGAGCACTGAGAAATAAAAAAAGCTGCACTGACTCTGCACAGGGGGGATGGAGCAAGGACCCAGACCATCATTCCTTGGGGACTGCTGTGTTGTAGTTGTTTTAGCAAGGTCTTCAGTATTCAGACTCAGATACCAATACTGTGTGAAACAAATGGAGTCTGCCAGCTCTAGTGGCAATTAAAAAAAGTCCTTTGCTCCCTCATGATTTGAAAATGAAGGGAAATAGGATTTTTTTTAAAATTTTTTTTTGAGTCATCTGGCTTGCTGCTAAGAGATTATGTGGAAATGCTTTCACTAGTCTTTAGTTACCCATGAATGATTGTGCCTAGAACATACCCTGAGAGAACATACGCTTCTGGTTTTGCATGTGTTTTAATTATCCTTTTTTTGTGTGCTGCCTTTCCACAGCACCTACCTCAGTCAGATTTTGGTCTCTGACTCTATGACCGAGGCTGCATAGTTTGAGAATAACGCAAAAAACCTCCCCAAAAATAATGATTATAAATCCTTAACTACAACTGCATTTAGGCTGGTTTATGGATTGTTAGAAGCTTACTTGATGAAGCTTGGAGGAAATACTGTCTGACTTGATGCTCAGGGAGACTTTTCCCCAAATGAAAAAAAGAGAGAGAAACTATGCTTAGGCTTGCACAGTCTTTTGAGCAGCTTCCAGTTTGGGGGTTTACATTCTTTGGGGTTTCCCCCTCTTTGTTCTCTTTGTGTCTGAACCCTTGGCAGCCTTACAGCATTGTTCTGCAACCTGCTATAAACCAGTGGAGGAGCAATGCTCTTCCTACTATTTCAGCAGAGACTGAGTGATAAATTCTAAGCACTTCCAGAGCTGACCTTTGCTCTTCTAGATTATTCTAGTTTCCTTTTTTTTTTTTTTTTTCTTTAAAGAACTTTATTTTAACTGCATAAATAGAACAGCCCTGTAAATACTATGATACTGGCCAAAGACTTTCTATTTTCATCGTAGGGAAATTATTCTTCCCCTGTCTTCAGAACTGGTGAGACCACACCTTGAGTACTGCTTTCAGTTTTGGGGTCCTCATTACAAGAGGTGGCAGTGTTGATTTGAATGAGGGTAGAGAGGCTCTTCAGGGGAACTTACATAGACTAGATCAATGGGCCAACATTAATGGAGTGAGTTACAACAAGGCCAAATGGCAGGTCCTGCACTTGGGTCACAACAACCCCAAGCAATGCTACAGGCTTGGGACAGTGTGGCTGGAGAGCTGCCTAGCAGAGAGGGATCTGGGGGGTGTAACAGACAGGCAGCTGAATATGAGCCAGCAGTGTGCCCAGGCAGGCAAGAAGGCCAATGGCATCCTGGCTTGTATTAAAAATGCTGTGTCCAGCAGGAGCAGGGAGGTGATTGTCCCCATGTACTTGCCTTTGGTGAGGCCACACCTTGAGTATTGTGTTCAGTTTTGGGTGCCACAGTGTAAGAGAAATGTAAAGGTGGTGGAGCAGGTCCAGAGGAGGGCAACAAAGGTGGGGAAGGGCCTAGAGAATAAATGTTATGAGGAGCAACTGAGGGAGCTGGGGAAGGTTAGTTTGAAAAGGAGACTGAGGGGAGACCTCATTGCTGTCTACAGCTACCTGAAGGGACATTGTGGAGAGGCTGCTGCTGGTCTCTTCTCACAGGTAACTGGAGACAGAATAACAGGGAATGGCCTTAAGCTGAGACTGGATAGGTTTAGATTGGACATTAGGGAAAAGTTTTTTATGGAGAGAGTGGTCAGGCACTGGAATGAGCT
This sequence comes from Eubucco bourcierii, assembly GCA_013396675.1. NCBI lineage: Eukaryota > Metazoa > Chordata > Aves > Piciformes > Ramphastidae > Eubucco > Eubucco bourcierii. Next base: position 36,275 of record VWZE01012798.1, read on the forward strand.
GCCCAGGGAGGTGGTGGAGTCACCACCACTGCCTGTGTTTAATGTTCATTTGGATGTGGTGCTTGGGGATATGGTTTAAGGTGAATCTTGTAGAGTAGACCTATAAGTTAGACTTGGTGATGCTGAGGGGCTTTTCCAACCTGCATGTTTCTGTCATTTTGTGAAGAAAGACATGGAGGTGATGGAGTGGGTCCAGAAAAGGGCAGCAAAGCTGGTAGGTCTGAAGAACAGGACTTGTAAGGAGCAGCTGAGGGAACTGGGGTTTTTTAATCTGGAGAGAAGGAGGCTGAGGGGAGAGCTTATTGCCCTCTAGAGCTACTTGAAAGGAGGTTGTAATGAGGTGGGTGTTGCTCTCTTCTCCCTAGTAAACAAGTGATAGGATGAGAGGAACTGACCTGAAGTCACACCATGGAAGGTCTAGGTTGGATATTAAAAGAAACTTTTTCACTGAAAGGTTCTCAAACACTGGAATAGGCTCCCCAAAGAGATGGTTGAATCCTCATGTCTGGAGATATTTAAAAGATGCAGAGATGTGGTTCTGTGTGACGTGATTTAGCACCAGACTTGGTAGAGTTACATAATGTTTGGACTTGATGACCTTAGAGGCCTTTCCAACACAAACAATTCTGTGGTTCTAAATGTTGTACAGATGATTGTGTCTGTATAAGGCAGAACAGTGACAAACGAGATTCAGGATAAATCAGTCAATGCATGTGCTGGTTTGAGGCTAATTAGAATATTTTAATAGATAAAATTACACTATAGGCTGTGAAAGGAAAACATCATGATGTCTACTTCACTCACATGCTTGCTGAGAAATTGTTTGGGAACACTAACCAAAACAATAGATAAGTCAGTCTCTCTCTGGCGCTTACTGGAACAGGAGCTGCTGGTGGGATCTAGCAGCTTCTGGGCTCTGGCTCCTCTGCTGATTAATCCTTGCTAACCACTTTTCTTCTAACCCCGATCTTGGCCAGTCCTCCTAATTTACCTTGCGCGTAAGGCAAACCTTGGGGTAAGGTACAGGGGTGGGGAGAAGGTGGAAGGGTGGTTGGGAGCCCCTCCTGGGGTTTCTGATTTCTGGGAGGGGAGTTGTGTTGTTGTATTACCTTTTACTTGTATATATCTGTAAATATTCTGTATATAGTGTAAATATCTGCTGTACATTGTGCTGAGCTGTAAATCTAGCTTCATCTCTTAACTTCCAGCTGGCTGAGTTCTAGTCTGGGTCATTTTACAAAGTGTGGGGGGGCAGGGAACTCCCAAACCGTCACATACTTTTTATTTGGCGCCCAACGTGGGGCTCAAACCCATGACCCTGAGATTAAGAGTCTCATGCTCTACCGACTGAGCATGAGCTGATATTGATCACCAGCATGGTTTTTGGTAAGGTCTGTAGTGTGCCTTAATATTCAGATGTTTCCTTCTCTTAGGTTATCACCTAACTTTTGCTATTGTAATGCAGAGTTTTCCTAAGATGGCTTAAAGTTTGGTTTCACATGTAGCAAGATCTTCTGATTGGCTTGTACTGCAAATATTTGTGTCGCACTTCAACTTGTGATGCTGACTCTATAGTGTTTCCTTTGTGTTCATGGAAACTTGGCAATTCTCCAGCTAAATCACTTTTTCTTTACAAAGCAGCTTTGTTCAGATTTTAGATAGCTCCTGCTTGCACAGAATTGTTACCTACTTAAAAAAGGGTTGTGGACATGGTGTCTTAAAGTTTGTAGATTTGTGTTCTTGCACCAGCATAAAATTGCATTAAGGCTTTTTCTGGGTAGCTCTGATAGGTCACAGCAAAGAGGCTGTGCCACCATCCACTTCAAACACTGCTGTTACCAGCTAAAATATGGTGAGGCCCCTCTACCAGCAGTTTAGTATTAGAATCATAGAATAAGCCAGGGTTGGAAGGGACCACAAGGATCATCTAGTTCCAAGCCCTCTGCCATGGGCAGGGACACCCTACGCTGCATCAGGCTGGCTTGTGTGTGTCTGCTTAGCAGAATAGAGTCTGTGAGCAGTCCCTAACCCTCTTCAGGCAAAATCACAGTATTGGAACAATTTTGATGGGAAAGAGCATTGTTTCCACCCTTTATCTAACTCAGCCAAGTGTGGTTCAAAAGGCTGAGATTAAACTATGAATGGGATAGGCTTAAGTGAAGATGGCTGTTAGTGCTAGTGTGGCTGCCCCTCCCCTGCCCCAGACAGGAAAGATCCCTGCTCTGGTGGGAGCTCAGCTGGACTACTGCATCCAGGTCTGGATCCCTCAGCATAGGAAGGACATGGTCTGATGAAGGGCATCCAGAAGAGGACCATGAAAATGATCAGGGGGTTGGAACTCTGCTGCTACAAAAACAGGCTGAGGGAGCTGGGGTTGTTCAGCCTGGAGAAGAGAAGACTATGGGGAGACCTAATAGTACCCGAGTACCCAAAGGGGGTCTTTAGTGATAGAGTGAGAGGCAATGGCTTCAAACTGGAGTAGATTTAAATAGGATGTTAGGAACAAGTTCTTCGCCATGAGGGTGGTGGAACACTGGAACAGGTTGCCCAGGGAGGTGGTTGAGGTCCCATCTGTGGAGGTATTCAAGATGAGGCCCAGAAGAGCTCTGGGCAACCTGATGCAGTTGAGGATGCGCCTGCTGACTGCAGAGAGGGTTGAGCGAAGTGAACTTTGGAGGTCCCTTCCAACCCAGACCATTCTGTGATTCTATGGACTGGTAACTACTTTAACCCTGCCACTTGCATCTGCAAAGGGGTCTGTTTGCACGGTGTGACAGTATATAAGCAGAAGCTTAGACTGGTTTAAAAAAATCCATTTAACACCAGTGCAGCAGTTGTGTTTTGGCAGAAGCAGAGTGTTCTGTGAATCTGAATAACAGGTTAGTTTGCAAAATGTTCACCTTTACTTTGCTCAGAGGGTTTTTTCCTTTTGTTTTTGTTTTTTGTTTTTTTTTTTTTATAGCAGCTTTATTACTCTCCTCTTTCTAGCACCTGAGGCTTTCATTTCTGAGTAAGTTTGGTTTTTTTTGTCCACATGTGTTGGTACACACTCCCAAAGCTTAGAGTGCTGTACAGGTAGCAGGCTGCCCATGGTCTCTCAGCAGGCTGTAACTCTTCCTTTACTGGAAGCAAACTCATCCATCTATTCACCTGCAAAAATCTCAGCAGTCACAGAAATTCTGATAGAAATGAAGACATGACAATGAAAGCCTCATTGCACAACCTGATAAGCTAAAATGGGGAAGAGAAATTATTTAATTGACTACTACTTGAACTGAAATGAATCTTATTTTGAAACGTTTTAAGTTGTGTAGAACTCTAGCCAAGTTGGGAGTTAGTTCAGGATAATTCCTTGCTTTGACCAAGCAGAAGAGAATAGAGAAGAACTTCTAGGTTTTACTTTTTATTGACGAATCAAAATTACCTTTTTTTTCCTCTTCCCCCACCGCCCCAATTCTTTGTGTCCTAAGGGTGCTTCTATTCAGTTCAGCTGATAACAGGTTTACCTCTCAAGATCACAGAATTGAGAGAGTTAGAATCATAGAATGGTAAGGTTGGAAGGGACCTCAAGGATCATCTAGTTCCCACCCCCTGCCACAGGCAGGGACACCTCCCACTAGTACAGGTTACTCAAGGCCTCATCCAACCTGGCCTTGTACACCTTCAGGGAGGGAGCATCCACAACCTCCCTGGGCAACCAGTTCCAGTGCCTCACCACTCTCACTGGAAAGAACTTCCTCCTAACATCCAGTCTAAATCTCCCCTCTGCCAGTTTAAACTGGTAGTTATAAGGGAACCTCAAAGATCGTCCAATTCCAACCCCCCTGCCATGGGCAGGGACACCTCACATTAGATCAGGTTGCTCAGAGCCACATCCAGCCTGACCTTAACCTCCAGGGATGGGGCCTCCACCACCTCCCTGGGCAACCTGTGCCAGTGTCTCACCATCCTTATGGTGAAGAACTTCTTCCTAACATTCAATCTGAATCTACCCACTTCTAGTTTTGTTCCATTCCCCCTACTCCTATCACTACCTGACACCCTAAAAAGTCCCTCACCAGCTTTCTTGTAGGCCTCCTTAATATACTGGAAGGCCACAATAAGGTCTCCTTGGAGCCTTCTCTTCTCCAGACACAGTAACCCAAATTCTCTCACCCTGTCTCCATAGGAGAGGAGCTCCTGCCCTCTCATCATCCTTGTGGCCCTTCTCTGGACATCTTCCAGCGTGTCCATATCTTTCCTGTAACAGTGGCTCCAGAACTGGACACAGTATTCCAGGTGGGGTCTCACCAGAGTGGAGTAGAGGGGGAGAATCACCTCCCTCAATCTGCTGGCCACAATTCTCTTGATGCAGCCCAGGATACAGGTGGCTTTCTGGGCTGCAAGTGCCCACAGACAGCTCATGTTGAACTTCTCATTCCCCAGCACCCCCCCCAAGTCCTTTTCTTCAGGGCTGCTCTCAAACCATTCACTGCCCAGTCTGTATCAATGCTTGGGATTGCCCCAACTCAGATGCAGGACCTTGTACTTGATCTTGTTGAACCTCATGAGGCTGGCTTGGTCCCACCTCTCCAGCCTCTCAAGGTCTTGAGACTTTAATGTGCCCTCCTAACAGTGGCAGATTGTGACAAAGCAATGCTGTAATCCTTGATGAAGCTACATCATATTCTGGCTGTAGAATAACCAAAGGGAGATTTAGTCATATTGCTGCTGTTGCAATTATTTGATAGTGATTGTACAGGAAATTTATGAGGAGAACCAAAGCATGTACATAAAGTACATGGAAATAGATGCACACACACACACACACATATATATGTGATTGTAGACATTCTAAGTTAATAAAAACAAAGAGGCCTGGTAGGACCTCCTTGTAGGGAGAAAATGCCAAGAGCCAATGCCAGTGAGGATGCTACAGCTTCCTTCAGTCCTCCATCAAATGCCCAGTGTCAAGTGGCATGATCTAAGTCTTAATGGACAAGTATAAGATTTTTCTTGATTAAACCAGCAGCCATCCTTCAGGAGCAGCTTCCAAATCAGCCCATAGGCTGCAGTTTTTAACTTGATTTCTTTGCAGCTGGTGAGCCAAACCAGCATCACACCTGCCTGCTGTTCATCTGCCAGCTTTGCCAGTGCCAGACCAGCTGTGCACCAGCAGTTGCCATCTGTCTGCGGTGAGGACAGATTGCTAGTACAGAGACTCAGGAAGTAATTAGAAGGCAAATTAAATTTGCTCTTCAAGCACGTTTTGATTCAAGTAGTCCTCCTTCCCCACTCTGAAAGAACTGGGGAGGGTAGGTTGGGTAGGGGGATGGTAGGAAAGAAAGCTATAGGAGGGAAATACAGGGAGAAAAGAATTGAGCTCCATCCACTTGGACTGGTGCAGCTGCTCTGTACTGACAGGTTGCCATCTTTCCAACCAGCATGGACAGCCAAATGGCTTACAGGGTGAACACAAACCACTGAAGATTAGTGCTAGTTAATAGCCTAGTCTAAATAAACAGTACCCAGAGGCAGAACCCCTACCTGCTAAAAAAAACTTCAGTACCCTCTTTCTTTTTCTCTCATTTCTCCCTTCCCCTCCATCCAAGATTTTCCCAGTTTCAACCTCATGCTTTTTCTGGGTTGAATCCCGTACCTCTGAATGCAGCATGATCAATTTTGGAACATTAAAAAGGTTGACTGGAAGCAAAAGGGCAGGGCAGTGGCTAGTTAGAGCTATAGTGGGACCGCTTCTGTGTTTAAAATTAGTTAAGGATGTGCTTAAATATTCAGTTAGCTAAGGACTTCCATTTGATACTTGGGGCTACCCAGTTTCTGATAGTCCCAACTCCAGGAGCATGTGGGAGATGCCTTCTCTTTTATTTGTGAAGAATATGTGCTTTGTATCTGTGGCTGTGGAAACATAGCAAACATGGATGTTAAGGTAACACATTCTAGAGACTAAGAAAAAAAAAAAAAAAGGCAAGGGGGTAGCATGCCCTTGGGAATGGCTTTAGATGCCTTTCTTGAAACCTCGATTGAGCACTCAATAAGCATCTGAAAGGTTCCCCCAATGCAAGGTCTGTGTGTGTAGGGTAGAATCCACCCTCTTTCTTTCCTGGAGGCTCTTGAGTGTTGGGGAGAGTCTTCTGACAAGCTTGGTCCTGATTCAGTATCTGTTGACATCAACTGAACAAGACTTCATGTGCCCAAGATTAAAAAAAAAAAAAAACCCAACCCAGTACAGCACTATTTTTGGTTTTCCTATCCTGGTATCAGTAATGGTCACAGAGATTTTCCAGAGGAGTGTCACTGACAACCATCCCTTCCTGAGCCTGAGGACCATTCAGGCAGTTGTTAATCCCCAAGAATAGCTTGCACTTGAGTCATTACTGGAAAATTGAATATTTCCAACTTGTATGTCTCTCATAAATGTTTAGAGATGTGATGGTGAGTAAAGTATTGATGGCAGGAGTACAAAAAGGTATCTGATTTAATCCAGGTGCTTTTTGTGATAACCCTGGAACTATTGCTACTTGTATTTACCACTTCTTTTTTGAAGTCAGTTTATTTCAGACAACCCACTTACTTGCATACTGCCTCCAGAGCACCAAGTCCTGACATTGCTGTACAGTTCATCTGGCTTCTGACTGGTTTCAGTGATGAAGGACCAACGGAGTCACGAACTTACTGACATCTGTGTAAGTCAAAGTCCAAACTTTGGCAATTGAGATGTTAGAGACCTGGTTTGTCTTCTCCTGATGATTTATCCTGTGCTATCCAGGCATACCATCCTCGCTAGGCAGGAGTTAAAACCTTCTTTTATATCCTTTTCTCCTTTTATTCTCAAGGGGTTCAGGCAGCAGCTTTGAGAATGGCAGCAGATGCAGGCTGTGGAGTTGTGTTCTCATGTGACTAGATTTTCTCAGGGAGCTTTTGACTCAGCAGCTGCTGCCTTGTGCGTAGTCAGAAGCTGTCTGAGAGTGTAGCAGAAATGTCAGAGGAAATACAAGAAATTGCTGCCTCCAGCTATTTCCTACCTTTTTTCAAAATCTGCAAGGCCGGCAGAGCAGAATGTATCTCAGTATTTCATTTGGCAGCCTCGCCAGAACCTCACCTTCTTTGGCACTGAAGCCGACACCACTGGATTTTGTAGAGGCACAGACTTTTAACACGCCCCTTCTGCCAGCTTTGTTTTGGTAGAGTAGGGGAAGAGGTGGAAGGGGTAATAGTGTCATCATTTCCTAAATTTCTCCTTGCAGACATGGAAACCATCTGCAATGAGTTTAGGATTAACTGCCTTCTTATTGTTCTTTTTGTTTTTCCTTTTACCTTATCTTATTAAATACGAATGGCAATTACTTCTGTTTTCAGGCTTCCCCCCATTCTTTTTCCTTCCAGGTTTTCCACCCTTCTTTTTCCTTTTGCCCCACCCCCCCTTCTTTTTCTTTTTTTTTTTTTTATTTTCCCACCTGCAGTCATAGTGATCCTGGAAATGGAGAATTACAATGTTCTTTTTGTCCAATCCATGCCACCCAACCAACAATTTCTTCTGCAGCAGTCTTAGCGAGCATCTCTTGTGAAACTCTGCTACAAGTCTCACAGAATCACAGAACACATCCTGTTGGAAGAAACTTAAAAGACCATCCAGTCCAACCTTCAGCCCAGCACGGAAGGGTCAACTCTAAACCATGTTGCTAACTGCTGGGTCCACAGGCTACTTAAAGACCTCTACGTAGTGATTCTACTGCTACCCTGGGCAGACCGTTCCAATGTTAGAGAACCTTTTCACTGAAGAAGTATTTCCTAACTCCCAGCCTGAACCTTCCATGGTGCAGCATGAAAGCAGTTCTTCTAGTCCTGTCACTTGCTACCAAGTAGAAGCTGGCCCCCTCCTAATTCAAACCTCCCTTCAGGTAGTTGTAGGGAGCAATGAGGTCTTGCCTCAGAATCATAGAATTGTCAGGGCTGGAAGGGAACCGCAAGGATCATTTAGTTCCAGCCCTTCTGCCATGGATGGGGATGCCTCACACTAGGTCAGGTTGCTCAGAGCCACATCCAGCCTGACCTTAAAAACCTCCAGGGATGGGGCTTCCACTACCTCCCTGGGCAACCTGTGCCAGTGTCTCACCATCCTTATGGTGAAGAACTTCTTCCTAACATCCAATCTGAATCTACCCACTTCTAATTTTTCTCCACTCCCCCTAGTCTTATCACTACCTGACATCCTAAAAAGTCTCTCACCAGCTTTCTTGGAGGCCTCCTTCAGATACTGGAAAGCCACAATAAGGTCTCCTCAGAGACTTTATTCTCCAGACACAACAACCTCAACTCTCTCAGTCTGTGTCCATAGCAGAGTAGCTCCTGCCCTCTCATCATCCTTATGGCCCTTCTCTGGACGTGTTCAAGCATATCCATATCTTTCTTGTAATAAGGGCCTCCAGAACTGGACACAGTACTCCAGGTGGGGTCTCACCAGAATGAAGTAGAGGGGGAGAATCAGCTCCCTCAACCTGCTGGCAATGAGCAATGAGGTCTCGCCTCAGAATCATAGAATTGTGAGGGCTGGAAGGGAATCTCAAGGATCATTTAGTTCCAGCCCAACTACTGTGGGCAGGGACACCTCACACTACATCATGTTGCTCAGAGCCACATCCAGCCCAGCCTTAAAAACCGCCAGGGATGGGGCTTCCACCACCTCCCCGAGCCTTCTCTTCTCCAGACTGAACAACCTCAGTTCCCTCAGACCTTCCTCGGAGGTCATGCACTCCAGGCCCCTCACGAGCCTCGTCCTGCCTGTGTCTCTGACCTGGTGCCCAGTGTTAGGCTTGGTTATCTCTACTGTGGCCACAAGCAACCCCAGCTCTGCTCTTCAGAGAAGTGTAACTGACTTTTGTATGCATTGAGAAACTCAATGGCTTGAGATAATTATGGAGAATCAGTCTACAGGTTTGTGGAAAGAGGAGAGAAAGATGAGTTTGTCAGGTAGGGTTGTGGCCCCTTCCCATTCCTTTTTGCCCCACAAACTTTTTAAATTCTTGCTGCATTGCAAGTCACTTGTGGCTCTGCTTTGCTGTCAGATGCCTCTCCCTCTCCAGTTGCTTCTTGCAAAACTTGCTTATCACTGGCTGTGCCAGGATCGACTGAAAAGTGGGATTTGTTTCTCTAAGCTGGTTATGAGTGTCAGTTGCCCAGGATCCATCAGTCTCTTAATCTCTCCACAGAGGGTTACTGTTCTTAATGGAACAGTTGATGCCAGCTGTTTTTCATGTATATTTCGGAAGTAACTCCCTTCAGTGTGGTCTGGCACCTCTGCAGACAGCCTGAGTGCAGGGCTCAGAGAAGGGACAGGCTGTGGGCAGGACCTCGTTGTGGTGCTGGAATTGATTATAAATAGGAAGACAAATTGAAATGTTCCATTTTTGCTTTTCCACCTCCCACAGCTCTTGAGAATGAGGAAAGAGGGCAGTACAAAGTGATGGAATTTTACTCAAAAACTAAGGCAGCTGAAAGGGAATAGGGGGATTCCTCTTTCCTTTTTTTTTTTTTTTTTCCTTTCTCCCCTTTTTTTTTTCCCTTTTTTTTCCCCTTTTTTCCTACTTTTCTGGGTTTGGTT
>VWZE01012798.1:48144-75955 GCA_013396675.1 Eubucco bourcierii
TTAAAAAAAAAAAAAAAGTTAAAAAAAAATAATGAAAGAAAAAAAGGAAAAAGTACTTTATACTCACAGGTTTGAAAGAAGACTAAACCAAAGTACTTGGGAGAACAGGTAGAACCCAGTGCTTACGCAGTTGTAGACGGCTTGTTAAATGGCTGAGGAGGGGAAGGCCAAGAGCATAAACATCAGTTTCCTTCACAGACTGAAATAGTGCTTAGCTAGCCCAAAGGAAAATCTACATGTATGTAGAATAAAGCCAAGACTATGTCTTTTCACCACGTTCTTCCCATGCGCTCTTTCCCACACTTAAGGTTGCTTGAGCTGAGCTTGCAAAACTGAAAGCAGTGACCAAGCTTTCTCAGTTTCCAGACATCAGTACACTTCCTGCCATTGCAGCCCCAAATTAAAATCTTCCAATAGAAAAAGGCCTGTAATGGTGCTGCTGTAGGTTTTGACACAGCAGACCTCAGTCATGCTAGCCTGACAGGCTGAATGTAGTTTAATTACAATCACCGTTTCCAACTAGTGTGTTTATTCTTGGATTGTACCTTTGTAGACTGCGGTCAGTGAAATGCTAGACCTTCTTTGCTGGCCACTCATGCAGAATCACAGAATTAACCTGGTTGGAAAAGACCTTGAGATCATCGAGTCCAACCTAATACCTTCCAGTTAACTAAACCATGACACTAAGTGTCTCATCCAGTCTCCTTTTAAACACCTCCAGGGTGTTCCACCACCTCCCTGGGCAATCCATTCCAATGCCAATCACTCGTTCTGTGAAAAACTTCTTCCTAACATCCAGCTTAACCTGCCCTGGTACAGATTAAGGCTGTGTCCTCTTATTCTGTCACTGGTTGCCTGGGAGAAGAGACCAACCCCTACCTGGCTACAACCTCTCTTCAGGTAGTGGGAGGGAGCAATGAGGGTCTCCCCTGAGCCTCCTTTTCTCCAGGCTGAACAACTCCGAATGCCTCATCCTCTCCTCCAAGGGCTGTGCTCCAGCCCCTCACCAGCCTCACTTGCAGCTGAACTGAAAAACATACACTACACAGTAACACCTGAAATCAGAGTCCATGTGACAGATTTCTCTGGCTCTAGCTGGCTAAGCAGTAGGTGTAAGTGGGGCAACTGTGTCAGCTCCACTGAAATACAGGTTTACAGCAGCTTTCATTGTCAGTCCTGTGGAGGAACTGACATTTTATTCACTGAGTAAGTTTATGCTATGTGAGATATTAATTTCACCCACACTTAACAAAGAAGTTAATTTTAATGTACAGTCACTTAGGAAAAGAAGGCAGTTATATTAATGTGTTATTTATAATGCACCTATGATATGTGGTCCTGTGTCTTTTAGCTTGTATTTTTGAACACTGTCTAGCATTTGGACAATTAGCATCACTGCCAGAAGCAGCATTCTGGATTTGAACAAATTCCAAAATAGTTGTGTGGGTTTTTTTCAAACTACATCACCATCTAAGCCACTCCCCTGCCACCACCCCTCCACCCCCCAAGAATATATCTAGAAATTACACTGCCTTGTGACTCGGAGCAGTTTAAACTGAATCTGGATTTGATATTTAGGGTCCAAAAACCTCTGGAGTTGTGTTTTTCACCATGCTGGTCAGGAGGTCTCCAAAACTCTAAAGTGATGGTTGTGTTTGCAAGAGTATCTTGTGTTGTTTACAGTGATTCTGCTTACATCATAGAATGGGCTGGGCTGGAAGGGACCTCCAAAGGTTGTATAGTCCAACCCCCTCTGCAGTCAGCAGGGTCGTACTCAAATGGATCAGGTTGCCCAGAGCCCTGTCAAGCCACACCTTGAACATCTCCAGAGATGTGGCCTCAACCACCAGCCTGGGCAACCTGTTCCAGTGTTCCACTACCCTCATAGTGAAGAACTTGTTTCTAACATCCAATCTAAATCTACTCTTCTGTAGTTTGAAACTGCCCCTCATCCTGGGCCTTTGTAAACAGTGTCTCTCCATCCTTCTTGCAACCCCCCTTTGGGTACTGGAAGGTTGCTATTAGGTCTCTCTGGAGACTTCTCCAAGCAGATACTGTATTGCTGCTTTCCCTGTGGTGAGGTGGAAGAATGAGTAAGTAGTATGCACCTGAGAAAACTGTAAAGCAAGTCTGAAATTTTTGCCTCTGGGAAATGCCTGGCTTAAGGCATGATGATAACAGAAAACTATATAAATTCTTGATGTGCTTTACCTGCCCAGATAACATGCTGATTGCTCAGCTGTTTTGAGAAATATGCTTAATTACAGTCACTTGGATCTTCTGTACAAGAGCATCATGGGTTGGGCTTTTTCAGACATTCTCTTTTAGAATGGATATTAGGAGGAAGTTCTTTCCAGTGAGGGTGCTGAGGCACTGGAACAGGTTGCCCAGGGAGGTTGTGGATGCTGCCTCCCTGGAAGTGTTCAAGGCCAGGTTGGACGAGGCCTTGAGTGACCTGCACTAGTGGGAGGTGTCCCTGCCTATGGCAGGGGGTTGGAACTAGATGATCCTTGAGGTCCCTTCCAACCTTACCATTCTATGATTCTATGATTCTTTTTCCCTTTCCCCATATCCTATAAGTAGTTTAAGATATACAGGGTATTAGATGAAGGCAAGATAAATATAATTTATAAGTTAAAAAATAAAAGACCTTCATGTATGCATAGACAGAATAGCTGAGCTTTGATCATCAAAGTTAGGTTGATTTAAATAAAAAAGACAGTGGAGTTTTATTCTGCAATAACTGCCTCAAACCCTGAAGAACAGCACTATGCTGTTGGTTTATTATTCCAACTAATGAAATTATCACAGGTTATAGGCAAACTGGAGGACTTCTTTATATCTACTAACATGAAAATGTCACAGCAAAACGTCCAAGCATGATGCTGTTTTCATACCTTAAGCATCTAATCTTTCAAGAACCAAAGAGTTATTATTGCACTTATGTCTAAAACCAATATGATTTCTCATATACTTCAAATTGTAAGATTAAGAATCTTTTTCAGTATATGTCTTAAGGGAGGGGTGGGGGTGGGGGTGNTTGCAGTCCTTGATATCAATACAGGCTGGGGATGATGAGATTGAGAGCAGCCCGGCAGAAAAGGACTTAGAGGTATGATGGATGAGAAACTGAACGTGAGCAAGTAGTGTGCACTTGCAGCCCAGAAGGCAAATCGTCACATCCTGGGCTGCATCAAAAGAAGTGTGCCCAGCAGGCCGAGAAAGGTGATTCTGCTCTTCTGCTCTGCTCTGGTGAGACATCAGCTAGAGTACTGTGTCCGCCTCTGGTACCCCCAACACAAGAAAGACATAGACCTGCTAGAGCAAATCTGTAATAGGGCTGGAGTTCCTCTATTATGAAGACAGACTGAGAGAGTTGGGGCTGTCCAACCTGGAGTGAATGTGGGTCCAGAGAGACCTTACAGCTAGATTTCAGTATCTGAGGGGAACATCCAAGAAAGCTGGGAAAGGACTGTTTAGAAGGGCTTTTAGTGATAGGACAAGAGGCGATGGTTTGAACTGGAACAGGGTAGATTCTGGTTTGATGTAAGGAGGAAGTTCTTTACAATGAGGATGGTGAAATACTGGAACAGGTTGCCCAGGATGGTGTTTGAGGCCCCATCCCTGGAGACATTCAAGGTCAAACTTGATGGGGATGTGAGCAACCTATCTAACTGGAAATGTCCCTGCTCACTGCAGGGTGGCTGGACCCTTCCAACCGGATGCATTCTGCGATTTTTAGAGATGTACTTTAGCAGTGGCCACTTCCAGCTGAGAACAGTCAGTTCTAGTTTTCGGAAGACCTTGATGTCCTGACAAGTAGAGCAGTTTTGGCAGGCACTCCTGATACAAGCTCAGCAATCTCAAGAAGTTCTACTCCAATACAGCATGCTTTGCTTAGAGCAGTCTTTTCTATACTGGTACAACATTTATGTGTCCACAGGAGGTTTTGTTGGTATACTGTCTTTGTGTGCACTGTAGTATGCACATTATGAAGTTCAGCAAGACTAAGTGCAAGGTCCTACATCTGGGTCAAGGCAATCCCAAGAACCATTATAGGTTGGGCAATAACTACCTTGAGAGCAGCCCTGAGGAGAGGGTCTTAGGGGTGCTGGTGGATGAGAAGCTCAATATGAGCTGTCAGTGTGCTCTTGCAGCCCAGAAAACCAACCAGATCCTGAGCTACATCAAGAGAAGTGTGGTTAGCAGGGCAAGGGAAGTGATCTCCCTCCTCTACTCCACACTGGTGAGACACCACCTGGAGTACTGTGTTCAGATCTGTAGCCACTATTACAAGAGGGATATGGATGTGCTGGAAGGTGTCCAGAGAAAGACCATGAGGATGATCAGAGGGCTGGAGCACCTTTCCATTGAGGAGAGACTGAGGGAGTTGGGGCTGTTCAGTCTGGAGAGGAGAAGACTCCAAGGTGACCTTATTGTGACCTTTCAGTATCTGAAGTGACCTACATGAAAGCTGGGGAGGATGTCAGGTAGTGATAGGACTAGGGGGAATGGAACAATCAATATTGTAGATTTAGACTGGATGTTAGGAAGAAGTTCTTCAGCATGAGGGTTGTGAGACCCTGGAATGGGTTGCCCAGGGAGGTGGTGGAAACTTCATCCCTGGAGGTGTTTAAGACCAGGCTGGATGAGGCTGTAGATAGCTTGATCTAGTGTGAGGTGTCCCTGCCCATGGGAGGGGGGTTGGAACTAGATGATCCTTGTGGTCCCTTCCAACCCTGACTGATTCTATGATTTCTTGTGGTTTCACATTATACATATGTCCTTCACTTCAGATGTGTTCATGTGGCATCTCCCAGATGCATGCGTGTCAGTAGAAAGGTCAAATTCTCTACCTTGCCCCTAGGTATTAAAACTATCAGCCTGCAAGCTGCAGATAGTTTCTTGTGTTCTGCAGGCTACCTACTGAGCAGCTTGTGTCTGTGCTCCTTAACACACTGCAGTCCACATTCATTGACTTTGCACAATACTTATTTAAGCTAACACCTCAGACTTCCACTAAAATAAAAGGTAACAGAATAAAGCTTACATCCATAGGAGCAGACAGAAGGGGAGACTGTAAGGGGATGACTTAGTTCTCTCAAATGCATGATGGTTTATGTTTTTAAACACACAGAGATTTATTACATCCTTGCAAAATGGGTACAAAATGTCACAAAAGTAAAATCAAGAGCATCTTGTACACAGAACAACTAAACCAAAAAGGACATCTCTATATTCCGACTTAGATTTAGCTGTGTGTTAGAGGTGGTACTATGGGCTCTGCAAATTGCAAGGCGTTTGGAACCATACTTAGAATGTAGATGCAGGTCTGTGTGAATACTGCTCTCCATGTGTATATATATTATTATTTTTTCTAGCAGTGTTTTATATTGTTGACCACTGAATTCATAATGTCAGGATTTTTTTTTGTTTGTTTAAGATGTTGGTATTGCAGGTCACATAATTATAAATCCTCTGCTGAACCAAGATGTCCACTCTGGAGTTGTTTATTATGTTCATAGTGGTCTCACAGAGGCATTTCAAGACCAGCTCTGAACAGGCAGTGATCTCATGACCTAAAAAAAAAAGAAATTCCAGTATTTCTGAATAATCCATTTAAGAAGGCCTTGTAGGACAGTCACTGTCAAAAGGTGGTCATCACAGATCACAAAGAGTATTTCAGAACCTTTTTCTGTCACCTCCTCAGTGCTGGAGCACAGAGCTATTTGCACTGTCTGTGCTCACGGAAACTCTTACCCATTTTAATGGTAAGTGTGGCTCTTATTGTAAATCCAGTCACTCCCACTGCATAAAATAAAACAGAAAAGGGGAAAATAAAGCAGAAATGTTTCATTCTGTCAGTGATGAGGTGGAACAGAACTGACTGTTGCACTTACTGCGCTTCTGCATGTGTCATGTATGGTCTTGTTAGTGCGCTCTTGAGAAACAATTCCTGTAGCAGCAGCATTTGCAGTACAACTTTTTATTCATCTTTTGTTGCAGAGCTGTCTTTTTTTGCAAGGGGCTGACTGTTTTCAAGCAAATAGTATTACCTGTCAAGAATTTTCAAGTGATTCTTGGAAACTTGCTGCAGAGTCTTCCCTCTTTGCTATTCAGTCCCGTTTTCCTCTCCCTTTAGCAGGTAAGCATGTGTATCTTCAACACAATTTGCAACTGGAAAATGTTTCCCTTTTCAGACACCTGAAGAGTTTGTTTTGTTCGACATGCTAGGGTTAGCATCTCTCTTCCAAAATTCCCTCAGAATCCACTATATTTTCTGCTGTAGAATAACACCTGAATAGCAATGCAGTACTTCAGGATTTTTAACATCAGCTCATGTCAGTTGACATCCCTCTAGCTTTAGGGCAGCTTAAAAAATGCTATGCATGAACTTTCAGCTGTGAATCTATTTACAGCTGACTCAGGGTTGTGAGCAAGCAATATAGAAAATTACTTGAATTTCTGCCTGTAAATAACCTTATGTCCTTGGGGATAAAAAAACCCTGAAGCAGAGAGCCAGAATGAGTTACACAAAAGCTTGGATGTTTCCCATCACAGCGACCTGCAGCTGAATGAGAGGATTCAGACATCTTTCACTGAGATCATTGTCAGGCAACCATTGCAGAAAGAGATTAAGCCACCCTGGCTGAATGTGCACTGAAGCATGTGAGGAATTCTCAAATGACCTATATATGATTGATGTATATGTGGGCATGGCAAGAAACAGCACCCAACAGCTGAGCAGTAGTAGTATCTTACCCAGCTGCAACTATTTCTGCAGAGGTGCTCTGCATAACCCTCCAGAGCTCCTTAGTATTCATTGCTAAAATTGGATCTGTGTTTGAGATTCCAGGTATTTAGGAAGGAGGAAATTTTTGCAGATCTCTTGAAATTACTTTCAGTTAGTGCTCAGCATTAATGGAGAGTGTGTATGGGTGGGGTGCGTTTATGTGAAAGGGAAGTAAATGTGCTTGATCTGTCGTTGAGGTTGTTCCGGTTTTCTTTTAACATTATCATTGCACGTAGTAACTCTTCGTTTTTTAAGTGACTTAGACATTTTCTGAGAAAACAATTGCCAATTTCCTTTTCCAAAAGACTTTTCTGAATGTATGAAGACACTCATTTTCTTTTAAAGATTTCTTTACTTTATCATTAAACTGCCATGGCTTCAGCTTTTTTCCTGTGTTTTTTTAAGCAAATAGGTCTTTTCTAAAGCATTTACTCTGGAAAACTTCTGTTCTGATTTACTTGGTGGCAATTTCTTCCTGATATGTATCAAGTGGTAAGTGATAAGAATGTCTGTTCCATGCTGCCTCATTACAGTGGTATCTGGATTTCGCTACAGTGATTACTTGATCTCACCTCTGGCTGCAGGAGTAAATGGTCCTCTATAATCTGCTGCTCCCACCGAGACCTTGCACCATAATCCAGTGCAAGACTTGTTACCTACAGCAGAGTTTATCTTGGTCTGTAAACTGGGCACAAATATTTAAAAGTGAGAGAAATAATTTTCACTTGTGCTGCCCTTTTTTCCTCTAAGGATTTCCAGGGTGTTTTTAGCTACTACCTCTCTGGATTCCCTGAGAAGTTGGTGGGATCAGCAGCAGGAAGAGGGTACAGTACAACATGAACATGGTAATCCCAGGTCATGAAAAGTATGGGTATGGACATTGCTTCTGTTCTTGTTTAAGATTCTTCTGGAAATTTAAGGGAAGAATCTGGGTGTAACTCAGTCAGGAAATCCCTGCTAGCTCTGTCCACATTATTTCAGGCATAGCCAGAAAATTGCTAATTTTGAGCTTTACAACCTTCTCGAAACCAAATACCCACATTTGCTGCTAACTAGGCTAGCAGTCTACCTACTGATCTGTTACCAAGCTTGAGTTCTGTCAGCAGCAACAAGGAATACAGCTGCTAGAAGGATTCAGCCATTGACAACGGAACTAAAAGCTGTTCTAATGCCTCACTAAAATATTTTGCAAAGTTCAGTGCGTGCACTCCCATCTTTGTTTCGTTCATGCTTAAACTTTTAATTCTTAGTATTGTAGATAACTGTTCCCCAGAGCACATGTGCATGCCTTCTGTTTCTAGCAGAGCATTTGCAAACTATCCCACCATAAACTGTTTATAGATTACTGTGTAATTTCTAATTTGACTATGATGGACAGTCAGATCAGAGTTCCTACCACGCAAGGAGGCATTATTAGACATACTGCCTTGAGCAACTTCACCACCACCCTGACAGAGTATCTGCTGACTGGAAATAGCACTACTTTATGAAAAAACACTTCCTGCCTGCTGCAAATGCAGCACTTTATAAGCACTTGGGTTTTTTCATTGCGAAAGCTGTAACTTGCTGGCAGTATAATAGACTTTAAGTGATGCTTATGGTTTTATTGTATTCACATTTTATATTCCATCACTGTGCATATTTCTACAGTTACATTTATTATTTGCTCTTCATTGTGGTGTGATATAATTTAAAGGACTTAGGAGGTTGGTTTTACTGTAACAGGGACAATATTGGAGCTTTCAGGCCTCCACTCTTACATCTGCAGGGCTTTGTAAATGGTTGTGAGTAAGTTTTACTTTCTGGACGTGTCCTATATTATTTAATGGAAATACCACAGGTTTCAAATCCAGCACATACAGAAGTCTTGTGGCTGTGTCACAGCTGACAAGCACTCAATCTTTTCATAATTAGCATTATGAGAAGTTCCTGGCAGTCGTAGCTCTTTGCTTGCTCTCTTTTTCTCTTCCTCCAATACAAAGAGGAGACAGTATTTTTATATATTGTTTAATTTTCCTTGTCTGCTGCTGGAGTGAGTGTTGTTTTCAGCCCAAGTGTTCCCTAAAATTTCATCTGATTGCCTAGCCAGAAGGTGCTCTAAACCAGCAAATCCTATTTGTCTTTCAGTTGAGGCTATCCCATTAAGGCTTCAGTCTTTGCTGTAGTCTCCCAATGTCACAATGCCTTTGGTCAACAGCAGGCTTTTCTAGAAATACTCCTAATTTTAATGTCTTGCTATTTGAAATGCCAACTGAGGTTGTAAGCCAAAGATATCTCCCAAGGATTTCTTCATCTAGGATCAGGGCATGCACTCCAAGGAAGTGAAATGTTCATTTGTAGGATGCCAAATTATTTGCACTTGTATCATAATCAACCATGCAGGAAAAGACTAGGGATGACATTGATCTCATCTAATTTTAGATATTTACAAATGGGAATACCATATTCACATCTGAACTACTCGCATTATGTTCTCTTTATGGTTGGTTAAGAGAACAGACATGCACCCAGAATGACTTTCCTGACCAGGTTTAAATACCCTTTATAGGATATGAAGAAGTGCATCCTGGATGTGCACACTTTATGGTGTTTCTTCCAGCAACTGCAGAGTGAGATGTAGATTTTCATAGAATGGTTTATGTTGGAGGGTACCTCAAAGATCATCTATTTTCAACCCCCAGTCATAGGCAGGGACACCTCCCACTAGAACAGATTGCTCAAGACCTCATCCAACCTGGCCTTGAACACCTCCAGGAGGGGAGCATCCACAACCTACCTGAGCAACCTGTGCCAGTGTCTCACCACCCTCACTGCAAAGAACTTCTTCCTAATATCTGGTTTAAACCTCCCCTCTTCCAGTTTAAACCCATTACTTCTTGTCCTGTCATTACAACACCTTGTAAATAGTCCTTCCCCAGCCCTCCTGTAGTCCCCCTTCAGATACTGAAAGACCGCTACAAGGTCTCCTCAAAACCTTCACTTTTTCCAGGCTAAAGAGCCCCAACTCTTGTAGCCTGTCCTCATAGCAGAGCTGCTCCAGCCCTCTGAGCATCTTCATGGCCTCCTCTGGACTCGCTCCAACACATGTCCTCCTTGTCCTCCAGAACTATACACAATACTCCAGGTAGGGTCTCACGAGAGCAGAGTAAAGGGGGAGAATCTCCTCCCTTGCCCTGCTGGCTACGCTTTTCTTGCTGCAGCCCAGCACATGTTTGCTGTCTGAGCTGCACTCACACTGCCAGCTCATGTTGAGCTTTTCATCAACCCAGACTCCAAGGTCCTTTTCCTCAGGGCTGCTTTCCAGCAATTCACCACCCAGCTTGGATTTGTGCTTGGGATTGCACCGACCCAGGCACAGGACCTAACACCTGGCCCTGAATTTCATGAGGTTGTGCCTGGGCCCACCTCTCCAGACTGTTCAGGTCCCTCTGGATGGCATCCCTGCCCTCTAGCAAATGGACTGTGCCACACAGCTTGGTGTCATCTGCAAACTTGCTGAGGGTGCACTGATTCCTCTGTCCATTTCATGGACAAAGATGTTAAACAGCACTGGTCCTGGCACTGACCCCCGAGGAACTTGGACTTAACAAAGGGTCTAAGAATCTTGAAGGCCTTTGGTTTTCACCGTTTTACAGAGGAAAATTGTTACACAGTTTGAAGGATTCGGGCTTTAAAAGTCAAGGCTCCTGTACTTTGTTTCTCCAGGGGATGTGACCCCAACTGCCTCCCTTTAACACTATTGGATACCAACAGAGCTGGAACTGTTGGGGACCAGCAGTAGAGTTGGGATTTTTTTTCCCTCCTCTTTTTTTAAAAAAAAACAAAACTTCAAAATATTTGATCCAAGAATGTTTTCTGCTGAAAGTATAGTTAGGAGACAATGCAGTACAGTAAAGAGCAGTGAAAAATTCTATTTTATTCCAGCAGAATAAACTCAGAGGCATTTACGTTTCATATGACATGCTAAATACTTGTCCTAAGACAGAGGAAACACAAATGGAGTCAATGAACCAAACACATAGATTTAAAAAGCTGTTTATGCTAGTCTGAGTCAAAAGTCCAGTTTTGAATAATCTCTTTCCTCAGAGTGATGAAATGTGGATCTCAAAGTTTCTGCTGAAGCCAATCTCTAAACCAGATGACTAGTAAAACTGACATCATGACATGCGCATATATACACGCACATATCTCCTTTGTAACATGCAGAGTATTAGCTGAGGGCTGGGATGGTTTTAGATTTGATTTATTTACAAAGTGATTCAACTCTCCCATGCCCTTCTCTCAGTCTGGCCAAATCTTTGTGCTGGCTGCTGCTGCATAGCCAAATACTGCAGAAAGGAAGATGTCTTTTTGGGTGTGTTTTTTTTTTTTAAACCAAAAAAAAGCATACTGTTTTGGTTTACTTTTTTTTTCCCCCCCTCGTATTCATCAATCAGATTAAACAGACAGCTTAAAAATTCATGCAAGCAAATTTCATCCAAAATACCCTTGTGCTTTTTAGAATTGTATCCAACTGTGATTATAGTCCCACAGTATATAGTTTTGCATTGTCTTTTCTTTCGATACACTTCACTGGTGATTCTCTCCCTAGAAGGGATTCATTCCTTTTAGAAGAGAGAGAGAATTCATTGGTTTCATGACCTTTTATTTCTGCAGTAGAAATGGGTGAACTCACTTGGAATAAATACAAACCAAGCCAAAACATTACACAGGACAAAATTAATGCCCAATCTGACCTTTCTGAGTCTTAGGGGAGAAAAAAAAAAAGCTTGTGTGTCTCAATATCTTTTGACTGGTGTTTCCTAAATACCACAGCAGGGACTAAAACTTTAGGGATGTGTGAAAAGCAGACAAATGACAAAAGTGGAGACTCAGAGCTCTGGCTGCTTTGCAGGTGCAGCCTGAGAGTGTGGTGGGGAAGCTCCGGCAGCACACCCTGGAAAGGTCCAAATGCCCTGGCTGGTTCGAAGCTGCTCGTAGACCTCACTTCTTTGACCCACTTTGGCACCACCACTGGTAGTGTCTGTGGTCCAAAGAGTGAGAAAGAAAAAAAGCCACACTTAAAAGAACTGTTGTGGCCCTCATTTAATGCTAGAATGTAGAGAACAGATAAAAAATGCAAGGCAAGAAAGTTCTGTTTGTCAGGGGCACGAGAGTGTTCTGCAGGAAGCATCTGCCCCCAAAGAGGGGCAGTGTCCTCAGATTTTTTTTCCTGTCTGAACAGGAGGTGCCATGTTACTGGTCCTGTGAGCTGCTTGAGGGAGCAGGGGACCAGAGAGAGACCGTGCTTGACATGTTTTCCTTGCTGCTGCTGTCCTTTTCATGCCACCTGGAAAACAACAGTGCACATATTTTACAAAAAAAGTCACACTGTTCAATTTATAAATGTCTGTGGGAGTTGAGGTGTTTCAGTCACGGGCCATTGGCCTAACCATCAGGCAGTGAGGTCTCAGCAGGCTGTCCCAGCTGCCATTTTCTGTTGCCATCCCCTGAGGCTGGTGTGGCTGAAACCTGGCATGTGGCTTAGGATGGACCTGAAATTAAAAATGTCCAAACTAACAGGCTGACAAAAATGGGTTTGTCATTTTTTAAGAGTCAGGATGAGCAAATGCTGCTGTTTCTCTATGAAACTAAGCTGTGTCTGTTCTCCTGTGATCCTCCCCTCAGCAATCGCCTTGTCTCGCCTTGAAAATGTCAGATTTGTAGAGTTTGGTACCAGTCTGTTTATAAATACCAGAGTATCTTAAAAGGACTTGAGGCAGAAATTTGAACATGGAGTTGACCACAACCTGGGCTTTCCCACTCATTAGAGGTTTTTTGTTTTGTTTTGTTTTGTGGTTTTTTTTTTTCCCAATGGTATTCCCAAAATGAAGTATGCTCTGTGGAAAGCAATTCAAGAAAATGCTGGCTGCATGCCTTGGGACTGTCTGCTCTGTGGCTTTCTATATGAAGGAGCCATGCATCCTAGAAACATGGTCTAGGGCTTTTGTTCAGTACCAACACTGCAGCAGTCCAGCAGAGTATTTTGGAGCCTTGTTAAAAGTAAGACTTCCAAACTTACTGCTTTAGGATAGGGGAGCTCAGTCTGTGTCCCTCAGTTTAAGAAAGATGTTGAGGTGCTTGAACATGTCCAGAGAAGGGCACCAGTGCTGGTGAGGGGGCTGGAGCACAGCCCTGTGAGGAGAGGCTGAGGGAGCTGGAGTTGTTTAGCATAGAGAGGAGGCTCAGGGGGGACCTTATCATTTTCTACAACTACCTGAAAGAAAGCTGTGGCCAGGTGGGGGTTGGTCTCATCTTTCAGACACCCAGTGACAGAACAAGAGAACACAGTCTCAAGCTGCAACGGAGCAGGTTTATGCTGGATGTTAGGGAGTTCTTCACAGAAAGAGCGATTGGCATTGGAATGGGCTGCTGGGGGAGGTGGTGGAGTCACTGTCCCTGGAATTGGTTAAAAAAAAGACCGGATGTGGCACTTGGTGCCTTGATTTAGTTGATCAGATAATGTTGGCCTTGAAGGTCAACTTGATGACCTTGATGGTCTTTTCCAGCCTGATTGATTTTGTGATTCTGTGTGGGCTTTCAAACTGTTGGCCCAAGAGCAGCAAGACTGAAAGATCCTGGATGGCTTGCAGCTTCAGCCTCTGTGAAGCATAAAACTGGTCCCAGCAGTTTTCTAATAGGGGAAAAAATAAAACAAATTTTAGCTTTCCATGTGTTTAGAGTACTTGAACTGTTTTGTGGTTAATACAGCCTGAGTTTGGAGAGTAGGTCATTGAAATGACAACAGGAAGGGGCTGGTGAACAAGAAGGCTAGAGCAGCAGGACTTGTCAGCAAAGAGAAACAGGAGAGATACCACAAAGCTACTGAAGATATCACAAACGCACTGTTCTACCACATTCCTCAGTAGCTTGTGGAGGCTGGCTGAATTTAGGGAGGAAGGAGTACCTTAACTACTTACTTGTGAGGGAAAAAGTGTTCTAGAAGGAAATGTAATGGAATTTTTCTTACCTTCTTGACAATGAGCCATTCATTCCGAGTGATAATTCGAACAATGATGTCATATAGGTGTAATTGAAGACCAAGACTGGCTAATGAACTGGAGTGAGACTGAAAAGAATTTTCTTCCAAACCTTACCATGGAGTCTAAAAAAATCCAGATTAGTGTTTTCTCAGAATGTTTTCAGAAACAACTTAAGGGATCCATACTGGGAAGTCATAGTACTGCTTATATGGTGAAATGAAGGTACAAGTGTAAAATAATTTGTGCGATAAGGGCCTTTTCACACTCGCTTTTTCCATTGCTTGGTATCTCAGTCTGCAGGGACTGTCTAAGCAGGTGTGTATGAAAAGATGGCAAAAGGTCCCCATTTTGAAGTTCCTAATGAAAGCATCATACTGAAGTCTACACATTTCAACTACACAGCTACCTGTTGCAATTTTGGATTATCTTTAAAATCTCTCTCGGTGGTCTTTCTATTCAGAAAAATGTCTTTGTGATGCCAAGGGAGAATGATAAATTTTCTGAAAGAATCCATTTGTATTGAAAGCCTGTCTTCTGTGACTTGTACAGGACTGCAAGATCTGTTGCAAAGAGCTAAAGTACTGTTTGAGTAACAGCAGTGTAGTGCCACCCAAGTCCAAGATCCCCGAACGTGCAGAGCTTTCTCATGCATTGCTCAATACTGAAATGACCTCCATGACTTAATGCACAGGAGGTGGCAACAATCTCAAGGCATGGTTCATGTTTCCAGCCATACTCACATTCTCATAGAAAGAGCACATCACACAAGCAATATGCTGGCTTTGAGAGTAAAGCCAGGACATATCACTCGTAACTAACAGCTGGCCACCAGTGCAGTTTGTTAGAAACTCAGCTAAGTGGGTTCTTTATCTCGGTGACCTTCCAAGGCAATCGGAGCCTTCTTGGAAGACCTTGAATCAGAAATGTTTGGATATAAGAAAAATAGCATTGCGCAGCACACAGTTCTGATCTTGCAGGGCTCACAGATTTGGAAGGCACTGTACCATATATAGCTGTAGAAGACAGCACTGAGATACTGTAGTTGCTACATCAAGGTCATGGTGTTCTGGGATCCGATTAAAATTATGCAAGATAGGCAATTTAGGAAGGAATTCACACAGAACTCAGGAAGGAAAAAAAAACATATGCGTAATGAGCTCTGTAACTTTGTAAGAGTAATTTGCCACTATCTCACAATCATTCAATAAGAGCACAAAATATTTTAAATGTTTGATTTGCTTATTGATCAGAAGTCTCAAGACCTTACATTTAAAATCACAGTTATAGCCTCGTCTTCCATTTAACAGCAAAGTTGTGGGCTTGCTTCTGAGTATGTTCCGCTTGCAGAGCATTGTGAATTCAGTGAGCAGGCAACAGTGGAACCTGGAATGGGCATGCACAATGCTCAGCAATTCACCTCCTTCCCTAGGTGTAATGTGAATAGAAAATGTGATAATACTGCAGGTCCTATAGTCAAGAACATTGATTCTCCCCTAATCCAGCATAACCACCATAACTAAAGATATGCAGCTTTTTCAGATCGCGGCACTATCTTTAATTCCCCAAACCTGTAAATAGATAACAAGAAATGATACTATGAGCTAGAGGAATTGCCTTTTGATGGAAAACTTGATATTTTGGATGAAGGTGTAACAAACCTATTTCTATCCTAATTCTTTCCTAATTCCTATTTCAAGGACAAAAATAAAAGATGTGGCTTACTGTGGTATTTGATGATGTGTAAACCAAAACCTTCCACTGGCAAAGGGGATGGGATTTCATCAATGCTTTGAGCAAAGATTTCCTTACAGGTATTTCAGGATTCATGACCTGTATGAGATTAGGCTGGTTGCTGGGGACCCGTTTTGCTAGCTGGAGTACAAATATAAATGGAGTGCAAAGGGAAAAGGGTAAAGAAGAGCTGAAGAAGAGCTCACAGTCCAAACAGGCAAAGCAAAGAATTGATTTCCTCAGAGCCAGCCGAAGAGTGTTTTGCAAATGCTGTATTAGTACCCCTGTTTTAGTTGTCTTTTTCCTTTCTCTCTCTTTTGTATTTAAAAACTTTGCCTGAGGGAGAATTAGCTAACAAAGAAAAACAAAGAAATTGAAAGAGTGAACACGAGGGTGATGAAGGGAAGCAGGAAGGGAGCAAGGTTGGGAGACTGAGAAACTGAGACAGCCAGTGGACAGACAGAATTGTCATTCATCCAAAAACTGAAAAGGAGCTGGACATGGGTAGTTGCTGCAGTCCAGATGCAGCAGTCCTTTTCCTAGATGCAGGTCTCTCTGTTCAAAGTGTCTCCTAGATGCATTCAGTACCTACTGCACACTGAGACAAAAATGGGAAAGGAAGGCCCAGAAAATCAGCCCTGATTCTCCACAGGCAGCAGTTCTTATGGGTGTCTATGTTTGGTTCAAACTGGTGTGTCTCCAAGACAGGCATTGGAACTGCATCATCCCCATAGCTGCCCCTGAATCTGGTCTGAACTATTTTAAGATGAACTGCATTTGCAGGTGATTACTGCAGAAATGGAGAGGGGGGCAGAGCCTCCCTTTCAAGCAGTAGTCAAAGGATTCTTCTTAGGTGTCACCTTTACGCTTGTTCAGGAAGGACATGCTGTCTTGGGCATGTCTTCTTTTCACAGTCTAACAAAGAACTCCATGTGTGAGAACCACATGCAGCTGAAGGAGGAAAAAGCCCAGCTCTGACTAAAAGAAACTGTGGGCATACCAACACAGAAGTACAGGAGGACACAGGAGGTGTTACAGAGATTGGGGATGTGGCACAGTAAGCCCAGGTACCCTCCTATAAATCGGTGCTTGGCTCTGGCAAGGGCAGAAATAAAGCAAAGGACTAGCAAAACTAAGACTAAGGCAGTCCTGTGACTAGCCTCAACAAACAGGCAAAATCTGTCCTTGAGACTCCCTGTATCACCAGAGGTTGCAGTCAGTGGGCAGAGGAGGAGGGGCATGTTCTGATTATAATAATTGCCTAATAATTGGTTTCATAGTTTCTTTATTCTCTCTCTCTCTCTCTCTCTCTTTTTTTTTTTTTTTTTTTTTTTTTTTTTTAATGAGAAAGGAACTCACCATGCGTATTTTAGTGAAGGATTGATGAGTCATGAAGCTTGCAACTTATTTCCCCCTTTACTCTTATTTTTTTTCCTGGTAGTCACATCTCCTTCCTTTATGCCTTGCCTCACCTCTACTGCTATAGAGGAATGTGCTGTGCCTTTAAGAAATTGTGAGTTTTCAGAAGACTAGCTCCTGAGCCTTGGCATGTGTTGAGGCATGCCCTAAGTTTTGTGGTGTGGTTTATGAAAAACTAAAGTGCATTTGTCTAGGGTGGTTTTTAACTCCTTTCTGCCATAGATACACTTCATCTCTTTGTTCTACACTTCTCAGAGTGTAAACCATTCAGCATTTCTCATTCAGCTCTCCTCCAAAAGATATGGGGAGATAAAGTGAAGTAGGAGGCTTTTTTTTTTTCCCCAATTAAAATTTATATTTATTGAGACGTGTATTACATGGCAAAGCTCTGGTGAATAAACCTGAAGTAGCAAATTCTTATGCTGATTATATCCTCCCACTGGCACCACTATTACTGCAGTGTTAACCTATCATTGCAATAGCCAAAGACACATCAACCCATAGCAGTTACAGCATTAGCAGCTTTATTATGAATTTCATATGTTGTCGATTTCTTCACGTTCCCATTCATGTATGTTGCTTTTTTGCTTCTTTTCCCCTCTCATCATAGAAGAAAAGAAACTTGTAGGAAGACAGTATGACTGTGTTCTAAAAATTAACATAGCATTACACAAGTAAAATGTAGAAAATATATAGGGGGTTTTTGTTTGCTTGCTTGTTTTCCCTTTTTTGTTGTTTTTTTGGGGTTTTGTTTTGGGTTTCGGGGTTTGTTTTGGTTTGGTTTATTATTTTTTTTTTTGTTTTCTTAGCAAATCTCATTCTCATGAAACAAACTATGTGCTTTGAGAGGCCTGACAGGAGACAGGATTGTTTTAAATGTTTGCTAGCAACAGAAATTTGGTCTTTAAGCCACAGCTCCTGGCTAGATCATTGCAGGTGCTAAGAGGCATACCTCGAGGTAACTACAGAGTTACACTTGGTTATTATTTTAAAAGCCCTGCTTGTTACAAGGTCTGTGTGCTAATGTTGTCTTTTAATAATAGCATTAATCATGGGCTGTCAGCCTATATTCATGTACATTGTTTTAGGCCTCAAGATAGCCAGCAACTCCAGGTAAGCAGAATTCCCCTACATCTCCAGCTCTGTGGCGGCTCCACAATGTGCTGCGCAATCACCCGCAGGATGTGGGCCCCACAGATCAAAGAATGGTTTCTAAACAGGCCTGTTTCTATGTGGAGAGAGGTTGGAGGGGAAGGAGCTCTGAGCTAGGGCTGGATATGCCTTCCAGACTGAGGTGGTTGTGTGGTTTTGATGAAACTGCTTCATGTTTGAGCTGCAGGTTTCATATGAGTAAAGTAGTGGTATTAGCACCGTGTACAGCATGCTGGGATTGAATGAATTAACGTAACAGTACTTTACAGTCTCAGCTCTCTAAATGTGCTGAGTGCAGGTTTTCTATTTAAGAAGCTTGTAGTGCTTGTCATTGAGCCTACAGGAGAGCCCCCACCAATCCCTCATCCTGCCTCCCTCCCAATTAGTCTGGTCAGTGTTCTTATACATCTCCACCACTAATAGCAAGCAATCCCTGCTGCATAGCTTCTTGGTCGTGAAACAGTGCTGTATTTCGACAGTTCTTTTCTTGAGTGGCTACACAGGAACAGCTGCAATGCAAGCTCTGTTGAGGAGCTCTGACTCCTGCGGTGCTTTCTGACAGCCTAGACCCAGGGACCCCTTGGCTACCAAGTCCCTGGAGCATCCCCTCAGCAGCATGCTGGAATGAGAGTTAGAAGTCCTGGGATCTCTTGACATCTCTGCCACCTTGCTCATAGGGTGGCCTGGGCAAATCACATCACCTTTCTCTTCTTCGCTCTTGAACAGTGAAGTGTGGATTGTATCTTTTGCCTTCATACCCAAGAGCTGCTCAGGCTAAATTAATGAATGCTGTGAATTCGAGGATGGTCATGGACATGCAACATAATGTAAATGTGAAGTGTTACTCTGTAATTATGGGTGCAGGTAACCCTTATTGAAATTTATTTATTTTGTCATATTTGGTCAGAAAGAAGCAGTACAGGGGAAAGCCTCTCCACCATTACTTCAATCTGGAATTTTTCAGGAAACTGAAATGCTGCCTCTCCTATGTGTTTTGTGCATGTCAACTGAGTCTAGTTACTCAGATTGATGGCGTGGCATAAAAATAGTCTTGACTTCTATAGGTATAATATTTCAACATATAGCCAGAAGAAGTCCTTTTCTGGTTTTCATCTTTTGAGATTTGGTGTTTTATGAGGAAACAAAGTACTGGGATTTTTGCAGCATTGCCTGGCATATCCAAGGTTGACACAGCAGCTCCTTGGGTCTAGTCAGTTAGCTAGTTGATGATTTCAGAAAGAAAAACAAAACAAAACAAACAAAAAAAAAAAGGGCAGATGAAACATTATGTAGCTGCTGACATACTGGCATTATCATGGTAGAGTTTATAAAATCTCCAGTGCTGCTGAGAGATCAAAGAGTTAATGATTCCAAGGGTTTCATCCAGTATGAAAAGCAGAAAAGCAACTGAGCTAGGTGGAAAGTGAAATTAGAGAGACTTACATTGACACAGGTTTTAATTGTTTCACATTAACAGGGTGGATGCCCATTTGTCCAAGCCCTCAGCAGAAGTTCAACCCAAGTCATGTTGCTGTGCACTCCAGGGCTGTATTACCCACTGAAACGGAGTGTCCTTCATTGGGTTTGAACAAAGCAGTGTTCTGCTGTGTCTATTTTTGGTGCCTGATTTGTATGCTGTAGAAGCCATCTCATTGCTTAGAATACAGCCATATATTGTTGTGTTTGTTTTCCTCTTGCTGCTGTCTACATAGTGGATTGTTGTTCATTTGTTTGGAGGATTTAAACATCTGGAAGAGACTGGAGAGAGCGGTATCTTTGTACAGAGGTTAGATGCAGGGCGGCAGGTTCCTTTTCAAAGTGAAATGTTACATGTCATCAACTGTGATGCTTCATTTGTATACTTGAGGGGTTTGATGTGGGAAAGATAATCGATACAGTGCTAATCCAAGCAGCTGGATAAAACTGCAAATGCAAAAGGCAGCACAAGGTAAAAATGGATTTGTTTCCCTTGGTTGTTCTGCAGCTGCTTCCCACAGAGGTGATAACTCAAGTATAAATTTTGGAAGTGAATATATATAGGCATAAACTTAGCTGAGCTTGGGTGAGTAGTGAGAGGAGTCCTTACTAAAATATGTCAGTGGTTTATGCATGTCGGGCAGATACCACTGTGAGAAGTTCAGTTGTGGTGTAATGTGAGCTTTGCCATACTATTTGGGCACAAAGAAGTGCAATTATAATAGCCCAAATGTAGATAAAAAGTTACACCAGATAACAAGAGTAGGTAAGAAGTGGAGGGAAAATGGAAGGATGATTTCTTTTGTATTGCAGTCCCCTTCTAGTGAGTGGAAGGCTACTCTGCAAGGAGCCCTCGTGGAATTACTGGGCTGTTTGCAGAGCAATGAGTTGGGAACAGAAGAGCAGTTCTTACGCTTTGGCACAGTCTGTTGCGAACAATTTCTTTTCTGAGAAAAGTAATCGCTATTTTGTTACACTGATTCCTAGCAGATGAGCCAGGCACTCCTGAATTTAAAACAGAACTGGGAGTGACAGCAAGCTAAGCATGGGCTGAATTCTTGTAGCAGCATATCCTTCAGCTCCAGTGCTGCAGTCAGAAAGAGAAAGAAGGTTTTTCTTTTGAAGATAAGGCGCCCGGGGCTTTTGTAGAAACCAAGTATGCCCTGAGTTGCGCAGCTGCTATCTTGATTTAACAACAACAGAAAAGACGGAGAAAGACACCATCTGGTGCTTCTATGCACCACCAAAAAATTCCTCAAAATGCTGTAACCCAGACCAGCGCCTTTCGTCCTGCAGTTGTGTCACTGGCAAATACTTTCCTTCTTGTGGCTTGTGTGACATTTGCGGCTGAAGCAGCCTCCCAGGCGAGCCGTGCGGCTGTGCTGAGTGCGTAGGGGAGAACAGAGAGTGCGGGAGTGA
This sequence comes from Eubucco bourcierii, assembly GCA_013396675.1. Taxonomy (NCBI): domain Eukaryota; kingdom Metazoa; phylum Chordata; class Aves; order Piciformes; family Ramphastidae; genus Eubucco; species Eubucco bourcierii. The sequence continues at coordinate 69,157 of VWZE01012798.1, forward strand.
GCCTGTCTGTATGTATGAGCGAAGGAACCAGAGCGCCTGTGTGCAAGTGTCGTAACGTGGCAGAGCACAGGCAGTTATGAAACTTTCCAATAGTCTCAGCTCGTCAGTATTGGTTGCTTGGGTGCTGGGTTTTTTGTGTTTACTTTCGTTGTTTTTGTTTTGTTTTGTTTTTTACTCTGTCCGTTGCCCTCCAGTTTCATTTCCATTTACGAGTCCTGAGAAGAGAGGAGGAGAGATTGAGAACCGCTGGCAGGTTCCCCCCCTAGCCAAGCGTCTGGAGGAGCAGAGCAATTCCCATGACAGGTGGAGCACGCTGCGGCGGCACTGAGCAAGATTCCCGGCTTGTGGTGCCGAGTCTCTGGGGGAGGGGAAGCCCTCGCACTTGAGGCAGCTGCGGTTGCAAGGGGCCCCTTCAAAGTGCTGCAGCAGCACTCAGAAGTTTGACTTTTGTTTTTTTTTAAAGGACTGGAGAAATTATTAACCACTGTTGATGACGTCAGAGTTGATCTGATTAAAGGTTTGTTTTCTTGCTGGCAGAAGTGTGCTCCGTAGAGACTGGTTCTCTCTTCTTTTTTTTTTTTCTTTTTTTTTTTTTTTTTTTTTTTTTTTTTTTATTTTTCTTTTTTTTTTTAAGTTTCTTTTTTGAACAGCAAACGGAGGGAACTGCTTGCATTGCTGCTGCTGCCGCTCCAGCCGTGCGTGTGTGTGTGTAAACAGGATGGTGTATCTGTAGCTGCCACGCACAAACACACATTTGACCATGAGGACTCTTCGCAGGTTGAAGTTCATGAGTTCTCCCAGCCTCAGTGATCTGGGCAAGAGAGAGCAGGCAGCCTTGGATGAGCGGGGGTCCCAGCAGCGACGGGCCTGCTCCAACGCTACCTGGAACAGGTAAGGTCTCACATGATGTGCCGACTCCCCTGCTGCTTCCCCGTGCTCCCGTGGCTATGGTTAGCGTGCAGGTGGCTGCTCCGTAAGCTTGTAGACTGGGCTCCCTTGCTCCCAGCAGGGCAAGGTTACAGTACCTTGGGCTTCTGAGTTAGTGCATTACATGTGCCAGAGTTGGCGTTCAAGTAAGAGATGGGAACGGCTTTTTTTTCTACTGCTTTTAACCTTTCACTGAAGGTTGGTAGCAAAGAGCCTTTCCTGCTGATGGCTCAGCCTGCTCTTCCTTGTGACAGGCAAGGACTCGTTTCACTCGGTTCAACTACAAATATGTCTTTGTGTCTAGAAAGTCTCATTCAAAGCTGGTTTGGTTTTTTTTAGTTTAATTTTTAAATTACATATACACAACTATAAAATACATTATTTTCAGCTACATAACTAATTGTATTGCTGCTTCTTGATAAAGATGTGACAAAATGTACTCAGTCTCACATTGATACAAATTACGTCTGTGTGCATATGTGTGCGTGCAAGCACAAGTGGACAGAGAAAAATAAGCCCTGATTGTTTCCGTTATTGTTTATTCATCTGTATTTTACTGCTACTTGACAAGAGAATCTATGTGAACGTTTTGTTGTGAATGAGTTACTTAGCATAGATAGTCAGCATCTTAATGACCGTTCCGGTGACACTCTTAAAGATGAGTCTTAAGTCTCCTCTAAGTCATTAGGAATTTTATTCTTACGTCTTTTTGGAAATGAAATGTCATCTCCTGGGTCACAGCTTGGAAAGAGTCATTTGTAATGTTTTATAATTGTGTGGAGGTGCAGTGGTAGGAAGAAAAATAGCAGTGAACTATTTAACACATTTGTTAAAGGTATTTCAGTTTCGATAAGAGTACTGTAAAATATCACGTTTCTGTCCCTCTCACCACTCACTTTGTGGTTTCATGTCAGCATTATGAATTAGTCCTTGAATGCCAAGCAGCACACTAAGCACTGAAACTAGGGGTCTCGAAAGAGACTGAGTTTCTGTGCAAATACCATGCTGTTTTTATGACCTAAAGATGTGCCTGATGGTGCTGGTAATTAATGGCTAGACTGAACCACCTCAGCTTGTGCCAGTTGGGACTTCACTTGGCCCCTGGCTCTGTGGGAAGTAGCTGGGGGTATGATACTTGTTGGTGTGAACCAAGGTGATGGAATATAGTCCCCAAAGGTGTTTCACGATGATGTGTTGACAGCTTTTTTTGGCAAGGATTTACATTTCAGGTCTTGCTTGTGGGGAGGGAGCTATGGAGGCAGAGATGAATGGAGAGGAGGTCAGACACTAGGCCTGCTGGGAGGTCAGGAGGCTTAGAGGCTACTGTTACTCAAACCAGAAGATTTTCCTAGGTGACCTAGAGCAGAGACTTGTTATTTCTGATTTGGACAGGACAGGTATGGCACTGGCCAGAAGTGGCTGCCAATCAGTGAGCTAGACGTCTGCTTCTTTCATCCAAGTGGTTGGACAACTGTCCATTGTCTGCTCCTGGAATGTCTCATCCTGTCACAACTGTGCATGAGTTCATGCCCATCTTCTTCCCTGCCACTGCTTGCCTTTCCCCTGTGCAAGGATCACAAGGCCATCCCTGCAGTTTGGTGGCATGCACCTCTGAAATGCCTTGGGAGCACTGGCTGAGCAGCACTTGTGTGGTAGCAGGCTGGTGCTACTTGCAGTGACAAGGCAAGTGAGCATGGGTTACCCTGCAGTAACAGCTGCCTAAAGCTATGGCATGTACTTCAGGTTATGAGCCAGTTGCACAGCCAAGGCAAAGGGAAGGACCTTTATTTCTTACTTAATAATGCAAGTCTTTCTCCTGAGTGGAAGAAAGAGTGAGAGTAGTTTTTTCAAGTGTCTTCTCTCAGCTCTAAGAAACTTACAGGATCACAGAATGTTTGGGGTTGGAAGGGAGCTCCATAGGTCATGGAATCCAACCCCCCTGCCAGAGCAGAGTAGATACTCTGTAGAGTGAAAAACCAGATCTTATCCTCAGGAAAGCCAGGCCTTCAATGCTGTTGGATTAACTGTATTAAGAAGTTACTCACTGTAGCTTCTGCCTATCATCAGTGCATTCCCATCTTAGCATGTGTAACAGTCAGGATCTGGTCTTGAGGGAGTTGCTGTTCAGCTGTCTAGGATGGATCATAATGCTGATACCACAAACTGGGCATCTAAACTTTGACTCATCAGAAACTACGGGTAGATTTTCAATATCTCAGGTTGTGGAAAGTGTTTTTTATTTTTTCCTCTACAAAATTAAAACACCCCAAAAGAAGACAAGCATGCCAAACACTGGTTTATGGAAGTATTCCTTCTTCCAAATGAAAAGATTGCCTGTACTGTTTCATTCTGTGCAATACTGAGCATAAGAACTTGCTGATCAAGGAAGCTGAGGTACTCCAACAGAGCTCTTCCCTCTCACCAAGCATGGCTGCTCTATATTTAAATATCTGCTGGTTTCTTGCCTAATGTTAGCAGCTGTGCCTGGGTGTGGCATGTGTCTATCTGCTTTTGAAAGAGACATCAAACCAAGTTCATTAAAACTGATGTGGGGAGAGGCAAAGCACAGTCCCATGACGGGCCCTGCCTGGCTTGAGATTGCCGATCTGGTGCTGAAAGTCGTCCGTTTGAGGTAGATGGAGGATGCTACCTTTGCTCTGCTGGGGCCCATGCTGAAATGCTACCATGTTGGAATTTTGTTGGTGAGGTCTTCTGCAAGGTACAAGGTCTGCACAGCTACCTTTCTGTAACTGCCTTGTGTGTGGCTGCAGTCTGACATCTCATCTACCACCTTTCTATCAGAGCATGCCTGCTGCTTTCTGACCCTCAGGGAGGGCAAAACTCTTGGAGCCTAGTTGCAGGGTTCAGTGTGCAGTGGGCGCGTGGCACTCAGTGTTGGCAAGGAAGGGCTCTTCCTCCCTGATAACTTCCATTCACCTCCAAACAGAAATGCTGTAAAACTTCTCAGTGCTGTTAGATCAAAGGGAAATCGATGCCGGGCTGCTGTCTGCTGCTATGCAAATTAGACTTTCTGTCATGGCATTTTTGAGCTTGCTTTCCCACGAACCCCAAAAGATCTGTACAGCAACACACCGGCACGTTGACTAGCAACCAACAGCAACGTAGTGGAACAATGCAGTTTTGTTACAGCTCACAGAATTTGCATTGAATTAAAATAGCTTTGATTTTTTTTTTTTTTCAGCAGCATTGTCTTCAATTTCTTTTCTCCCCACCCTTTTCTGCTTCAGGCAAAAAATGAGAGCTGAATGCTGACTAAACCAATTGGCCTGAGAAACCCAGGGGTTTTAATTTTGAGCTTGCAAGCCAGGGGAGGCCTGCTCAGGGCAAATAAAATCCGTTGTAAGGTTTTCATTCTGACTGAGCTAGCACAGACTGCCTAATCAGAAGCTAATACTGTCTGAGTTGTGCTATGGGAAAGCCTCTAGTCAAAGGCACTTGCATCCTTTTTGGTGTAAGAAAATGGGGAAAGTTCTCAGAAATGTGAAGGTGTAGGAGATAGCAAGGAAAAGGCAAAGAAACCACAGATGAGATGCCTGTGACATGAGTAAAATCAGCAATAACTCAATGAGACATATAAAATCAGAAGGAGTTTTATGGTTTGAGCTAATTTTTACAAGGTTGTAATGAGCACAGTAACTTGCTGTGAAATAATTTTACAGTCATGGGAACCATATTTCATCTTCTATTTAAAAATGATTTTTTTTTTTTTCAGATCACAGGATGGCTTTTCTAGTGGAGAAAACATTTCAGACGAGCATATTTATCTGTGACTTCTACACAGAAATTTTCTCTCTTCCAATATTTAGTGTTTATTTAGAAATATTTCTAATTATTTCTGCCTCTCTGAGGCCCACTTTCTTTTTCCTGGCTCTTCATTTGGAGCCATTTTTGAATCATTTGACCATGTGCAGTGTGCACATGCAGCCCAGACAGCCAACCGAGTCCTACGCTGCATCAAGAGAAGCGTGGCCAGCAGAGCAAGGGAGGTGATTCTGCCCCTTTACTCTGCTCTCGTCAGACCCCACCTGGAGTACTGTGTGCAGTTCTGGAACCCTCAGCACAGGAAGGACATGGAAGTGTTGGAGCGGGTCCAGAGGAGGGCCACAAAGATGATCAGAGGGCTGGAGCAGCTCTCCTATGAGGACAGGCTGAGGGAGTTGGGGCTCTTCAGCCTGGAGAAGAGAAGGCTTCGAGGGGACCTGATAGTAGCCTTCCAGTATCTGAAGGGGGCCTACAGGAAGGCTGGGGAAGGATTATTTACAAGGTCCTGCAATGACAGGACAAGGGGCAATGGGCTTAAACTGGCAGAGGGGAGATTTAGACTGGATGTTAGGAGGAAGTTCTTTACAGTAAGGGTGGTGAGGCACTGGAACAGGTTGCCCAGGGAGGTTGTGGATGCTCCCTCCCTGGATGTGTTCAAGGCCAGATTGGATGAGGCCTTGAGTAACCTGTACCTGTGGGAGGTGTCCCTGCCTATGGCAGGACTAGATAACTAGATGATCCTTGAGGTCCCTTCCAACCTTACCATTCTATGATTCTATGTGTGCATGGGGACAGACAGAACCAAGCTGTGGATGCAGAGGAGGGATGAGGTGGAGAAGGGAACTTAAGCTGGTCAAACTACCACCGGACCATGGAGTGTGAGCCAACCTTGACTACAGTAATAGAAACTGGAGATGGACATAGAGAATTGCTGCTCCCTGTGGCCCTCCAAATATCTTTATGCTTTCTTCAGTGCAGGTATAATCGAAAGCCAAAGTTTCTGTAGTCCTGCACTCCACAGATAGTAACTCTTAGTAACACATCAGGGAAATCCCTTAACCTGTCTGTCTCAATTGGTGAAGTAGGTGAACTAATGCCATTTAAAGTCTTCAAAGATGGAGTTTTGCAGACCAGCTTATTTTCAGTTGTATGATCCAGTAAGTAATTGCAGTCTATCCCTCTTTGCAGATTGCTTTACCTTGTGTAGAAATTGCAGAAATACCAGTGAGCTAACAGCCACAAACTTATCTGGGAAGGGTCAAGGCCTCATGGAAGGCCTGTGGAGTTGCAGCTGAACTGATGTTGTGCTAAAAATGGGCTCTTCCCAACTGGATTAAGCTAATTCAGAAAAACAAGAGGGCTTGTTCTGGAGTAAGGGTGGCTTGAAGGAGGTTAATTAACTATTTCTACAACTGTCCAGAGGAGATGAGCCTGAAGTCCCTTAGTCACTTTTAAAAATTGAAATGTTGCCTCTAATTATCCAGTACTGAGATTATTCACAGAGCATTGTTTTTTGCTGATAGACTTCACCTGGAGCTCTGGGAAGGGGAGAAATTCCAACACCAAATAATCATAGAATCATAGAATGTTAAGGTTGGAAGGGACATCAAGGATCATCTAGTTCCAACCCCCTGCCATAGGCAGGGACACCTCCCACAGGTACAGGTTACTCAAGGCCTCCTCCAACCTGGCCTTGAACACCTCCAGGGAGGGAGCAGCCGCAACCTCCCTGGGCAACCTGTTCCAGTGCCTCACCACCCTAGGAGTAAAGAACTTCCTCCTAACATCCAATCTAAATCTCCCCTCTGCCAGTTTAAACCCATTGCCCCTGGTCCTGGCATTGCAAGACCTTGAAAATAGTCCCTCCCAAGCCTTCCTGTAGACCCCCTTCAGATACTGGAAGGCTACTATCAGGTTTCCTTGAAGCCTTCTCTTCTCCAGGCTGAAGAGCCCCAACTCTCTCAGCCTGTCCTCATAGGAGAGCTGCTCCAGCCCTCTGATCATCTTTGTGGCCCTCCTCTGGACCCGCTCCAACACTTCCATGTCCTTCCTGTGCTGAGGGCTCCAGAACTGCACACAGTACTCCAGG
>VWZE01012798.1:76435-138237 GCA_013396675.1 Eubucco bourcierii
CATCAGTTGCCCTTCCCTTGTCCACTGTCACTGTGACTTCATCATAAAAAGCCACTAAATTTGTCAGGCAAGATCTGCCCTTGGTGAAGCCATTGCTGGTTCCCACCAATCACCTCTGCTTTGTTTTCCATTTGCCTTAGCAGAACTTTCAGCAGGATCTGCTCCATGATCTTGCCAGGCACAGAGGTGAGGCTGACTGGTCTGTAGTTCCCAGGGTCATCCTTTTTTCCATTCTTGAAGATGGGTGTTATGTTTGCCCTCCTCCAGTCACAGGAACTTCACCAGTCTGCCATGACCTTTCAAATATGATGGACAGTGGTTTGGCAACTTCATCTGCCAGTTCCCTCAGGACCTGTGGGTGGATCTCATCAGGCCCCATGGACTTGTGCACATTCAGATTTCTTAGGAGCTCACAATCATGATCTTCTGCTATAGTAGGCAGATAAAAGGATGCTGTAATATTTTCACCTATGAAGTTTGCATACAAAGATAATGACTGCTTTAGAGAACCAGAATTACCTGTGTGCTGTGCACAAATGGAAACATGGGCTACTCTACCTCCTTTGCCAGGAAATGCTGAGCTGGAAGGACCATGGCCATGGCTAAAGCAAATGTAAGGTTGGAATTCAGATGGTGACTTGAGAGATGAACTTTGTAGTTGTTCTCTGACTCTGGACAAACTGATTCTGACCTGTCAGAAAACAATGTTTTAATTACAGTATTTTTTTCTTTCTTGGCTTCTCTGTGGCTTGGTAGTGTTGAGCTGCATAGGCAGCGGCTTTCTACCACACAAAAATTAAGATAAGAATACCACCCCCCACACTCCCCTCCCCCCCATACGCCCAGAATTGGCACTCATGCTCTTAGACTGGTTGGGTGTGCCATCAGAGAATATCTAATGTGCTCTTGGGGATTTACTCCTTCCAGATCCCATCATGCTGATGCAAATGGTGGGGCAGGTCTTTGCTGTGCATGCTGGAGCTGCCATACCTCACATTTTCAGCAGCTGAATAGTGAGTCCTAGAGCTGCCACCCCCTTTGGAGGATCAGGCAAATCTAGAATGAACAACCTATTACAAAGAGGAGAATTTTATTAGGTTACTGGGTTGGTTTATTTTGCTGTTGAATGTCTTTTTGATTGTGTGCAGTTTTCTTTTGGTCACCTGTGGCCACTATGGGATAGATACATTGCTGGAATCTTCTGACATTTCATCTTAATTCTAAATGCAACCCCCACCCACCACCCAAAACCTCTGGTCTCTGCAGTTTTCCAATCCTAATTTCCCCTCCTAGAGCCAGCCTACTGTAGCCATGCTTCTCTCTTCCCTGTCCGCCCAATGGCCCATGAGAAACTTTCTCCTAGACTTCTTTCTGTCTCAATGCTGGTCTTTCACAGTGTCTTATTCAGACCAAGAGACCCATGGCATAATGTTTTTACAGAAAGGTGCCTGCACAATATATCATAGTGCTTGGACTTGACTCAAATAATACTGCCACAGCAATTTACCCTAGTTCAAACCATTTGAAGAGCTGGCTGATGGTGGTGTGCTCTCAAGAGGTGACATGATCCCATAACTCAGAGATTCAGCTTTTGTCACACTGAAAAGGTGTCTATAGCTTGTTTCAAAGGGGCACTGCTCAGATGCACAGAGCTTCCAGGTTCCCCTTATTCCAGCAGAAGATACTGGTCAGGGAGCAGCACGGGATCACAGGGGCTGGAAGTGACCTCTGGAGATCATTGAGTCCAAGTCCCTTGACATAGCAGGACCATAATCTAATGCAGGTCACACAAGAATGCATCTGGACGGGTATTGAAAGTTTCCAGAGAAGGAGATTGATAGTTTTCTTAAGGAGAAGAAAGTGCAATGCTGCAAGAGTAGGGGTTATATCTGCACTTCTGTGGAAAACGTGTCTGTTGGTACAATACAGCAAACCAGGATGCATTTGTAACCCTGGGCATACAGCATGAGGTCTGGTCCTGAGCAGAGACTGCCATCTTATTCAGTACTGTTGCATGGGCAATTTAGGAACTTTCTTTTTGGAGGCATTCTCCTTTTGACTTCTGCAGTGCTGTATTCTTGTACACACATTTAACACACAGCACCTACTGGGAAGTGTTCAAAGTAATATCAATGCAGGAGTACAGCTATTATTAACTTTAATGTTGTAAAAGAGTTACAGAAGGGAGTTTACAAGGCATTTTCAGTTCAGTTTAAGTATTAAAGTACAAGATTAATGACATCCAGTGTTGACTTAAGCCTCAATGACGGCCAGTTGCAAGCATAAGTAAAGGTGATCTACCCACCTCAGGCATCTTGCAGGACTTCTGTGTGTAAGCAGCAGCTTAGATTTTCTTTACACCAAAAGGTTGTACCATTTTGGCAAAACCCTTTTAAACAGTCAGTCGTTATAGAACCCACAGCATTACTTTGATTTAAACAAGGCTTTACTTTGGCTCTTTCATTAGGTTAAGGGAACTAAGAACACTGAATCTCTCTATTTTATTATCCTGATACCAGCTTATGCCACCAAAAGCATCTTGGTTATTCCAACCCCTCCTTGTTGCCTCTTGATCAAGTGTGGAGGGCCAGGTTACAACAGCATTCCCACATCACCTGCAGTTTGGGTCTACATGCCTGCACCCTGCGTGCAAGTGCTGCTGGCTGCAATGGGAAGGCAAGGCAGGTGATCGGTGTAGTGGGACCAAGACTTACTTTCCAAACAAGGCAGTTGTCCCTCACTAAAAGGGAGATCCTAGACAGATTAAAAGGTGTTTTATGTAGGGGGAATTCTACTACATAGGCAATAACTTAAATACAACCTGTGCCCTTTAATTCATCTCCTTCTCTCTTACTGCTTTGAGGAGTATTAATGGACCTGTTAAGCTGTAAAGAGAAAACCTCCCCCTCATTTAGAAAGGAGTGCCAGAGAGGAGAGAGATCATGTTGTCTTTCAAGAGAGATATTTAGTCATTCTTCCCTGCAGAAGGCTGGCTGCAAAGTTCATTTCCGAATCAGAAGAGCGTGTAAAGACTGCTTGTTTTATTCACTACATTAATCGTACTTCACATATTACTCATAATGTTAAAATACCCAAGTTGCTTCTGTGTATGCCAGAGACATTTAGCTGCCAATTTGGAAAGAATCGTAAATTGAGTGTGTCTGTTTGAGCCAGCCACAATAAGCAGGGTTAGATTGTGAGTGTGGGTGTAGGAGGTAAAGGGGGACCGCTGTGGCAGAGGGAGTACTTAGTGCCCTGGAAATGTTGTCAAAGGAGCCAAAGAAGGGAGGAGATAAGAGTTTCTGGTTTTATCTGCTTGTGCATTGACAGTGGGTCATATCCTTCACCTGCCACTTCTAATTTTCTTTTTCCACAGGTGAACATGGCTGAGGTTTTCTAATAGTATTGCTTTGCTTTTCAGTGTTGTTGCGTGCCCGTGTTTCAAATCTCTCAGTAAACAGTGTCAGGTTTACCTTCCAGCCCAGTCCTCTGCTCCCAGCAGCAACTCTTGGAAGGGCTTGTCTTGTCGTGGACCTGGGAAGGTTTAATGTGGATGCCTGACATTCCCAGGCACACTTCACTGCTGCTTGGCATAGTGCCTGCAGTGGATGGGTCTGGCCCGGGAGCCAACAGCAAGCCAAAGCTGACCAAGCTGCCAGTAGGAATCTCACAGGATTACAGGATGTCAGGGACTGGAAAGGACCCAAAGAGATCATTGAGTCCAACCTCCCTGCCAGAGCAGGACCATAATCTAGCTCAGGTCACAGAGGAACGCATCCAGACAGGCCATGAAAGTCTCCAGAGAAGGGCACTCCACAACCACTCTGGGGAGCCTGTTCCAGTGCTCTGTGACCCTTACAGGAAAGAAGTTCCCCCTTGTGTTCAGCTGGAACCTCCTGTGCTGCAGCTTACATCCATTGCTCCTTGTCCCTCTGAAGACCTTACACATACTGTCTCAGTCACAAGATAAGGCAAATTCCACATCCTGATACCTCCAGGATAGGCAAAACTGGTCCTGGACTTGCTTTCAAGATCCCCAAAACTGGTTGCTGCTCCATTGCACCAAACTCCAGTGTCTCCAGTTTCATGTTCTCATTCAACAGAAGTTCTAGAAGTGAGATCAAATTTGGTGCCTCCTAAATACACCTTGCGAGTGTCCCTGAGGCTGGTTGTTGCCGTTCTTTGCTCCTTTCGAGTACAGGCTGGGAGATAGCATGCAGAATGAGACATCTGAGGAGATGATGCAGAGCAGAAAGACTTCTCTGTGATTTTTGTAAGATGTCATCTCCCCTTCTCAGGTGGAACCTTCAATAGGAAGAGCCACGTGCCAAAGTCTGTGTTTTGTCTTTGTGATTAGCAAGATTCTGAGGGAAGAATTAAAAGACAGTGACAATAATGGTATGTAATGCTGCTAGTGATAATTACTCATTGCTTTTGTTCTAATTTTCATAAATATATCTTAAAATACCCCTTAGTGGTCAGTGCTATCATCTTTATTTTCCACATAGGGTAAGCAGTTACTGCTGCTGGTGGCAATGGTCATTTCAGGTAAAAGCAATCATGCTGGAAATGGAGTGGAAGTAGTAGGAGCAGTGGAGCAATAAAAGCTGTTTTCTTGTGTCCTAGTGTTGGAAAAGTATAAAGTATCTGTGTGCATGTTGAATAAAAGGCTGAGCTCACTCTGCACTATGGTCACTAAAAGATACTTCTTCTGCCCCAGCTGCAACCTAGAAGACTGTAATATTTTGGAGACTTCCATTCCGTAGTTAAATGTGGTAGAAGTTGCCAAGCAGTTCCCAGACTGGAGGAGTGGGGACAGATGGAGGGACCACATGAGTCTTCTTTCCTTTTGGAGTCAGAGCGGTGAAACTATAAAAAGTGGCACTGGATTAGGGAAAGAATTTCCTAGTACTTTCTAATGCCCGAACAGGTTTCTTCTCACCTTTCACTGGCATGTTTTTACCTTTGTCCGCAGACAAACTGATGAGTCATCCCACTAATTGTGTCAGGTGTATTTCGGGAGCATTTCAGAGCTTCATCTTGAAGCATATACTCATTTCAGTAACCCTTTGAGGTGCAGTCTGGTTAAATCCATGGGACAGGTACGCATCCCTGATAAGAGTTGCCAGGTAGGCTACAGTACCTGGCATCTTTTTGCCGTGTAGTGCCCTAGAATTTATGGGGCTGGTGGCCACATGCCCCAGGATTGGGTAATGTTGGATATGTGTTTTCCTGTCAAGCTAGGGAATTTTGTGGTCTCAATCCTGTCTTCAGTTGTTGGAGAACAGTTAAAAAATGGCATTGAAAAGGAAAAGGGAGTATTTCTGTAGGACATCTGGGGTTGACCTATGCCAAGCATGTTACTGCCTCTCTCTCTGTCCACTATAGAAACTTAAGAGCTGTTGTTTCAGCACAACCTAACTTTTCCTTTAGCTAAAGCAAGAGCATGAATCCTTGAGAAATGAGTGCTAATAGGAGCCCTCAGCACAGGAAGGACATGGAAGTGTTGGAGTGGGTCCAGAGGAGGGCCACAAAGATGATCAGAGGGCTGGAGCAGCTCTCCTATGAGGACAGGCTGAGAGAGTTGGGGCTCTTCAGCCTGGAGAAGAGGAGGCTTCGAGGGGACCTGGTAGTAGCCTTCCAGTATCTGAAGGGAGTCTACAGGAAGGCTGGGGAAGGATTATTTACAAGGTCCTGCAACGACAGGACAAGGGGCAATGGGTTTAAACTGGCGGAGGGGAGATTTAGACTAGATGTCAGGAGGAAGTTCTTTCCAGTGAGGGTGGTGAGGCACTGGAACAGGTTGCCCAGGGAGGTTGCGGATGCTCCCTCCTTGGAGGTGTTCAAGGCCAGTCTGGAGGAGGCCTTGAGTAACCTGTACTAGTGGGAGGTGTCTGTGCCTATGGCAGGGGGGTGGGACTAGATGATTCTTGAGGTGCCTTCCAACCTTACCATTCTATGATTCTATGACAGAATAAACTATTCCAGAATATAGTAACCTTGGAGAAGATGGGGATGGGGTCAAGCGGTGGGGGAGGATAGCAGCAGGCACAGTAGAAGCATCAAAGGGGGAGATAGGAGCTGTGCTTCCAGACATAACTTTTGATGCTCCAGTGAATTTATATTAACTTATCCATTGTTGCTATTTTATGGCCTGTCTCTGAAATGTTCACCTCTCTATTTAGACACTCCAGTACTCTTTCACTGCTGTTTCTCTGTTCTTGATTTTTATTTTTTTTTTAATGTCTGAGATGGAAATCTAACTCAGAGTGCCACAATTTTCTGGGCAATAATTCCTTTTAAGGCATCTGAGATGGGATATCAGAAGTCAGCTATGACTTTTAAAGAGGTCTGCAGTGCCTAGGCAGAAATGTTAGACTTATTGTGGAGGTGATACCCTTCTGAAACGTGATAGAATGTTAATGAGTGCTTGTGTTCTCTTCCAGTATCCACAATGGAGTAATAGCAGTGTTCCAGCGTAAGGGCCTCCCAGACCATGAACTTTACAACCTCAATGAAGGAGTCAGGTAAGAGACTCAACTCTGTGCAAGGTGTTCTTAGGCAGCGTGCACAGTGCTGTCTGCCAGCACTTGCATTTGAAAGCCTCTACAGCAGTATTGTGAGATGGGGTTTTCCTAGGGTTGGTTTCAGTCGGTGCTGTTAGTTTGGCCTCAGTGATAGCTGTTGCTGATGTGCGTCAACACCTCACTGTGTAGTGAAACCTAGGTTCCTCCTTCTACAGGGGAGGTATTCAGCTCCGAGGAGAAGAGATTATTTCAGTCTCTCTTGATGTACTGGATTGAAACCAAGGAAGGAAAGAAAAAAAAAAACCCTGGACCCCTCTAATAATGCAACCCTATTCAGTGATGCTACCCTTTCCATAGGTGCCAGACTTAACTCGGAGGTGCTTGCATCCGTGGGAGATGTAAACCTTCGAAGTACTCTGTGTGACTCAGCAAGCAAAGATGTCCAGCCTGGTGGTGACTTAAATCTAGGTTCTCCTTTTGCACAGGCTGAATATGCTGTAGACATTTTTTAAGTGTCTTGTCAGCACATTAATCCGAGTAACAAAGTTTGGTGTTCTCTATTTTTTTCACATACTGTGGTGATACTGTTTGCAACAAACTAAATATAGACCACTAAGATGTATGGTGGAAACTTTTTTTCCTTCCAAAACTAGAGAAAAGGTGAAAATCCTACCATCTGAGTTATTTAAGTTATAGTTGGAAAAAAGAAGTACTTTACCAAGAGATAAGCAGATAGCTGCATTTACAGCACTTCAATTTTACTACTTTTTCTAGCACTTACTACTTACCAAACCCTCTCCCACTGACAAGGGCAAGGTAGCAGATTTCCTTTTAGAAATTTGTCCCAACACTTTGAAGGATAAACGATGGAAAAGAAGCTGCACTTAGAAAAGACAGACAGCTTATTACATTCTCTGGCTGTCTTCAGATAAGAGCCTCATTGATTCGTTTTCTCTTACTGCTTAACTGCTTATTCCCATTCTGTCCATGCACTGAAGTCTGACAATATCCACAGGATATCCAGGTATTCTGGGATTATTGGTCCCTGTCTAGTTCCCAGACTGGATAGCTTGGGAGAAGTCCAGGCAAATGCCATTTGGTCTCTCTTTTTCCCCAATCTCTGTCTTTTCAAAATCAAAAGAAACTTACTCTCCAACTATTTCTTTTTCCCCTAGGGAGAAGATGACATACAAATAATAGGTGTTCTAGGATGGCTGTCAGTTAGCATGATCCATCAATCATTTTGAGTTAGTTATTGAAATAATGGTTGAACATTATTGCTCTAAGTGCAGTTAGGATTCTTCAGTTTCATCTGAATGACAAAAAATGGTAGTTCTGGGCAGAGATTTCCTGCCCTGATGCATTTGCTGTAGGCTGCTTGTGTGCTGATGAGGGTTAGAAGGAGAATTATCTGCTAATGTGACAGATGAATGCAATCTTGTTTGAACTGAGTAGAGGATAGACAGATGTTATTTGGTGAGCTGTGTTCAGATTTTCCTTTGAATTACTTGGGCATAAACCCTGCATCGTGATGATGCTTGCTAATATAGTTACATGGAATTTATTGCAATATCTCAGGTAGCCAAACAGACCACAGATAGACTGATTTTTTTTTTTCCTGTTTTATGGTGAGCTTTGCTACTGCAAAGACCCTTTTTTTGTTTCTTTTTTCTTTTTTTTAATGTTAAGGTAAGAATAATGCTGCTCTTCTGTTATCTCTGCTGATAGCTCCATTTTGCTCTGCTTGGAAGAACACTGCTGAGCTAGAAATCTGCTGTCATAAACGAGGTATCAGCAGTGTGACTCCTGGTACCAGTTAGTGTTTGGTGAGATGCAGCATGGCTATTTAGAGTGGTTCTTGTTTACTGCTGCAGAGAGTTTCCCTCTGGCCTGCAGCTTGGCCTGAACAGCCTTCTAACTTAACTGCCAAAAGCTGTCCATCCTCTCAGTGACAGCTCTGACTTTGCTTTTGTGAAGCTTCTCATGTGTGTCCCACTTGCTTCATTCACAGAAAAAAAAAAACTAAGATGAGAGAAAACTGTGAGAGGGTGAAGAGGACAGGACAGCCAAAAGATCTCTTTGTAGGGGAAAGCATGAGAGTGATGTTTTTAAAATGTGCCTATTCAGATGTCCAACCGTGACCCTTTTCCAAAAGCTGCTGCACTTCAGCTGCATGCTTCATTTTCTTCACAAGTACAAAAATGAAAAGAAACAAATTAACTATTATTTCCACTGGACTATATTTGAGTGTAGAAGTGTTCAGGTAAATGTAATTTCCACAACAATTTGCAACAGTAAAAGAAGTTAATTTATTTTATCACTTTTAATCAAACAGATTCTAGGTTGCTTATCATTATTAAACCTTGAATGTCCATGTTGATTCACAGACCAAGCTTAAATATTTGAACAGTTGGGTTTTGCCCACAATGTTTGCATGCCCTCATTTTGGCTCAGGAATGTCACATCTATTATGTCACATAATTACAAAGAAATTTGTGTTACTTCCTTTTCTGAACACATCTTAAGGCTTTGAACCTAGATTATGTATAGCTCTTATGAGCTAAGCCTAGGAGAACAGTAAATGGTACTGTACAGATTTGCACCCACTGAGGTTTTCCTAAATAATCAGCACAGTGCTGTTTACTTTTCTTCTGGGTTTGGCTTGTAAAAGCCATTTACACCAACACCTTTTGACACCCTTCTTACATTCCTCTGGCATTAGAAAGTGGCCTTAAACAGGGAGTTAGACAGCACTCAGAAGCCATAGTGCAAATAAATCTAGTGTGTGATTTCAGTATCTTTCTTATTGCTGTAACTTCTGAATAACTCTGCTAAAGCTAATGGGGTACAGTAGGGCTTTGAGAAGGTACTCCAGTAACTGACAGTATTGCCAGTGTATGGCTTCTGAGCTCTGACTAGATGTGAAGGTTTGGGAGTTCCCTGCCCCCCCACACTTTGTAAAATGACCCAGACTAGCACTCAGTCGGCTGGAAGTTAAGTGATGAAGCTCTATTTACAGCTTTGCACAATGTACAGCAGAGATATACACTATAGACAGGAATATTTACAGAAATATACAAGTAAAAGGTAATACAGAAACACAACTCCCCTCCCAGAAATCAGAGACCCCAGGAGGGGCTCCCAACCACCCTTCCACCTTCTCCCCACCCCTGTACCTTACCCCAAGGTTTGCCTTACATGCAAGGTAAATTAGGAGGATCAGCCAGGGGAGTTAGAAGAAAAGTGGTTAGTGAGGATTAATCAGCAGAGGAGTCAGAGCCCAGAAGCTGCTAGATTGCCCCAGCAGCTCCTGCTCCAGCAAGCGACAGAGAGAGACTGACTTATCTATTGTTTTGGTTAGTGTTCCCAAACAATTCTCCAGCAAGCGTATGAGTGAAGTAGACATCATGATGTTTTCCTTTCACAGCCTATAGTGTAATTTTATCTATTAAAATATTCTAATTAGCCTCAAACCAGCACACTAGATGATTTTGTTAAATCAATTGTTTCAAAGGTCAGGTAATTAAATTCAGCATACTGGTTAGTATTTCTCTTGGTGCACATGTGTGATGTTAGCAATCATACAGTGTTTTTTCCTTTTTCATCTCACGTACCATACGTCACTTCAAGGTATTTATTTACACCACTTGTAAATCAAGGAAGGAGAAGAAGGAAAGGGAAACAGTGGAAGCAGGATGTCCTGTATTAAAGCCGATACATATTTGTAGTTGTCCCTTTTCTGAGTGCCAGGATATCAACTCAATGCAGACAAAACGTATGTTAGTGGCATTTGGAAATGAACCGAAGCAGCAGTGGCAAAGATACGAAAGTCAGGAGCTCCTTTAGCATATTTTATATGAATTTATGTTATCACCTGAATTTATCAAGTTGTGATGGTTTGGGAGTTCCCTACTCCCTACACTTTGTAAAATGACCCAGACTAGAACTCAACCGACTGGAAGTTAAGGACTGAAGCTCTATTTACAGCTCAGCACAATGTACAAGCAGAGATATACACTATACACAGGAATAGTGACAGAAACAGACAAGTTAAAGGGAATACAGAAACACAACTCCCCTCCCAGAAATCAGAGACCCCAGGAGGGGCTCCCAACCACCCTTCCACCTTCTCCCCACCCCTGTACCTTACCCCAAGGTTTGCCTTACGTGCAAGGTGAATTAGGAGGATCGGCCAAGGGGGCTTAGAAGAAAAGTGGTTAGTGAGTTTACTCAGCAGAGAGGAGAAAAAGCCAGAAGCTACTAGACCGAGACGCTGTGCCCTAGAGACTGACTTGTCTATGTTTTGAGTACTTAAACATCTCAACAAGCCTATGAGTGAAGTAGACATCACCATTGTTTCCTTTTCACAGCCTATAATTTAATTTTCTGTATTAAAATATTCCAATTAGCCTCAAACCAGCACACAAGTCATTAAGCAGGCAGTGAGTACCAGATGCCAATGATACACAAGTTTCTTAAGAGTGCAAAATCAAAACCATATGCATTTGAAACAAAGTCTCTGCTGTCTGATCAGGGATCTCTTTTAGGCTTAATCAGATCTTTACCTAATTGCACCATGATGCACACGTGTCTACATAAGGACATGAGGTTGTTTAGTAGTCTGGATTATCCAGGATCTCACAGGTGGCAACCTAACAAATTTTTATTGGGGGAGAAATTAAGTGAAGATTAAAAAAAACCCAAAAAAACCAAACCACAAAAAAACCCAAAACTTGCAAGCAATGTCTTGGATGCAGTTTTGTTGTGGATCTCTTTTAAATTAATATGGGTACAGAGAACATCAAACACCAGTGTTCCAATGTGGCCTGAGGGCCTTGCTATTCACTTGAAATTAATTAAGTGGCAAGAAGTATCTATATTCTTAGGGATTCAGAAAACAAGACACATTAATTGTGCTGTCAGTTCTTCTACTCTGTAAACAAGAGATGCTGATGTAGCCATAGTGTTGCTTGATGTGATGCAATCCAGTGCATATAATTAACTACAAGCTGATGGTTTATTTCCTTGGTAGCAGAAAGAGTGGAAATGTGGTGGAATTTTGTTTTGTCAGAGGGCTTGTTATTGAATAAGTAGAACACAGTTTTGTATTTCCTGCCCTAAATGCCAGAAATTATCAGTAGAACCTAAAACATGAAAAGATATTTTCAAAGCAAGGCTGTGAGGAGTCCAAGAACTAAACTTAAAAGAGGAGAGAGTAGAAAATTAAGCAAAAACTGTCAGCATAAAATATCAGTGTTTTTTTGGAACAGTGGCACAATGAGTTATCTGGGAATACATTTTCTCTGACATAGAAGAATTCAAACCTTCAACTTGCGTGTTATTTTAACCTAAAAATGGTTTATCTATCCATGTTCAAAGATAAAAAAACCTTTAGTGCTGTCATTTTCAACCCAGAAAAAAATTTCAGTAAATTTCCACTTTGGTTGAGCATTCAAGAAGGACATGGAACTGTTGGAGGGAGTCCAGAGGAGGGCCACAAATATGATCAGAGGACTGGAGCAGCTCTGCGATGAGGACAGGCTATGAGAGTTGGGGCTCTTCAGCCTGGAGAAGACCTTGTAGTAGCCTTCTAGTATCTGAAAGCTACCTACAAGAAGGCTGAGGAGGGACTATTTACAAGGTTTCGTGATGACAGCATGAGGAGTAATGCATTTAAAATGAAAGAGGGGAGATTTAAACTGGATGGTTAGGAAGAAGTTCTTTACAGTGGGGGTGGTGAAACACTGGCACAGGTTGCCCAGGGAGGTTGTGGCTGCTTCCTCCCTGGAGGTGTTCAAGGCCAGGTTGGACGAGGCCTTGAGTAACCTGTACTAGTGGCAGGTGTCCCTGCCTATGGCAGGGGGTTGGAACTAGATGATCCTTGAGGTCCCTTCCAAACGAAACCATTCTATGATTTTATGCCACAGTTTACCTGATAGTATCCTTGTAGTCATTAACATCCTCTTCAGGCTTTTAGACAGCAACAGTCTTTGAAGGAGGTGGGTTTTAACCTCTGCCAAGGGCTCCTCAGTGATTTCCATTGATGATGAAGTATCAGGGCACTTGAAGGGATGCTCTCTCCCTTATGTTGCAATAGCGTGCTGAGGGGACTAGCCATACTATGGTCATTTGTGACAATGAGAGACCTACCACCAAAGCCTGAGCTGGCTTCCAAAAATTTTGTGTTTTGTGTGAACAAATCAAGTTTCTAACAGAAAAGGATTTTGATCTGAAAAGGAGCATCTGAATACTCTCTTTCTTCTGCAAATCCTCTGTTTTGTTTATGCCTAGAGTGTTTCCCCAGTGTGCTGTGAGGTCAGTGTGGATATATCCTTAAAGATAAATAAATACTGTATTTCAGCCTCCTAGAGATTGACCTACTCCTCCTTTCCCTGAGCTTGCAGAAGATCTCAAAAGGCTGTGCAGAAGCATGTGGGGTTAAAAACATCAGATCCAAATCCTGTAGACTTTTTCACGGAATGAGGGATATGCTGGAGTTTTTAGATCAGACATGTATTTGTTTAATCATAGAATCAGTCAGGGTTGGAAGGGACCACAAGGATCATCTAGTTCCAACCCCTCTGCCATGGGCAGGGACACCTCACACTAGATCAGGCTGTCTACAGCCTCATCCAGCCTGGCCTTAAACACCTCCAGGGATGAGGCTTCCACCATCTCCCTAGGCAGCCTGTTCCAGGTTCTTACCATCCGCATGGTGAAGAACTTCTTCCTAACATCTATCCATTTCTAGCTTTGTTCCATTCCCCCTAGTCCTATCACTACCTGACATCCTAAAAAGTCCCTCCCCAGCTTTCTTGTAGGCCCCCTTCAGATACTGAAAGGTCACAATAAGGTCACCTTGGAACCTTCTTTTCTCCAGACTGAACAACCCCAACTCCCTCAGTCTCTCCTCAGTGGAGAGGTGCTCCAGCCCTCTGATCATCCTTGTGGACCTTCTCTGGACACCTTCCAGGACACCCATATCCTTCTTGTAATAGTGGCTTCAGAACTGGACGCAGTACTCCAGGTGGGCTCTCACCAGTGCAGAGTAGAGTGGGAGGATCACTTCCCTCAACCTGCTGACCACAGTTACTAGTTAAATAATTTGCTTCATTAGTTATTTGTTAGTTAATGACATCACTCAAAGAAATAGATGATAATAAGTGATATTTATAACTTACGTAGCTACCCTAATTTTAGGTTGTACTCAATGATCTCGGAGGTCTTTTCCAACCTGGCTAATTCTGTGATTCTGTGATTGAAGTGGAATCTCAGATTTTGAGTCAAATTTTAGGTGCTCACACAGAGGCAGACTTTCAAAGGAGCTCCAGAGTTGCACATTTAAAAAAAAAAAAAAAAAACAAAACCAAAACAAACCATCTGGGACTACATTTTTATAAGCTCTGAACTCACATTTATGCATGTGAAGAGCCACCTGAGTACAGGGAAGTGCATCTGGCATCTTACGTGTGAGACTGAAATAGCATACAGCTTTTTAGCTATGTAGTGAGTTTTACCTGGAGAAAAATGTTGAACTTGCAGATCAAGTTGAACTCAGTTTCTGAATTTGAGGTCAGTTTGTGGAAATTGTTTATGGTTGGTTGGATTTGGTTTTGGTTTTTGTTGTTGTTTGTTTTGGGTTTGTTTTTTTTGGGGGCGGGGAGTTTTGTTTTGGTTTTATGTGAGTTTGGTTTGCTCTCTGAGATTTCTTTGTAAGGAATCAGGAAAGACAGAGCTAAACCAACACATTCCAACCTGCTTTTTTCACTGAAACCTTATGATGAAACATCAACTGTCATGAGCCTCCTGAGTTGAAGATAATGACCATTTCACTGAAAACTGGCTGAGTTTCACACACAGGACAAAAGCCTCAGAATATCATCCAGCTTCCTGATGCTTTCTAAACATTTTGTCATGTGCTCAGTTTTTTCAACCTTACCCAGCAGAGGGTTGAGTTGACTCTAAACACGCCAGCCTATTCACATGCTATGTTTTTGGCTCAGACCCACAAATGGGCAGAAAACATCAGGAGCTCTCCCATGTGTGCAGCACCAGGCACCAGTTAAACCTTGGCATGGCAAGAGAACAATTTGAGTATTTTGAAGAGTATTAGATGTAAAATGGAAAGCATCCTCCTGTTGTCAAATCTGCACTTCCTTTCCTTGAGCAACTGAATCATCTAAAAGCACAGCAGGTATTTTTCAACACACAGAACTGCTGGTTGGGAGTCTTGGTGTTGTTGACCTTGTTTTCTCTTTCTGTTAGGCATTACAGACGGGCTCTGTGCTTATAGGAAAATAATTTGCTATTGGTGACTTCCCCTTTTTTGTGCAGTGCACAGCTAATACAATTTGCTGATTACACAGATCCTTCTTTCTTGTTGTTTTTAATACAGGCAATTATTGAAAACAGAACTGGGATCGTTTTTCACTGAATACCTACAGGTAGGCATGTGTTGTTTTTTTCAAATTTAAGTCAGATTTCATTGTATGCAACTGAGCAAAATCATTTCACCCGCTCTAAATGCTGATCTGGAGACTCTTGAAACCAATCCGACATATCCCTTGGCTTCTTTGTGTTCTGTCCTTTTTGGATTAATGAGATTTGTATTGGATGGATGGATGGGTGGATAGGTAAATATCTAGGTGGCTAGATGAATAGATAAATGGGTAGATGGATGGATGGGTGGGTGGGTGGATGGATGGATGGATGGATAGGTAAATAGATAGGTGGCTGGATGAATAGATGGATGGGTGGATGGATGGGTGGATGGATGGGTGGATGGATGGATGGGTGGGTGGATGGATGGATAGATGGGTAGATGGATGGATAGATGGGTAGATGGATGGATAGATGGGTAGATGGATGGATAGATGGGTAGATGGATGGATAGATGGGTAGATGGATGGATAGATGGGTAGATGGATGGATAGGTGGGTAGATGGATGGATAGGTGGGTAGATGGATGGATAGGTGGGTAGATGGATGGATAGGTGGGTAGATGAATAGATAGATGGGTGGATGGATGGATGGATAGATGGATAGATGGAAGGGTGCATGGATAGATAGATGGATAGATGGAAGGGTGCATGGATAGATAGATGGATAGATGGAAGGGTGCATGGATAGATAGATGGATGAATGGATAGGTGGATGGATTAACAAGATTTGTATTGGATGGATAGATGGATAGATGGATGGGTGCATGGATAGATGGATGGATGGATGTATAGATAGATGGATAGACAGATGGATGGGTGGATGGATGGACAGCAAGCAAAAGCCCAAGCTGTAGAACAGGTTTGTGCAGTCACTGCGTTTCTCCATGACATTACTGTCTTTCAGGGGACTTCAGACATTCTTTTTTAAACTTAAAATGTAAGCTCTTGAGTGACCCAGTTAAATTCATTGTAGTATGGTTGGTAGGAAAGATGTTTAACTGTAAGCACACACTGTCTATTGAAGCAGCACCCTTTCTGCTTCTCTGAGACAGGATGCATGGTTTGTGGGTCAGGCATTTAAAGTCTGGGGAGCACTTTGTACCACACACAACAGGTGCTCTATCCTGTCAGCAGGAGGTGATGAGATCATTTGACAAGGGTCAGCAATATGGACACAGGAGTAGGCCTCTGACAATTGGTGATTAGAATAAAAGGCCCCCTTCAGTGTCAAAAGTTAAGAATGAACAGCGTGTGAAACAAGATGACAGTAGGGAAATACAAAGCTGAGTAAAGGTACTCTGTATTTTATTTACAGAACCAGCTGCTCACAAAAGGCATGGTGATCCTAAGGGACAAGATCCGGTTTTATGAAGGTAACTTGGATTTTAGCATGACTCTCTGTTTCTGTCACAGGAGGCTCAGCAAAGGCGTTCTGGATTGTGATGCTTTTCACTGTCTTCCCAGGACTATGCTTGCATCTATTCATTCCTGTTATGTCCTGGCTTTCATCAAGGAGAGGTGATTGCCTACAGTAGCAGTCAGGGAGTAAAGGAAAGATTACCTCCAGCATGGACTTTTCCTTCTTCAATTATAGCCTGCTCAGTGTTAAGGGAAAATGGTCAAATTGAGTGAGAGATCTTGATAAACAAAAAAAAACTAAACAGTAAGACCCCAGTGGTTGAAGTGTCTGGCAAAGTCCAAAATAATGCTGTAGGTTGTTTTAAGAGTCATTCTAGATTCATACTTACATAGTCAGGGTTAGACACATGTTTCTTATTTTTTTGCAGCAAGGCTCTATTTGTCTGTCTGCAGCTTCTCAAAGTCTAACCTTCTGGAAGTAAACATGAAGGATAACCTCCACCCAATGTACCATTTTACAGTCACCCTCATTTTGTGTCCCGTGGTATTTGGTGGCTTTTAGATACACCATTAAATCTGCATTTTTGTCCCAGATGCAGGTATACAAGTTGCACTGAGCAGGTTTAGATTGGATATCAGGAAATATTTCTTCACTGAAAGGACTTCAAAGCACTTAAACAGGGAACAGTGAAGTGGTTGAGTCACCATTTCTGAAAGCGTTTAAAAACCATGTAGATGTGGCACACAGGGACATGGATTAGCACTGGACTTAGCAGTGTTAGGTTTGCAGTTGGATTCAACTATCTTAAAGGCCTTTTCCAACCTAAATGATTCTATGGTTCTATATGACGTCAGAGGGTGAAATAGTTTTGGAACTGCCCATGGAAGAAAGTCTGAAGATCTTTGTCAAGTCTTGAGGCAATTTTAAAGAAATGCCTCTTTCCTTCTCCAAAGCTGCAGTCATAATACCACTTAGTCTAAAGAGGCTGTTTGAGCAGTAACCTGGAGACAACCATTCCCATTAGTTACAACTATTTCTGTATCCTAAATGTGACCTTTCATTACCAGCAGTACATTTGATCAGGTTAAGGTGGTACCGTGGGACACAGATTTTCTGATGAAAAGACAACAAAAGAACGCTGTAAAATGAGGATAAATTTCATACCCTCCAAAAGTAGGCAAACTCTTTAAGCTGAACACTGAATTCCTTGGTTATATAAACCAGCATCTTAGAGAGCACAAGGGAAACTGTAAAGATCTTGAGATCCTTATAGCTGCTTTGTGAATCACAAAGGAAGTGGTTTTTTTAAGTGCCAAATCAACAGATTAGATGCAGAGACTTACCCAAGTTCAACTTTTTTTTTTTTTTTTTCCTCCTGGTTTTACTAGCTTGAAAGTGAAAAATCCTATCTGATGTTTGAGATCAAAGCTGAGATGAGAAATTGAAATGAGCGACCACTAAAAGGCTCTCAGACATAGGAGAATGTTAAGCAAATGGAAAAATTCAGCAAGCTGTTAAGTTTATTTTGGCTTTGTATTTGTTGTCTCATTTTGTGGATGCCCCTAAAAATATGGTGAGGTTTAAATTGATTCTGGTTTTCTCCAAGTTCATCCTTGGAAATGTCAACTCACTAACACTGTCAGGTTAGTGGAAAGTAGCTGAAATTTGAGAGTCTCATTCAGAGACAGAAGTCTTTCTAACAGACAGCTTTCTGTTAGCTTGCCTGCGGAGATACTGATGGAGGTGATTTTCCCAGGCCAGAATTTGGGTTTCCTGGCAGCAGAGGCAGCAACGCCTCAGAGTCCATTCCATAGCCAAGTGATCCCATAGCTCCCAGAGCACCCAAGACAAAGTCTGGGAGCTCTCATTCTCAACAGAGTGCCCTTTGTAGGTCTGTAGCATCAGTGGTCCTGTCCTCCAATCCCAGATCATCCTGCAGCCCATGATTTTAGCTCCCCTGTCTAGTTGTTATGGAAGTTTTCAAGAAAAGAAAAATTACTTCATAGCATGCATTGAAGAGTTGTTGTCTTGCAGGAGGTTTTGAAATTTTTCACCTTCCTTTTGAAAAAAAAATATTTTTTTATTCTTCTGTTTTCTTGCAGGAGTTTCTATTAACTTTTAGAAGCGCTGTGAACATGTAGAACAATGCTACATGCATTGTTACATTATATACAAATTTGACTATTGTGCTGCGGTAAAACGAGCATTTAGAGTAACCTGTCTTTCTGTAATCCAACAAATGCCTATGGTAAATGTAGGGATCTTTGCCTGACAGTAAAACAAACACAGTCATGAAAGGACACAGAAGTCACGTGTGTGTCTGTGGAAGACACTCAACATCAACAAACTGTAGGAATTCTTCCTCAGCCCCTCTGAAAGACCTGCCTGGCAAAGGCAGGTAGCTCTGCAACCTTTTGAACTGCTGTGCAGAAACCATGACTTCACAAAAGCAGCTGCCCACAGATGAAAGGAGTGTGCAAGAGTAAAGGCACATTTTTCTCTGCAAGGCAGTTTGACTTCATGCAGTCCTAGCAGCAAGACTTGGAAAAGACCCATGTTTAGCACCCACACCTGGAGCCAGATTTGTAAGGGCTTTCTTTCCACTTAACTTCAACTTGTGGGCAGCTAACATGTATAGTCCTTTTTAAGAAAACTCTGCCCTCAAGGCATAGAGTGCTTGGGCTCCTTCTTCAGATACATATCTTGGACACACTTTTGTGTTTCAGACACTAATATAGGAAGGTTATAATGCAACTGTGTTGTGATGATGGTGATGATTATGTCAGTTACAATTGCTGCAGCTGCTAGGAAGGTTTGGACCTGGATCCTTGCTGTGTTTCACTAGAACTACTGTGAGACAAACTTTCAAATGAAAGAACATCCTTTTCTGCCTGGTGTATGGGTGTGTTGGACAGAGGGCACTCCTGCCTGGTGGTGTGGAAGGGAAGATCTTGGCATGGTTCACAAACCAGCAGCTGCAGTATGGCATGCTGTTGCACATTTGTCACTGAAAGCACTTAAAGGCATCGACCCAGGAATAATTCAGGAGTTGCAGATGGACCAGAGCTGGTGCTATTTGTCATGTGCTGAAAAATGTATGGAGATCAAGTACCCCATAATAAAGACTGGCACTTGGCTATCTCTGAGTGCTTTCATGCAGAATTTCTGCTTGATAGGTGTGGTAATTCTGAGCAAAATGTTCCCTGGCTAAGGCCTTAAGTAATACTGTAATACACAAACTAAAAATGGTATCTGATCCTGATACCAATGGTAATATTGATGGGTTGCTAGTGAATTTGTTTCCTGATAAGTCATACTGTCTTTTCTGAGTGCCTCACAATCATTGATAGATTTATCTCCATGATAGTTGCTGGTGGACACGTAGTGGCATTGCTCATCTTTCATAGTTGGGTTAGGGGCACAGGCATGCTAAAAAACTTGCCCCCCATGGTCACACAGGTTGTTTTGGGGAAAGTAATTTGAAGCCAGCATCCAGCAATTGAACCAGACTTCCTCACCTGTAGGTCACAGGCCCTGCATTTGCCTCTGTGTTTTACAAAATGTTCTGTGAGGAATTCGGTGTCCAATGTGGTAGTACAACCTGCCCAGAGCTTCTTCACTCTCCACTGGGGAGACTGCAGCTGGGAGAGGGTGGACAACAAGGATGTGACACCATAAAGACCAGCCTAGCTCAAGTCATAGCAGGTTTTGACTGCATCTGTGTAAAGTTTAGTGAAAAATAGAACCACAACACCACTGGCTTTTTTACCTAGGTCTTGAGTGAGGTTTTCTATGTAAGTGGGGTTATGGGTAAACTATACAGGACTGACTTAACCTGCTGTGTTCTCCTCCTCCTGCTTTCCTCTACAGTCTTGTCCAGTAGGTATTACTGCAAGAAGAGGAGGAGGTAACCTGGGTTCTTCACATCTGTTTTCTTGAGTAAACTTTCACCTCAGAATCTCTTGAGTTTACTAAGAGACCTGAAAAGACACAAATACTGAGTAACGTGCACTGAAGGGAACACTAGTTCCACACTATTAATAGTAGTTGGTACATGATGCATCTTGTATGTAATAGATTTACGTTGTTTCCTGCATGTTTTAGACTTTGTACTTAGCTGATGACAGCCTAAATGTTTGTTTTGTGGTTTTGCAGGGCAGAAACTACTGGATACCTTAGCTGAAACCTGGGATTTTTTCTTCAGTGATGTCCTGCCCATGCTTCAGGCTATTTTCTATCCTGTGCAGGTGAAAAATTACACTGTCACTATAGAATCTTGTAAAACTGGAAAAAGAAACCTTACAGGTTCATTAGAAGATTGATGCAACCCTTAACTCTCTTTCCCTGGGGCAAACTCCCAGTGCAGATGTTCTGTATAGTCATGTCATGCAAATAAGTTACTTATGCCAGCAAGTTTGGAGTGCTGGAGTGAAAAAGATGAAGGGGAACTTGGAAAACAAAAGTGGAGTGCAAGGAGGATGGTTAGTCCTTCTGCTAACTCTTATTAGAAGTCCAAAAAGGTTATGAATGATAAAGTGGAGTATGTACACAGTGAAATAAGTGGAACTGTGTTCTCTGCAGTGTGACTTTGTCTCTGAAGTATGTCCACTTTTTAAAAGGAATTGTCTTTCAGAGATAAAATTCTATGCTATTGAAGATAAAATTCTGTGCTATTGAAGATAAAATTCTATGCTATTCTCAGTGGGGACAGCAGTGGTCACAGAATCTCACAGAATCTCACAGAATCACTATGGGGACCTAAGCCCTTCAGGATCATCTAGTCTAATCATTATGTCTCTACCGGAGCCACCACTACACCGTATTGTTGAGCACCATATCTTAATGACCTCTACTCTGGGCAGCCTGCCTCAGTTCTTCCTGATGTCTATTTCCTAATGGCTAATCTAAACCTCCCCTGGTGTAACTTGATGCCGTTTCCTCTTGTTCTGTCAGCTGTGACTGGTGAGAAGAAACCAGCAGCCACATCTCTACAACCTCCTTTCAGGTAGTTGGCAGAGAGTGAGAAATTATTCCCTCAACCTCATTTTCTTCAAAGTAAACAACCCCAGGTCCCTCAGAGAGTCCTCATAATCACAGAATCATAGAATGGTAAGGTTGGAAGGGACCTCAAGGATCATCTAGTTCCAACCCCCTGCCATAGGCAGGGACATCTCCCACTAGTACAGGTTACTCAAGGCCTCATCCAGTCTGGCCTTGAACACCTCCAGGGAGGGAGCAGCCACAACCTCCCTGGGCAACCTGTTCCAGTGCCTCACCACCCTCACTGCAAAGAACTTCCTCCTAACATCCAGTCTAAATCTCTCCTCTGCCAGTTTAAACCCATTGCCCCTTGTCCTGTCGTTGCAAGACCTTGTAAATAGTCCCTCCCCAACCTTCCTGTAGTCCCCCTTCAGATACTCAGGACCATGACATGGAAGAGAGCTACATCTTCTACTTTAGTGATTGCCACAGAGTATTGCTTATCACTTAAATCCCAAGGAGATCTGTACCAGATAGGTGTAAGTGACCTTCTGTAAATGATCTTAGATATCTGAAGATTTTAGTGGGAGCTTGGTGCCTAAACATATCTCGGGTAACTTCAGGAAGTTTCTTCCACTTTTTTATGCTTAGAATGATTGTCCAAATGGTAGCATCTGCAGACAATTACAATCTGAATTCAGTGGAAAAACTGCAGCTTTACACAGATTTTTATTCTGCAAGGGAAGAGCTCTAAAAATGTACAGGGTGATTACACTGCTTGATTTATGTCTTAACAGTAGAACTTTTGAGACAATAGAAATAAGCTGGTATTAAAAACCTCCTAGGACACAATCAGAGATTTATTTTTTGTAAGTGCCTCATATTTTAAATCCAGGACATTTGGGCACCTGGAGGTGTAGGAAGGCTCTCAACCTGGTTTTCCAAAACAGTGTGCTAAATTAGAACTTGCTCAGGTGGTTTGAAAACTGCACTAAATAGTTCTTGTCATTCTTGTATTCCTCAGGCCTTTGAAAACAGTTTTGCAGCACAGATCTGCTCACCTCTGAGATGCAAACCGAAGAATCATAGAATGTCAAGGGTCGGAAGGGACCTCAAAAGCTCATCCAGTCCAACCCCCCTACCAGATCACACAGGAACATGTCCAGGCAGGTTTTGGATATCCCCAGAGAGGGAGACTCCACAACCCTGCTGGGCAGCCTGTTCCAGTGTTCTGTCACCCTCACAGGGAAAAATTCCTCCTCAACTTCCACGCATTGCCCCTTGTCCTGTCATTGGGCATCACCGAGCAGAGCCTGGCTCCATCCTCCTGGCACTCACCCTTTACATATTTCTAAACACTGATGAGGTCACCTCTCAGTCTCCTCTTCTCCAAGCAGCAGAGCCTCAGTTCCCTCAGACTCTCCTCATAAGAGAGATGTTCCATTCCTTTAATCATCTTTGTGGCTCTATTCTGGGCTGTCTCAAGCAATTTGATGTCCCTCTTGAACTGAGAGGCCCAGAACTGGGCTTGAATTTTCAAAGGAACCTAAAAGGAGTAAGAGCCCCAAATCTCATGCATAATTTGAATAGATCTAGGTGCCCAGTGCTCTGAGGTTACTTCCAAAAGCCTTGCTGGTGCTTATGTGCTCTTGAAATTGTGTTCATTAGCAATTGAAGCAGATTTGGGGGCACCTTTACTTCAGCATAAATAATTAACAAAGTGAAAAGGAATTGGTGGGGCAGGCTTAGGTCAGGCTTCATTATTCCAAACTAAGATAAGCCAATACTAACTGAATACCAGACCTTCCAGAAGTGTTAATATTTGGCTGGTAGCACTTATAACTGCAGGAAAAAATATGTATGTACAGCCATATATAACCAAAGAACAAGCCCAGCTGCCAGAAACAGGAACACTTTTACAGCACCTCAAAAGGCAACCAATGTCAGTCTCTGCAGGCAGAGCTAACATTGTGTTCTTCAGGTGGGAAGGTATTCATGGACTTCAAAAATAGGTCTTTTGAAATGCAGTATGAAACTTCAGTTCTGCTCCTGCCGTATAGTGAAGTCTCCAAACTGTACAGAAATGGAGGATCCATAGGTGGGCAGAGTCAGGATTCCCACCATAACGTAAGGACAGTAACTAGCCACTATTCAAAATCTTGAGAAATAGTGGAAATTCAACACTTTCTAAACCCTGCTGCCTACTTTCTTCCCCCCAGCATGATATATTTCATTATTGTTAAAATACAAAATATTCATATAAGTCCTGCTCTCTGGTATGATCCCTCACCCCCTTTGCCATCAGATTCAGACTCAGTCATTTTCTGCAGCATTCATTACTGCCAAATCAAATGCACTCTACAGACTTGTCGGCTGCTCTTTGTACTTTGTTTGGTTCCTTTGCTATTCCTTCGGCTTTACCATTCTTGGTAATCTCTCAAAAGGAGGAAGGAATTTTAACAGAGGCTTTTGAAACTCGTTTCCACATTGCTTATAATCCATCTTGCTTTGTTTCTAAGGGAAAGGAGCCCTCAGTCCGGCAGCTGGCTCTTCTGCACTTTAGGAATATAATTACCCTCAACATTAAATTGGAAGATGCATTATCACGTTCCAGAGCCAGAGTTCCACCTTCTATTATTCAGATGCTGTTAATACTCCAGGTAAACTGGTTATTTTTCTTTGCCTTTTTCCTTTATCTGTTTTTCTGTACTGTATTGCAGAAATTTTCTCAGTCTCTGACTTTGTTCCTTCGTTGAAAACTTCCTACCCAGAATGCCAGAGCTTCTGTGCGAGTAAATATGATCTTAATAGTGAAAAGTAGAGGTTTGGATTTCATGCCTTAAGATCCAGAGGGCCTGAGAATAAAGACTTGTTTTGAAACTGTGAGACTTGAAATGCAGTTTTGCAAGCAGACCAGGGTATGTGGCAATAATATGACTTCCATTAAATGCTGCATGTTGCTGCATTAAACTCTTCTGGATATGAAGCTTCACATCTGGAGTAAGCAACAAAGTGAATATCCAGTTTGTGGTTGAATCAGTTGTATTCGGTGACTGGAATCAAATTCTATCAAAGCTGTTGTTAGAAAAACATTAAGATCCTATACTGGTGTTTGCCTTCAGTGTATTAGATTTATTTTGATTTTAGCAGTAGTGAGGAGAAACATAAAGAGGATTTCCAGGCAAAAGGCAAGTTTAAGATTATTTTTTCTTGCTTAAATAGAGAAAAGCATCATTTTGAGGAGAAGGAATATGAGGCAAAAGGGAGGGAAAGACCTCAAAGTGGATCCTTAGGGAGTAAGGAAGCTAAGATTTTCCTAGCTGATGGTTTTTGTAAATTAAAAAAATAGATTTAAAGCAAACCAGAGGATGTAGTTTCTTCTACTTAAAATGTCTCTTTGGACTTCATCACTTTATGAATTAGTTTGATGCCTGAAATTGTTTTATAGGGCAGGATAAACTAAAGGCAAGTGGCAAAAATGGAGCAAAGAGTAAGATTCTCTCTGCTGGGTCAAGAAATTATGTTTTACCTCCGCTATTACAGCGTATGTGTGTTGGGATGTATAATGGTGTATTCGACTTAGTTTTCTCAGAAAATATACTTATGTGGTATGCCTGCTTGCCACTTGTCTCCCCTTGCCAAGTGTTTCTTGAAATTGCTGGCTGCTTGTGGCACAACAGCAGCAACATGCAGTCTGTGGAGAGGGACCTGGGAGTGCTGGTAGTTGTCCATGGGACAGCAACGTGCCCTTGTGGCCAAGAGGGCCAACAGGATCCTGGGGTGCATTAAGAAGAGTGTGTCCAGCAGGTCAAGGGAGGTTCTCCTCTGCCTCTACTTTGCCCTGGTGAGACCTTATCTTGAGTACTGTGTTCAGTTTTGGGCTCCCCAGTTTAAGAGGGACAGGGATCTGCTCAAGAGAGTTCAATAGAGGGCTGCAAGAATGATTAGGGAACTGGAACACTGCCCGATGAGGAGAGGCTGAGGGACCTGGGGCTTTTTAGTCTGGAGAAGACTGAGAGGGGATCTAATAAATGTAAATATCTGAGGCCTGGGGGGTCAGGAGAGAGGGAACAGACTCTTCTCACTTGCTCCCTGTGATAGGACAAGGAGCAATGGATATAAACTGCAGCACAGGAGGTTCCACGTCAACACAAGGGGGAACTTCTTTCCTGTAAGGGTCACAGAGCACTGGAACAGGCTCCCTAGAGAGGTTGTGGAGTCTCCTTCTCTGGAGACTTTCAAGGCCTGTCTGGATGCATTCCTCTGTGACCTGAGATGTATGGTCCTGCTCTGGCAAGGGAGTTGGACTTGAGATCTCTTTGGATCCCTTCCAACCCCTAACATCCTATGATCCTATGAACATCAAAGATATTAAGATTCCTAGGAGTTTGATGGAAAATAGTGTCTGGAGAGAGCAACCTGAAAGAAAAACTGGAGCTTGAACTTAATTGCATAATGAGACATCAAAGAGTTCATGTAATTGAATTGTGAGCCTAGCTGTCTTACAGACCCTAGAGACTCACAAGAACCTTAATCACAGCAAGGTTGTCTTAAATGTAAGGTAAACTGCCCATTCTTAACCAGGCTTCAACAATGCTGTTGCTAGCAGATGTGCTAGCTAGCTAGGGGTTTGTGTGGTTTCTTCTTTAGAGTCTGTCTTGGCTACAGGCAGGATACAGCTTTGAATAAACTCAGCAGTGGGGCAGAAACTGAATAACATCCAGATTTAGAAAGTTCATAGGAGGTCATGAGGAGTCATTTGCCATGATCAATGCTGCAGGAAACAGTTTCTTTGAAGATCTGCTTTCTTCAACAACCAGAAGTGTTAACAAGGTGGCTGCCTGTTTAGGGTGGAAGGCCAAATCCATTCTCATTACAAAGCTGCTGGTGGAAATCAATAACAAAGTGAGAGGAACTTTATCCCTGGGTGTTTATTTCTGCATACATTACCTATGACTGTGTGGTGGGAGTGGTGAAGGTCCTTTCTCATCAATAGCTCTGCCAAATTCATGGTTTAAAGTCTATTGGAAAGTACAGGAAAAGGTCAGATCTGGGAATGAGCCATTTACATGCTTAGCAGTGTTAGTCAATAATTGGCTTTAAGAGCAAAGACATTTTCCCAAACTCAGATGTCACAACAAAAGCAAATTTTATACATTTATGGCATAATAATGGAATTTTCCAGTTTTACTCAACATGTGACTAGAACTGGAAGATAAATAACAATTCAGCTGTCCAAAGAGTGAACTTGTGCGCTTGGATTTCCCAGACTGACTGAGAGACAATGACTTGGTATGGACATTGTCTAATCCCTGTTTCTGTCTGCTTTGGATATCTCTTTCATAACAAACTCAGTGATGCTGGAGCAGGTTCCTGTGCCTGAAAGGTAAGTCTAGTGAGGACAACCCTGGACCAAATGTTGAGCTAAGTTGCCCCATTTGTACTCCTGACAGCCTTGTGTGGCTGTGTTACGTAATTAAGGAGTAGGTCATGTTCTTCAAGACAGCAGCTGTAGTGTCAGCTGAAGGTCACAGACTGACGAAGGCCCATGCTGACAGGCACCGGTCTGCCCTGTTAGACTTGATTAAAGCAGCAGAGACTTGGTAACCAACTCAGGGTGCATCTGGTATTGCTCATGTTTCAGCTTGTCACAGTGTAAAGGAAGAGCTCTGTTAATTTGTCAGAAGACATTTTCCTTATGGAGGGGAAGGGAAGCTTTTTAAAGAAGAAACTGAAGCTGCAGCAATCCTTGGGATTTATTCAGGAGGTAGGTGGTGCTTTGGCAAAGCTCAGGAAGTGTGTTTTACTTGATCTTGGGTTGGCTTCGTTGGCTTCAGCATATGAACAATTTTGTTGACCTCTGTGAAGTTACTGGCCTATTGCAAGTCACACACATTGTGTGCTTACTCAGACCTCCTGGATAAAAGGACCTGAAGTGAAATTGTACCCTTTACTTAATTGTTACTTCTTAGCATCAAATCATTTTTCCTGTCCACAAGAAACTCTTTACTGGAAGTATGTGTATCAGCCCTGAATAGAACACCCACACCAATCCTCTGGCATGCAGTGATATGATAGAAGATACACATTGGGAGAGAAGGGCTCACCAACCTGACACATCTGTCACTGTTTGCCCAGAGAGCCAAGTACTTTAACATCTTTGTGTTTGAGACATGAAAGACTGGGAAAAAAAAAAAAAAGGAAAAAAAAAAAACAAACCCAAAAAGGCAAGGGGAAAAATCTTGTATCTTCTCTATGCAATCCCTTTTTGAAGGAAAGAAACTACGTTTTTGGGATAAAGCCGTTGCAAGCATTGTTATAGCAGAATATATATCTGAAGCTTTGTTGTAAGATACTTTCCATTTAAAGTATCAGAAATGTGTCCTCAAGATAACTATTAGACTTGGCTTCTCCAATCCAGTAGAGCCACTTTTCACCAATGCTATAACCTGGTCTAATTACAAACCAGCAGTCTATGGGGAAAGCAGCAGTCCTGCAGAACTGGGGGCATATTCCTTTGCTGTTCAAGTCAATGGTAATTTTATGACAGCATGAAAGAAGTGCCTTATACCACTCAAATTTTTCATTGCCAGCATAGCCTGACCCAGTTATAAAGCACAAACTGAAATGTTAATACTTTGTGGCTGCTTATAGACAACATAAGCTGAAGTGCCTGCAGGATGCTCCGATTTAAGTTGTGGAGCCTTCCAGAGCAGAGTCATGACTGAGGGAAGTGTAAGAACTAAAACTGCTTTTCAGCACAGAGCAATGCACAGGAGTTCACTCATCTCCACTGAATTGTCAGTTTTGCCTCGATGACCTCTCTCTTTGGGTGAAATTAGGAAGATGGAATGAGATGGGTAAACAGAAGGAGAGATTAGAAAATAATATTCTCCTTTATGCTCTGTGAACTAAAGAGAGCAGAACTACCACTGCAGGATAAACAACCTGGCTTATTTCCCAAAGCATGCTGAAGACCTTTGCTACTGGAAAGGGAACATCTTATCTCCTCTAGGTATCTCTCCTGAGGTCTGAGAAAGCTGGAAGAGAATTAGTGTTTATCTGTGTCTTTTGGTTAACATCAGATTATTTCAGTTCACAGACTCTCTCTGGGTGACCTGAGGTATTTAAAATCCCTAAAAGAGCACAGCACAGTATGTGTCATGCTCAAGGATGAGGCCTCACTAAACATAAGCTGTAAAGAGAAAAATAAAACCTGTGGTTTCCTTTTTTGGCTTCTCTGAGCTTCATTTTAACTCCCTTGCCTATTGTCTTTCTCTTTAAAGGAAGACAAAATAAATACCCAAAACTGTCCAGTGGGACCTATTTGTTATCTCTGGAACATTCCTAAAAGTAGCTTCAGCTCCTTGCACTTTAAAGGGGTGGAAAAGCACATTCCAAAAGCTGAAAGTAAAATGCAGAGTGCTGTTTTTCCATCTCAGCAGCCACATAGCAAACCAAAGACATTGTGGTTAAAAACAAAACACTCTTTGCTATCAGAAAACTGCAGGCTCCTGCCTGTGGAACAACAAATTTGCTGTAACATTACAGCATGGGTTGTCTGGGATCAATTCTTTTTGGCCACAGCTTTTTTTAATCTGGTGGTTGCTTTTGAGAGGTTGTTTTAATAAGTTTCTTTTGCAGAATCACAGAACTAACCCGCTTGGAAAAGACCTTCAAGATCATCTAGTCCAACCTATCCCCTAACACCTTCTGATTAACTAAACCATGGCACTAAGTGCTTCATCCAACCTCCTTTTAAACACCTTCTGGGATGGTGACTCCACCACCTCCCCAGGCTGCCCATTCCAATGCCAATCACTCTTTCTGTGAAGAACTTCTTCCTAACACCCAGCCTAAACCTGCCCTGACACAGCTTGAGGCTGTGTCCTCTTGTTCTGTCACTGGGTGCCTGGGAGAA
Organism: Eubucco bourcierii; assembly: GCA_013396675.1. Classification (NCBI taxonomy): domain Eukaryota; kingdom Metazoa; phylum Chordata; class Aves; order Piciformes; family Ramphastidae; genus Eubucco; species Eubucco bourcierii. The sequence continues at coordinate 105,665 of VWZE01012798.1, forward strand.
GAGACCAACCCCACCTGGCTACAACCTCCTTTCAGGTAGTTGTAGAGAGCAATAAGGTCTGCCCTGAGCCTCCTTTTCTCCAGGCTGAACACCCCCACTTCCCTTAGCCTCTCCTCTCAGGACTGTGCTCCAGCCCCCTCACCAGCCTTGGTGCCCTTCTCTGGACACATTCAAGCACCTCAACATCTTTCTTAAATTGAGGGGCCCAGAACTGGACACAGGACTCAAGGAGTGGCCTAACCAGTGCTGAGTACAGGGCAGAATGACTTCCCAGATCCTGCTGGCCACACTATTCCTGATACAGGTCATAGTGCCCTTGGCCTTCTTGGCCACCTGGGCACACTGCTGGCTCCCAGACCTGAGATGTAAACTGAACAAAGCAGTGCGGCTGTGAGGTTTCAACAGGCTTTTAATTTCTCTCTACCTTTTTTTTCTGACTTACTGATTTATAAGACACAAAAGATAGAAACCAATAAATATATGTGTTGTAGACTCTCTTTAACTATAAATCACCATGTCAAAAGCCTTGTACTTCCCCTGGGTTGTGTATAAATGTGCTTGCTTCTTTCCTGGTTGCAGGGTGGCTTGCCTGTAGTTTGCATCGGCCTCAGAGGCAATTAAACGGCCAGGTGAAAAAATTTTACATCCAGGATACTACCTGCCACAGAGGGAAGAGTTCTCCATTGCTTTGTGTTGACATAGACAGAACTGAGAATGTGACCCTCAAGATTTACACCTTAGAGTATACTGTAGAATCAACTCTAAGCAATATTCTCTCTTATTCTGTTGTATTTATTGTCTCTGCCAGCAAGTACAGTTTACAGTGGTTAAACTGGCCTGAGTTTTGTTATCCTGGAATTAATTCATGTCACCATGGATTTTTAACAAGTCATAGCATTTGTGTGTTATAGAAAAAAGATCTTTTTGAAAGAAAATCTTGTCCTTTTTGCTGCTGAGGAGTACTTGTCATATTTGTGGATGGGGCCAATCTCTTTTCAGTGGTCAGCAGCAATAAGAAAAAGAGCAGTGGCTACACATTGAAACATAGAAGGTTTCAGCGCAACTTGAAGAAAAACTTCTTTACAGTGAGGGTGACAGAGCACTGGAACAGGCTGCCCAGAGAGGTTGTGGAGTCTCTTTCTCTGGAGACCTTCAAAACCTGTCTGGATGCATTCCTGTGTGAACTACCCTTGGCAGGGGGCTGGACTCAATGTTCTTTAGAGGTCCCTTCCAGCCTCTAAATTTCTGTGATCCTGTGATTTGAGTTTTAATGTCTTCATGTATTTTTTTTTTATGATTGTACCAGTTTCCTGGTGCTGGGAAACATTTCTGCATGGAAGCAGCAAAAATGGTGGGACTATTTAATCTGTATCTTGGAGTATTGCCTCTGGCTGATTGGGATGTGCTGTGTTAATGAGTATTGAACTAGAAGTTGGGAACTGACTGGGGAGATCAAAAAAGTGACAGCAGCAGTATCCTGAGTGCAACACAGGAGGACCAGAAAGGTTTGAATGTCCATTGCAGTGTTGCATTGGTTGGCTGATGGTGCTGGTCAGGAGTAAAAATACACTATTTGTACTATCCAAAATATAGCCTTCACTTACCTGTGTGTCAATCCAGGGCTATTGCCCTGCCATGGATTGGTACAAGTGGTAAGGATGTGAGTCAGGGACAGTTGGTGGCTATCTGTTTTTCATTTGCAAACTGTAGTCTTACAGTTAAGGAGGGAAACCACATCAGAGGTATTTTGTTTCTAGCTCTTTTTCTACTGGGCAATAATTTCATGGTTCACCACAAGTATGTGTGAACTAGGGGCAGAGATAGGTGGTTGCTCTTAACCATTCTGTAAGCCTGAGTGTTGGGGGTCTTTGCGTGGGAACTGCAGTGCAGCCACTGTTTCTGCGCCACAGAAGGATTTGTGCCTGTGTAACTAAGGCAAATGGAAGCCCATTGCTGTATGAAAAGAACAGATTTCATTTTGAAATTGATTATTCTCCACAACTCTCAATGTAATTTGACAATGCATGCTGCCACCTCTGTAACCTTGAGCAGCAGAAGAGAGCAAAGCAACGTAAAATGTAGTTGTTTTGCTTCTATTATATATGAATATCTCTTATCAATACCATGACTCAGTAATTCAAATGTGTGTCTTGGCCCTTCTCTGAACAGCACAACAGTGGTTGAGGGAACAGAATAATAACTTTGTCCATACTTGTTAAACTCAGTTGTTTTAGAAGGCAGTTTTCGTTGTGCAAACTTCTTTTGGGCGTATGTTCAGAGGGTGTTTTAAGTGTCTCTCATTAAGTAAAAAGTTACTTCTGTGAAGGAGAACCAAAGGTATGGCTTCATAGTTGACCAAACACTACAACAGTTAGAATCATAGAATCAGTCAGGGTTGGAAGGGACCACAAGGATCATTTAGTTCCAACCCCTCTGCCATGGGCAGGGACACCTCACACTAGATCAGGCTGTCTACAGCCTCATCCAGCCTGGCCTTAAACACCTCCAGGGATGAGGCTTCCACCACCTCCCTGTTCCAGGGTCTCACCACCCGCATGACGAAGAACTTCTTCCTAACATCCGGTCTGAATCTATCCATTTCTAGCTTTAGTCCATTCCCTCTAGTCCAATCACTACCTGACATCCTAAAAAGTCACTCCCCAGCTTTCTTGTAGGCCACCTTCAGATACTGAAAGGTCACAATAAGGTCACCTTGGAGCCTTCTCTTCTCCAGACTGAACAGCCCCAACTCCCTCAGTCTCTCCTCAATGGAGAGGTGCTCCATCCCTCTGATCATCCTCAACGCCCTTCTCTGGGCACCTTCACCACATCCATATCCCTTCTGTAATAGGAGCTCCAGCACTGAATGCAGTACTCCAGGTGGGCTCTCACCAGTGTGGAGTAGAGGGCGAGGATCACTTCCCTTGCCCTGCTGGCCACACTTCTCTTGATGCAGCCCAGGATCTGGTTGGCATTCTGGGCTGCAAGAGCACACTGACAGCTCATATTGAGCTTCTCATCCACCAGCACCCCCAAGTTGCTCTGTTATTATACATCAGGTATTCTGCAGTTACTGCCCAGTGAGTGAGAAGTATATAATTGTTCTCCTTCGAATTACTCACCATTTGCCTTGGGGCTAGAGTGGGAGTGCATGGAGTTATGGTCTAACTGCTGCTTATGGCATCTGAGACTGCTTTAGCCCTCAGTAATATATTTGTGCAACCTAAGTGGGAGTTGTTTCAGCTCAAGTCAGTGAGATAGACGTCTTACCTCAGCTAAATTAGGTTGTCCTTTCTAAAATGTATGTCTGTCTCCTGGAGTTTGCCTCCATTGATGAAAATGGCCTATTAAAACCAGTACAAATTCATTGGTAGGCACACCCTTAATCCTTCACAAAATCGAGTTAAATCACTAAAATCATTCTGAACTTGAATTAGTATGTCCCTGCAACCCTCATAATTTTATCAAGTAAGAGGGAGAAGGTTTTTGACAATTGCATTAGTTCATACAAATGTGTTTTGTGGCCCCATTTGGGCCGGTAGACTAAAACTGACTGAAAAGATAGTACAGAAATGTTGACTGTTGAAAACCTTTGAGCAGGAACATTCCCATGATGCAAGAATCCTTTGAGGCAGGATGCTTCTATTCTGTAATTCATCAGTTGCCTACAGGAAGAACATAAGAAAGGTAATGTAAGTCTCATGGGTTTAGCCAGTTGAATTCATGTCATGCCAGCTCCGAAATGAGAGTGCTGGCTGGAGCAAAGTGTCATGGGGCTTGCAGTTCAGTTTGTATCAGGAGAGGCTTCCTCTTTCATGGTTTGGAATGTTCCACTGGCCTGGTTGCAGGCTTGAAGAGTGGGGACTGATTTTATTGGTGGCTTCTGCTGCTGCTGCTTCTGCTTTTGCTGTGCTTTTCTGTGAAACAGGTGAAGGTAATTGTGCATTGCATCATCTCATGAAACTCCTTCTCTCAACCACGGGGCAGTGAGGGGCATGATACTTTGCCTCCAGATTTGGGAGTTGGGGAGGGCCTTGCTTGTGCAAGTGGGCTGTCTTAAACCAGGACACTAACCTACCTTTTCAAGAAGGTGCCACCAGCATCATGGGTAGTATCTATCAGATACAGCAGTGGTGGCACCTGGCATAAAAGGGGAGGACCATTTGCTCTCTGTGATTGAGCTGTGTCCCTGTGGGTAGCAAGGTCAGCCGGTGCTGTGGCCAGCATTGCTGGTACAGCACCTCCTGTTCTGTCCTGCTGGAATTCACCTGGCCCTGCATTTCAGAGGAATGGCAAAAGTAATTTCCCACAGAAGGGCTGTGCAGCGTTGTTTCATAGTGTTGCATATGTGGCCTTCCCCATGGGTTTGGGAGATGAATCAACATCGCTTTACAGTCAGATTTATACACAGCTGCAGCTAGGTGAGCAGTGACTTGGATCATCCCCTGCATGTTTATCACCATGCCCCTGCTTTCTTCACTTCCTAAAACTTTCAGGCTGAGCACAGGGCTAGCAGACAAGTTTCCCACCAAGAGATTTCAGAGGCAGCCTACGTGCTTGTTCTGCTCCCTGAGCCTTTCTTGCAGCGGACTTAGATCTTCACAGTGCTCACTGGATTTGGAACACCAGTGCTTGCTGGCAGCACAGCTTCTTGTCCCATTGTGCTGGTTTGAGGCTAATTAGAATATTTTAATAGACAAAATTACACCATAGGCTGTGAAAGGAAAACATCATGATGTCTACTTCACTCATACGCTTGCTGGAGAATTGTTTGGGAACACTAACCAAAACAATAGATAAGTCAGTCTCTCTCTGGCTCTTGCTGGAACAGGAGCTGCTGGTGGGATCTAGCAGCTTCTGGGTTCTGGCTCCTTTGCTGATTAATCCTCACTAACCACTTTTCTTCTAACCCTCCTGGACGATCTTCCTAATTTACCTTGCACGTAAGGCAAACCTTGGGGTAAGGTACAGGGGTGGGGAGAAGGTGGAAGGGTGGTTGGGAGCCCCTCCTGGGGTCTCTGATTTCTGGGAGGGGAGTTGTGTTGGTGTATTACCTTTTACTTGTATATTTCTGTAAATATTCTGTCTATAGTGTATATATCTGCTGTACATTGTGCAAAGCTGTAAATAGAGCTTCATCATTTAACTTCCAGCCGACTGAGTGCTAGTCTGGGTCATTTTACAAAGTGTGGGGGGGTGGGGGAAATCCCAAACCTTCACACCCATCATCTTGGTGGCTGCTTCATCTGCTTTTACCTTCCCATGCACTGTCTTCTGAATCTTTTCCTCCCCCATCTTATTTTCCCACAGGACAGAAAGGAGGAAGGCAAAGAGGGAAGTAGCTGTCAGCATGTTAGTCACCTGAAGACAGCTGTAAGATTATACTTGCAGGCACCTCTTTGATCTCGGTTTCTCCTTCCTGTCTTCAATTATGCCCATAAACAGGGTCGAGAAGCAGTAGCAGCTGTTTGCAGAGTGGCAGGACACAAAAGGCAGGGAGCTGCCTGTGCTGCAGGCACCTTAGATGCTTGTGAACAATGAGCATTTTTCAGAAGTGTTGAAACTGCAGAGTGCTGCTGCAGTCAGCAGTGACCTAAGTGAGTTCCAGGAAGCTGATCTGCATCTAGTGGAAATGCAGATGCTGTGAAGCACCATTTCCCATGCAGGCAGCAGGAGCTGGAGCTAGTTGTGTTCACTGGTAGGCAGTTTGTTGCACATATGGTCTGGGGACAAATGAGGTTCAGTGCTCCTTGCCCTATGTCCTGGCTTTGGCTGGGATAGAGTTAATTTTCTTCCTAGTATCTGGTGCAGTGCTGTATTTTGGACTTGGTGTGAAAATAATGCTGCTAGCACATGATTTAAATGTTGCTAAGTAGCACTTACCCTTACTTAGGGATTTTTCAGTTTCCCATGCTCTGCCAGTGCAAGTGCACAAGAGGGATCATGGCCGGACCAGCTGACCCAAACTAGGCAAAGGGGAGTGAGTTGGTCAGGAGGGGTGGATCGGTGCTCAGGCATCAGTCAGCGTGTGGTGAGCAACTGCAGTGTGCAACACTTGTCTCTTCTTGAGCTTTTTCTCTCTCTTTTTAGATACCTTGCATTGCTGTTGTTGTTAGTATTATTATATTTCATTATTGTTATTGATTTCTTTTAGTTATTAAACTCTTCTCATCTCAATCCGTATTTTTTTTCCCTAATTATCCTCCCCTGGTGGGTGAGGAGGAGTGAGCAAGTGGTTCTTAGTTGCTGGTTGGGGTTAAACCATGACATAGAGACACGGAGTGGTTTTGTCAGTACCAGTGCAAATGGCAACATTGTTGTGATGGTTCGGGAGTTTCCCCCCCCAACACACACTTTTTAAAATGACCCAGACTAGAACTCAGCCAGCTGGAAGTTAAGGACTGAAGCTCTGTTTACAGCTCAGCACAACGTACAAGCAGAGATATACACTATAGACAGGAACAGTTACAGATATATACAAGTAAAAGGTAATACAGCAACACAACTCCCCTCCCAGAAATCAGAGACCCCAGGAGGGGCTCCCAACCACCCTTCCATCTTCTCCCCAGCCCTGTACCTTCCCCCAAGGTTTGCCTTACACACAAGGTGAATTAGGAGGATCGGCCAAGGGGGGTTAGAAGAAAAGTGGTTAGTGAAAATTAATCGGCAGAGGAGCCAGAGCCAGAAGCTGCTAGACCGCCCGAGCTGCTCTCCCAGCAAGAGACAGAGACTGACTTATCTATATATTTTGGTTTCTCTTCCCAAAACAAGTTTCTCAGCAAGCCTATGAGTGAAGTAGACATCACCATGTTTTCTTCTCACAGCCTATAGGGTAATTTTCTCTATTTAAAATATTCTAATTAGCCTCAAACCAGCACAATTGTGGAAGAATCCCCTGTAATTAGAGCAGAGTGAAACAAATCATTGCCTATATGAATTGTCTGGAAGCAACTCTATCAGCTGCTTGCTTTCTCCAGTGATTTCTCCAGGGGTTTTGGTGCTTGCCTGTTCCTCTGTATAGGCTGTAGAATTATATTAGTGTGAGAAGATACCTTTCCACTTAATCTGGCAGGGTGATTAAAACAAATTATATAAAGTGTCCTAGCTTCCACCTTCACCCCAAAAGGTGTGCTGAGAAGGGAAAGAGTTGCGAAAGGTATGGAAGTTTCTGCACTGCCACCCAAATCTCCTCCCCAAGCCTTTCCTCTCCTGGTCTGTGGTGGCTAGTGCCAGAACCAGCAGCTCACAGGAACAGCACGGCATGGGGGCTTGTGCTGATGGTAATGGCGTTGCAGTGTATTTCTTCCAACAATGAAAAGGTTGTGTGTTGTGATCTGCAAAAGATATGGGAGTGATTTAATGCATCTCTCTCTTGGAGGCATTCATGATGAGTGGACAGGGGTAATTGTTTTCTGTCAGTAATTTCAGAGTCTGATCCCCATAGCTCTGCTGCAGTGGCAGAAGAAAGAACTACATGGCATAGTGATACGTGACACGTACTAAGAAATGTGTTACCTTGCCACTACCCAAACATTACAAGCAATTGAAAGGTAAACAATCATGTGGCAGAATAAGATTCAGATTATTTGATTTAAACTGTTGACCCTTGGAAGCTCTCTCCTTTTTCCAGTGAGCTACCAAGTAGCTGCAGCAATGCTTCTGCAGCACAAGGTGACGATGATGTGACAGGTTGTGCCTGCAAGTCAAGCATGTGGGCAGCCATACCGAGTGCCCGCAGTGCCTTACAGCTTTGCTGTGAGCTGCTGCTGACCATGGCACTTTAGTTTTGCTAAGAAGCGACCAACCAGCAGAAGGAGGATGGCAGCTGCAGTGGAGCAAGCCAGGGGCCACAGGGAGGGGAGGGAAGCACTCTGGACCTAAAAGCTCTTCAAAATCAGTCCAGAGGTTTGAAGCTGTTAGGCAGGGGATTGCAGTTTGATGCTCTGTGATCCAAATGCAAAGCAAGAAGCAAGCAATTTGCTGGTGAGTGGGAAAGCTGTTGTTCAGCCTGTCTGAAATCCTCAGAAAGGTATTTTGCAAAATGTAGCTGTTGTGTCTAGAGTGGCTTTCACAGGAAAACAATTACATTGCTTCTCCTTGAGTGGCTAACAGCTATCAGCTGCTTCTATTACAAGCCACTGTGTGTCTGCAGCACTGGTAGACAAGAGCCTTCATGCACTGTTGTGTATAAACACCATGAAAATATAGTCTCTGCACTAAAGATTGTGCAGCCTGATATAAGATGTAACTGGTTGGACCAGTGGGGAATAGAAGGAAACAAGGAGACAAGTGATTTTATGACAAATAAATTCTACAAGTGATTTTATGACAAATAATATATTGTTGACATTAGTGGTCTAGAAGTCCTCTAGGGACTAAGGACAATGTTTTGCTTCTTGTCCTCTTTTCATAGGTTGTCTCCTGGGCTGCAAGAAAAAAGTACATCCCACATTCCTCATGGATCACTCATGAGCCTTTCTTGTGGTTTCCTTGCTTAGTTGCAAACAGCAAAGCTTTGAAAGAAGCAGTGGGGTATTTCTGTTGTTTCTCAGAGTGTCTGAATCTGGAAAGCTGTGACTTCCAGAGGGACCTGGGGTTCTGGTTGAATGTCAATTAAATATGAGTCAGCAGTGTACCCAGGTGGCCAAGGAAGTCAGTGGCATCCTGGCTTGTCTTAGAAACATGGTGAGCAGCAGGAACCAGGGAAGTGATCATGCCCCTGTGCTCAGCATTGGTGAGGCCACTTTGAGTGTTGTGTTCAGTTCTGGCCCCCTCTCTGCAGGAAGGACATTGAGGTGCTGGAGTGTGTCCAGAGAAGGGCAACGAGGCTGGCGAAGGGCCTGGAGCACATTGCCTGTGAGGAGCATCTGAATGAGCTGGGGTTGTTCAGTCTGGGGAAGAGGAGGCTGAGGGGAGACCTCATTGCTGTCTACAGCTTTCTGAAGGGAGGTTGGAGCAAGGAGGGGGCAGCCTCTTCTCCTTGGTGGCACGCGACAGGACGAGAAAAACTGGTTCCAAGCTGCACCAGGGGAGGTTCAGGGTGGATGCTAGGAAACACTTCTTCACAGAGAGAGTACTCAATGGAATGGTCTGCCCAGGGCAGTGGTGGAGTCACCATCCTTGGAGGTGTTTAAGCAGTGTGTGACCTGGCGCTTAGAGGTATGGCTTTGTGTTGACCCTTCAGTACTGGGTCAAAGGTTGGACTGGAAGATCTTGGAAGTCTCTTCCAACCAGATGTTTTCCGTGACTCTGTGAATCACATGAGGGCAGATGGTTAGGCAGTATGAAACTACCGCAGCTCTGCTAAAGCCCATGTGTAGTAGAGGAGAAATTGGATGATACTTCTGTCTGACAAGATCATAACATTTAAAACAGAGGCTTGTTCTGTGGAGTGTGATACTGTGTGAATTGAAGCACCAGCCAATGGTGCTTCAAGAGGTAAATCAGGGCATCAGTTGGTTTCAGCCACACAGGTTTCCCCTACGTGTAGATCTACCACAGTTTTACTGCAAGAACTGCTGAATGCTGCTGAATTGTGTCAGAGCATGGAGCTGCCAGTGTGCATGTCCCTGGCTGGTGATAGAGACAAAGGAGGCAAAGTCAACGCTTTGGAGCCACTCCTATGATCACATCCCTAATCCATGTACTGTTTGCATTTGGGGAGTACACTGCTTAGTGCTCTCTAGCTGTAAACTCAGATTGTGTATGATTGCATTTCTTTATGTCTCTTTATTCACTACACATTGTATCGCTGAGAGAAGTTTTCACTCTAGGTCACATCAGTTACTTTCCAAGTAATTTGAATTGGCAAAGACTTGCAAATTTGGAATTAAATTGTGCTGCTGAGATGTGTTGCTTTCAGCAAAGCTTTTGCTGCAAGATAGGAGGTCTCTCTCAGGCCCAAGTTGCTGAGGGCGGTAAAACTTCTGTGTTCTGAGACTGATGGAAACTTGACCTCCTTGTCCAAAAGCACAACCACAAAGCACTCAGTCGGGAGTGCACTGCTTAGCCAGTTACCCCAGTGTGTTTGCTTCCAGCCCACATAAGCAGCAGGCTGTGGGTAAGCAGTTGTCCATAGAATAATAGAATGGTAAGGTTGGAAGGGACCTCAAGGATCATCTAGTTCCAACCCTCTGCCATAGACAGGGACACCTCCCACTAGTACAGGTTACTCAAGACCTCATCCAACCTGGCCTTGAACACCTCCAGGGAGGGAGCAGCCACAACCTCCTTGGGCAACCTGTGCCAGTGCCTCACCGTCCTCACTGGAAAGAACTTCCTCTTGACATCCAGTCTAAATCTCCCCTCTGCCAGTTTAAACCCATTGCCCCTAGTCCTGTCATTGCAAGACTGTAAATAATCCCTCCCCAGCCTTCCTGTAGGCCCCCTTCAGATACTGGAAGGCTACTATTAGGTCTCCACGAAGCCTTCTCTTCTCCAGGCTGAAGAGCCCCAACTCTCTCAGCCTGTCCTCACAGCAGAGCTGCTGCAGCCCTCTGAGCATCTTCGTGGCCTGCTCTGNTCACCACCCAGCCTGTATTTGTGCTTGGGATTGCGCCTACCCAGGTGCAGGACCTTACACTTGGCCTTGTTGAATGTCATGAGGTTGTCCTGGGCCCACCTCTCCAGCCTGGCCAGGTCACTCTGGATGGCATCCCTGCCCCTGTCGACTGTGCCACACAGCCTGGTGTCATCTGTAAACTTGCTGAGGGTGCACTGATTCCTCTGTCCATGTCACTGACAAAGATGTTAAACAGCACTGGTCCCAGCACTGACCCCTGAGGGATGCCACTTGTCAGAGCGATTCTGTGATTCTATGAGTGGCTGATTGCCTGAGCAGACAGCTTACTCATGGGTGGTGTTTGAACCATGCACCTCCTTATGCCAGGATAGATAAGTGATCTGGAGGTGATCTACTGATTTCTGGCTCACAGGGATAAATTATTGTAAAGGTTTGGGAGTTCCCCACCCCACACACTTTGTAAAATGACCCAGACTAGAACTCAGCCGGCTGGAAGTTAAGGACTGAAGCTCTATTTACAGCTCAGCACAATGTACAAGCAGAGATATACACTATAGACAGGAATAGTGACAGAAATAGACAAGTTAAAGGTAATGCAGAAACACAACTCCCCTCCCAGAAATCAGAGACCCCAGGAGGGGCTCCCGACCACCCTTCTACCTTCTCCCCAGCCCTGTACCTTCCCCCAAGGTTTGCCTTACACACAAGGTGAATTAGGAGGATCGGCCAAGGGGGGTTAGAAGAAAAGTGGTTAGTGAGGATTAATGGGCACAGAGGAGCCAGAAGCTAGACCGCCCAACACGCTGTTCTCTCAGAGAGAGCTAGACAGAGAATCCCTTGTCTATGTTTTGGTTTCTTTTCCCAGAACAATCTCAGCAAGTCTATGAGTAAAATAGACATCCCCATGTTTTCCTTTCACAGCCTGTAGTGTAATTTTCTCTATTAAAATATTCCAATTAGCCTCAAACCAGCACAATTGTTGGTAGCCGTAAACCAACACATGAAAACGATGCGGCTACCAAAACTAGCAAAAATCTCCAAAACCAGCTGACATAGGTGCTGAAGGTTATTCAAATGGATTTCAGCAAATAAGAGCATCTGTGGAGTAGATTCAGTCACCTGCAGAGGATGAAGTAGCATGGAGTATGCTGAAGCATGAATGTTCATTATATATTTTAAAGGGGAGTGTGGCTGTGAAAGGCAGTAGCAGAAATCCTCCTAAGTAGTTAACAGCAGTCAGCTTCATGTTTGCAGCTCTTCAAAAGCATTTCTTGGATGTCTCTTCAAAAGAATCTAGATGCACTGAGGGAGGCCTCTGCCTTTGCCATTTTTTTTTTTCTGCTTGAGTACCCACCTGAAAATAAATGAAAGATATATTTTCTTGTGATGTTAAATGAGAAAACACTTAGAGCCAAGACAAACAAAATGACTTGAATGTTCACAGTTAAAAGTCATCAGTTCCCCAGAAAGGTAAGATGAGCTTAATGTGTATAGATCATCAAGAACTTCAGAAGGGAACCTAAAAAGAAATGAGAAGCTTTATTGTCTTGGGCATTAAACATCACATCTAACTATTTGGTAACTTGCAGGGTGATCTCTGCGTGGTGTTGCATGTGCACTTCTGTGCACGTGTGTGTGTGCCTGTGAGTGCTAAAGCATTTGTAAATGAAGACAAACTAACTCCAGCTCAAATTTATTCCATAAACAGCTCTTCAAAGACACCTCTGCATAGAGCCATTTGGTGGGTTGTTTCAACGTCACATTAGCTTATGTGACTGAGATGATTGCAGCTCTTGCCTGTGCCCTGGGGAGTCACTTAGCAGGGAATAGGACAACCTCTAGCCCTAAAATTATGAAAGCAGAAATACATAGCGTTATTTTTGTTGGATCTTTATTAGCAGACTGGCTGCTCAGCTTCTGCAGGATCTTAAGTGCTTTATTTAAAACCTCAAAGTAACTTCCTCACTTCTGATCATTTCGTATCGCTTATGTATCTCCAGTCTTTATTTTCTGTTTTGTATTTGCAGTCTCATATGAAATGTTTTAGAACAATTTAAAGAAAAATAATGAATTGGATTTCTGTGGGTTAAGGGAAGACTAGCCTGTTCTTACTGTTTGGTCCTTTCTGGAAAGAAAAATCCTATTGCTAACTTTCTGCAGCCAAGCCCCCTGAAAAACTCTTACCAGCTGAACACAAACCACGTCTAGGTGTTTTGTCTTCCTTATCTTTTGTCTGTGCTTCAGTGCCATCAGTGGGTATAACCACCTCAAAGGAGGTTGTAACCAGGTGAGGGTTGGTCTCTTCTCCCAGGCACCCAGTGACAGAACAAGAGAACAGTCTCAAGCTGCACCAGGGCAGATTTAGGCTGGACATCAGGAAGAAATTCTTCACTGAGTGATTGCATTGGAATGGGCTGCCTGGGGAAGTGGTGGAGTCACCTTCTCTGGAGGTGTTTAAAAGTAGGCTGGATAAGGCACTTAGTGCCATGGTTTAGTTAATTGACAAAGGTTAGGTGAGAAAGGTTAGGTTAATTAGAAAGGTTAGGTTAGGCTGAATTTAGTTACCTTTTGGTCTGACACCGCACAGCCGATTTTACATGGTGTGTTACCCTTGGTGTCAAGATTGCAAAGCCTAAGAGGAATCCCTTATCACATCTGATACCTCCAGCAGTTTGCATTTACTTCCAAGTAAATATGGAGACCAGATGCTCCTCTACAAATGTAATTCCATGTATATAATGCTGGACAATTCTCATGCAGGGCTCACCCCAGGGAACAAGTTGGGGGTGAGGGAGCCCCCAATTTCTTCACCTTCTTGGACTTCCTGATTTTGTGTTGGAGCCCAATGAGTTCCTGCAGTGAGTATAAGAATTTTTCAGTAAAGTGTTGTGCACATCAGCCAAAGATGTGGTAAATGGGAATGGGAGACAGCTCTGAATAGCTGTGCACAAGAGAACAGCTTTGGCCATTTAGGCAGGAGCTGCTGCTCTGAGAGCCCTCACTGCCTCCTGCAAGGCATGACACTGGGTGGGCTTGGTCAATGAAACTGCCACAATGCTGCAGAGAAAATGGGAATTCAGTGTACCTAGGGACCACTCCTGAAGTGTCTTCTCAACCAAGTAAGCCAGAATGGAACTTTGCTGCCACAGGTTTGTGTGTGAGCATTGCAAGATCAGTAGATATTTGATCACAGTATCACAGAATGATAGAATTGTTTCAGTTGGAAATGACCTTTAAGGTCATTGAGTTTAACCATTATCTAACTCTACCAAATGTGGTGCTAAACCATGTCTGTCAGCACCACAATGCCTCCTTCCAGTGATTCTGTGCTTGCCCTGACACCAGATTGCTCTGTCTTGCTCAAGTTTTAGAATGATAGATACAATGCAATGCAAGGTGTTAAATGCATCAGTAGGATAAGAAGTAGTCATGGCCTGGAAGGACACTGGTTTCCCAGTATCTCAGAAGCAAGGCTGCTGCTATCTCTCAGACTAAAATAAGAAGCAGATCTTGCCATTTATGTGGTCACCAGGGTGTGCCCTGCACTCTGCACACCCTTACCAGTTCTCCACAAGCAGTGTTGGCTGAGTAATGTGTGTTTTCACTACAAATATTATTCTGTGGCTGCCTTGTGGTGTGTCTTTTGACTTTTAGTTTTAGTTTTCCTTGGGAGTAGTTTGGTAACTATTAGTGTCCAGTATCACTGCTGCATGTGTGTTTCTTCCAGTCATATTGATCTCACCCATTGCCATTTAAAGAAGAATATGTAGTTCTTAATATATTTGTCTTTACTCCAAGGAATTTAATGTGTTAAAGCAGGAAAGAGTTACATTTCTTAAGCTGTTGCCCTGTGTGGTTAAGACAGGGCAGTGCATGAGGCCAGGATATCACTGCATTTGAGTCTGACCTTGTAAATTCTTCCAGCAGTGTGTTTCCTTTTGTGCAGCATCAAGTCAAGACTGCATCACCAGGTGGTGGGTCACAGCATTTTGTTGGTAGATCAAAGTGGAAGTCAGATATCAAATACACCCCAGCAGACACAGGCCAAGTCTGCCCCAGCACACCGAGCTTCACAGTCTATTACTTGGCCATGAGCTGAGCTGTATAGAGCTGTTTGCTGCCCTATGGGCAGAGGACTTTACTCTTCCTGGCCATCCAGGCACCAAAAGTAATGATTACTTAAATTCCTTTTTTAATAATCCAGAAGTTTAGCTTTTACTTCTTTCTTTCCAGAGGTTAGTAACACAGGCTGTAGCTCACAGCTGTTCCTGCTTGGTGTCCCCTGTTGTAGAGTTGCTCCCATGTCAAGCTCCAAGACATGCTGTACCTTCTTTAGTGCCATGCCTGCTCCTGACTTGAGTCCAGAAGGCCTGCTTGCTTTATCCACCCAGATCTGGGGGAAACTGTTATTTATGGGTTTTAAAAATTATTTATTCTATCTTATTTTTCATCTTTCCTGGCCTGTATCAATAAGAGTGTGGCCAGCAGGACCAGGGAAGTCATTCTGCCCCTGTACTCAGCACTGGTTAGGCCACTCCTTGAGTCCTGTGTCCAGTTCTGGGCCCCTCAGTTTAAGAAAGATGTTGAGGTGCTTGAATGTGTCCAGAGAAGGGCACCAAGGCTGGTGAGGGGGCTGGAGCACAGCCCTATGAAGAGAGGCTGAGGAAGCTGCAGTTGTTCAGCCTGGAGAAGAGAAGACTCAGGGCAGACCTTATTGCTCTCTACAACTACCTGAAAGGAGGTTGTAACCAGGTGGGGGTTGGTCTTTTCTCCGAGGCAACCAGTGACAGAACAAGAGGACACAGCCTCAAGCTGCACCAGGGCAGGTTTAGGTTGGAAGTTAGGAAGAAATTCTTCATAGTAAGAGTGATTGGCGTCAGAATGGGCTACCTATGGAGGAGGTGGTCCACTGGGAATACTTGAGAAGAAGATTTCTTTGTTCTGCTTGGTGTTATGCTACTAAGCACTTGTGAGCAGGCTGTAATTAAGAGGGTGATGGGGCAGAAACTACTGCAGCCTGCTTAGTGGCCCAGGAGCAGTCTCTACCCCTAGGGCTGTATTTCATTACTGGTTTTCCTGAGCAGGCTGTTCAAAAGTAGGGACTCATCAGTAGTTTTTGCCACCAAAACAGTTTTGCCAGGTTGTTGGGTGAGAAGCTAGAGGCATACACAGCAAATGATACACAAACCAAACTCCCTTTCTGCTTCATGCTAGGGTTTCATGAGCCAGATATTTTCCATAAGGTGGCCTACAGTTGTTCACAGGAGTGTGGAAAGCCTTAAACTCTGTGTTCTCATTTAGATGGGCTGTCTAATAGGTCATACTGGACCATCAGAGGCAGAGAGGGGCCTGGGAGTGCTGGTTGACAACCAACCGAACATGAGCAGTGTGCCCAGGTGCCACAGAAGGCTAATGGCATCTTGGCTCATATCAGGAATAGTGTGGCCAGCTAGGGATGTAATTCTGCCCCTGTGCTCAGCACTGGTGAGGCCTCACCTCGAGCACTGTGTGCAACTTTGGATCTCTCACTGCTGGAAAGATATTGAGGGGTTGGAGCAGGTCCAGAGGAGAGTGATGAGAGTGCAGAAGAGACTGGAGGGAAAGGCTGATGAGGAATGGCTGAGGGAGCTGGGAGTGTTTAGCCTGGAGATGAAGAGGCTCAGGGGCAACCTTGTTGCACTCTACAACTACCTGAAGGGAAGTCGTAGTAAGGTAGGGGTCAGGCTCTTCTCCCAGGCAGCTGGTGACAACACAAGAAGACATGGCCTGAAGCTGTGCCAGGGGAGGTTTAGGTTGGATGTTAGGAAGCACTTCCTTATGGAAAGGGTGATTAGACACTGGAATGGATTACCCAGGGAGGTGTTGAAATTGCTGTCTCTGGAGATGTTTAAGGAAAGATTGGATGTGGCACTTTAACATGGTCTAGTCAGTGTCATGGTATTAGGTCATAGGCTGGACTTGCTGGGGCCTCATCCCTGGAGATACTCAAGATAAGACTTGACAGGGCTTTGGGCAATGTGGCCTTGTTGAGGATGCCCCTGCTGACTGCAGAGGGGATTGGATTAGATGACCTTTGGAAGTCCCTTCCAACCCAGACCATTCTTTGATTCTATGAAAGTGCAGAATTGTAAGGCCTCCACTTTCTCAGAACAGGGTTGTGGGCCTCCCTGTCTCGATTGTACTACCTTTGATATATCTCGGGTAACCTGTTGTGGGCTCATGGATGAATTTGCAGCTACCTTCAGACTGGATGTTAGGAAGTTCTTCAGCATGAGGGTGGTGAGACCCTGGAACAGGTTGCCCAGGGAGGTGATGGAAGCCCCATTCCCTGGAGGTGTTTAAGGTCAGGCTGGATGAGGCTGTAGACAGCCTGATCTAGATCACAGAATCGCAGAAATATTCAGGTTGGAAAAGACCCTCAGGATCATCAAGTCCAACCATTAACCCTGATCTACAAACTTGTTAAATTTGGGTTCTAATTTGGTCAGGAAAATCTTCACAAAGATGCTTACAGGCAATTCATTAATTTAGGAAAATCAGAAAATTGGAAAGGTTTAGCCACAAAATGGCTCTGCCCCACTATAGGCAGCCTGGAGCCCGAGGGAAGTCTGTTCTACTCACGGCGGTGGAGTAGCATTCGGAGATAGTCCCTGGCTCCTTTGCGGCAGTATTGGAACTGCTCGGCATCTTGATAGCCATTGAGCAGCTTCTAGATCTTCCCAGGCTCTAGCAGGGTGCTGGGAAAGAGGCAGATGATCTCTGACCTAATCCTGGTTCCTCTTGGCATGGAGGTTTGCAGAGGTGCAGACAGGATCTCTTGCAGATGTGCAGAGAGCACAATGTCAGTGGCATCTCTCACCACATCGTGAGGCACTTAATGCTTTCTCCTGGTAAACTTGAGGCACTTTGCTTCTAGGTAGTTCAAGCCCAAAACATCAGAGCTAAGCTGGTCTGAAGCACGAGGCAGAGCAGAACACGTCCAAGATGAGAGCAGTGAGGCAGAGCAGAACAGAACATAGAGCAGAGCAGTGCACGCTGAGGCAGAGCAGTGAGGCAGAAGCAGCTCCATGAGGCAGCACAACAGCTTGCAACTTAGCTCTATTTGTATTATTTACCCAAGTGTAACAACTCCTTTGGCCACAGAGATTCATTCACCAATCAGAATGGCATTTGCAAAACTGACCATACTAGGTGAAACCAAGGTTTGCTTACCCTTATTTGGGCAAGACACTAACAAGTAGCTAAACACTGGTGGGTACCTGTTTATCTAGTGCGAGGTGTCCCTGCCCGTGGCAGGAGGGTTGGAACAAGATGATCCTTGTGGTCCCTTCCAACCCTGGTTGATTCTATGATTCTTTCTGAGCCTTTCTTAACAGCTGGTGAAGAGTAACAGTGTCTTAAGTGCAGTGACCCAACTAGTGACAGCCTACAGCCCAGACCTCAGAAGAGCACTTTCCAGTCATGTTGTGCTGACGCAGCTGCAGTAGGGACTGACTCCGCATCAGGAGACACTGGGTTCCGTGAGTGGCACACAGTGACTGCAGCACAGTGCCACTCTGCCTCTGGGCAGGAGCTGCAGGCAGAGGTGGCTCTAGCTTGCTCTGAGCCTGCAGACACTCCTCTGGATCACCTGGGCTGGATTAATTCGCAAGTGATGGTGTCGCTCAGGTTTTATGGAGTGTTTAGGTTTGCAAGCTGAGATTGTGCCTGCTGAGTACCAGGATATACAGAGGCCTGGAGGATGTTCGTTGTTGAATTAACACAGCAGAGAGAAATGCAGGAAAAACATTCTTGTTTTCACAAGTTCAGGACATTATCTGCAGCCTGTTATGCTCCTGGTCTCCCAGAGCTCCACACTGAGAAAATGGTTTAAGGGAACTGCCCCATCGGATGCCTGCAGGAAGGCCTGGAACAATAGCCAGTGCAGGAAGGAAGTCACAGGTGTACACGGCACGTTTATGCCAAGATGCAGAACAGGAGTCACCATGGCTCCAGCAGACACCAGATGTTTTATGACTATTCAGTCTATTTTGAAAAGCATCCTATGGATCATGGGAGAGATGAAGAATAAGACCAATGGCAGGCTATGTTAGTATTGGGTGAGTTTACACTGTAAAGTGGATATTTTCTGGCCGCCTCTTCAAAGATGGGAATGAAAAGAGGCTGAAGTGAACATGGTAGGTGAAGATTAATACTGCCCTCTTGGGAGAGCAAGACCAAAGTTTGTGGACAAGACTGAAGAAGAAACCAATGCAAATGGTTAAAGAGTTGGAATTTTGAGACAAGAAGGTGTTTCTTTGGAGTAGTGAGCACACAGGCTCTCCAGGCACACCACCTGCATGGCAGCAATGATGGGGATGAGATGAATCTGTCTGTGTCTTTGCACAGCTGCTCCCTGGCCCTGTGATGAAGGTGTGTCACAGCAGCTGGAGCTTGGGGATCCAGTTTTCACCTCAGGAGCCTAGCACAACCCAACAAGCATGCTTGTATCCCCTGACAGAGCAGCAGTCAATGTAGAATATGGCTTGGACTTTTGAGGTGTTCATCAGGGGAAAAGGGTGTGTGTGCAGCAGAACAGGATATTCACAACCAACAAGGAAACCAAAAGAATTTTCAGGCATGTACGGTTCAGAGGAAATCATACTTGAGCAATGTTCAGTGTCACTGGCTTTTGTCACTGCTATTGCATATGTTTAGGAGACCAGTTCCAGATGCAGTTGGTGTGGGAGCCTGGAGCAGATGGCCTAATGTGCTAGCCTTTGCCATTGGGTTATGAGCTTGATGCAGCCATGAATATATAGTAAGGCAGCAGGGATGTTGCCCTTCTGAAGGCTGAAAAGATCTCAGCTAAGTCCCATCAAGACAGGAGGGGAAATCTTGGAACAGATCTCAACATGATAAAAATTAAGACTCTTCTTTCTCCTATTTGAAATGTTTTCTCTAACATTGACCAACAAGTACTTGGAAATCACACATGCACCTTCACTAAGTCTTCTTAATTATTCCTGTGTTCTTTTTGTGTAAGTTACAGTGTTTGGATAGCTGTGGGCTCCTTCTGATGTTACTTTGGTGTTTGCAAGCTTTCAGATTCCCTGCATCTGTCCTTGTGTTCATACCTGTATTTGTGACTCTCCCAAAGTTATACAGGACACAGCATATCTGCAAAGATAGTTACTAATTAGTTCAAACCTGCCAAACTGGAATCCAAGTTCTGTCCGTTCTCTGTTGGCCATTATTTTTTTTTCCATTCATCATTTTTCAAGAGTGACATAGAACTGCTTGACAGAGTCCAGCAGAGAGCTGCCACAAAAATGACGAAGGGAACGGAACATCTCTCTTATGGGGAGAGCCTGAGGGAGCTGGGGCTCTGCTGCTTGGAGAAGAGGAGACTGAGAGGTGACCTCATCAGTGTTTAGAAATATGTACAGGGTGAGTGCCAGGAGGATGGAGTCAGGCTCTGCTGGGTGATGTACAGTGATAAGATAAGGGGCAATGAGGGGAAGCTGAGGCATAGGAAGTTTCATGTAAGTATGTGGAGGAATTTTTTCCCTGTGAGGGTGACAGAACACTGGAACAGGCTGCCCAGGGGCTTGTAGAGTCTCCCTCTCTGGAGATATTCAAAACCCACCTGGGTATGTTCCTGTGTGATCTGGTCTAAGAGATCCTGCTCTGCAGGGGGGTTGGACTGGATGAGCTTTTAAGGTCCCTTCCAGCCCCTGACATTCTGTGATTCTGTGATTATTTTTTTTTTTGTCAAGTAATGGCAGGTGACATTCAGAGAGCACTGCAGCCAAACGGGGAAGTAAGCCACTCACAAATGAAGTGGCAGGCTGATAGTCACCTGCAGACACTGGCTGGAGAATCATAATGAGCAGTGACCACATCCTAAACATCAGAATCCTTTCACAAGTGGAAGGAAATGTTGCACTTTTATTCATTTGATCTGTGTGTTTCTCTCTGGAGGCTTTCACCCTGGCATATTTCTTTTTCCAGGAATTCAGGGACCTGTTATCGTCATGTTGAATGTGCTGATGGTATTCAGTACCATGCTGCTGTCATGCCAGCTGCAAAGTGAAAGTGCTGGCTGGAGCAAAGTATCATGGGACTTGAAGTTCAGATTGTTAACACCAGGGACTCCATGTTCCCATTTACTGCTTTTGGTTTCCAGATTTGGGGTGTTGATCTTACCTGGTGGGCGGGCTGCAGGTCAGCAGGTAGGGGAGGTTGCTGGCTTCTGCTGCTTCTGCATTTTGCTGCACTCTTCTGCAAATAGGCCCAGGTAATTGTACATCTTATCTCGTTAAACTCCCTTTATCTCAACCCAGACAATTTTTGTGTTACTTTCCCTCCCATCTGTGGGTAGAGAGAGAGAAAGAAAGAGTGATTGGCCATTGGAGTGGGCTGCCTGCAGATGTGGTGGAATCACCATCCCTGGAGGCGTTTAAAAAGAGACTGGGTGAGGCACTTAGTGCCATGGTTTAGTTAATTAGAAGGTGTTAGGTGATAGGTTGGACTCGGTGATCTTGAAGGTCTTTTCCAACCTGGTTAATTCTGTGATTCTGTGTGAGAGAAGGGGGCTTGTGAGAGTAGACTGTTAACTCGGCACAGTGACACAATCTGCAGTTCTGCTGAAGTTAAGCAAAATTCTTGCTGCATGTAACATTTAGGAGCTTAATTCAGCAACAAGACGCCTCAGCTGTATGGCCACATAGCAACACGCTAAACCATGAATTTACATTGGGTCGCAAGAAGAATCCTGTGTACATGAGTATACAGGCAATGCAGGAGCACGCACGCTGCGGCTCTAAGTGGAAGGAAGATTGCAGCTCCACTGGGTTTTCCTGTCACTTCTGCAGCCTGATAAGCCCCATGTGTCAGTAGAAATGCAGAGTTAATGGTTAAGGACAAGAGGGTTTGCCTGTGCGTGACTTACCGCTCTAGTTATAACGTGACTTTTGCCTGGGTAATGGCGAGTGCCAGAGGAAGGGTGAGGAAAGAGATACAAGCCTCTTCACTCTAAATATTGCTTGTTGAAAATAATCTGAAATAAATGTTTCTGATCAGATTCTCCTTTTTCTTAACCCTGTTGGTATTTCCTAGATGGCAGTGACACCCTGTGGCACCAGCTGCTGGTGCAGCACTGGGCAGTAGTTCATTTGGGAGCTCAGTATGAAATTGCAATAACAAAAAGCCCAGGGGTGTTTTCGATTCATCTTCACAGATCACATTCTCCATCCTCCCTGAATGCCTTTCCAATAAGCAGAATGCACCTTCCTGCATTTAGATATCCTAGAGCTAGCTACTGCCTCTTCCTGAGCTTGCACAGAGAATGCACTGGGTTGGAAAGGACCTCCAAAGGTCATCTAGTCAAACCCCCCCTGAAGTAAGCAGGGACATGCCCAAACTAGATCAGGTTTCTCAGAGCTCCATCAAGTCTGACCTTGAACGTCTGCAGGGATGGGGCCTCCACCACCTTCTTGGGCAACCTGTGCCAGTCAGTGTTCCACCATAGTAAAGAACTTCTTCCTAATATCCAGTTTAAATCTGTTCTTCTTTAGCTTAAAACCATTTCCCCTTGATGTAGTGCTACATGCTGTTGTAAACAGTCCCTCCTCAGCTTTGCTGTTGGGCCCCCTTCAGGTACTGGAAGGCTACTGTAAAGTCTCCTTGAACACATCTCCAGGCTGAACAACCCCAACTCTTTTGGCCTGTCCTCTTAAGAGGGGTGGCCCAGCCCTCTGATTGATTTTGTGGCCTTCATCTGGACACCCTATAGCAGGTCAATGTCCTTCTTGTTTTGAGGGTCCCTTATTTTGCTATCTCACCAGAGCAGAGTGGCAGAATCACATCTCTCAATCTGCTGGCCATGCTTCTTTTGATGTAGCCTAGGATGCGACTGATCTTCTGGACCACAGTTGCACATCACTGGCTCATGCCCAGCTTCTCATCCACCAAAACTCCAAGTCCTTTTCTGTAGGGCTGCTCTTTATCACATCAACCCCCAGCCTGTTACTGATACCAAGGATTGCTGTCACAGATGCAGGACCTTGCACTTGGCCTTGTTGAACCTCATGAGGTTCACCTGGGGGCACTTCTCTAGCTTGTCCACGTCCCTCTGGATGACATCCCATCCCTCTGGCATAGACTGCACCACTCAGCTCAGTGTGAACTGAAAAGTTACTGAGGTGCACTTGATCCCACTGTCTATATCATTGATGAAGATATTAAACAGCAGTGATCCCAGTGTGGACCCCTAAGAGATACCGCTTGTCACCAGTCTCCATATGGGCATCAGGCCCTTAACTGCTACCCTCTGGATGTGACAATCCAGCCAGTTCCTTATCCACCAAGCAGTCCACCCACTAAATCCATATCTCGTTCACATAGCTACCAGGAGGATCTGTTCCATAATTTTTCCAGGCAGAGAGGCTGACAGGTTGGTAGTTCCCAGGGTCATCCTCTCTACCCTTCTGGATGCAGTGTTTCCCATTTGTGCAGTACCTGCATGATGAATCTTCTCTGGTTCAGTTTGCACCTCTTGACTTCACAGTAAGAGGAATCAGATGTAGTAATAAAGTAGTATCACATCATGGTGTACCGTTGATGAAAATGGTTGTTGCCTCTCTGCTTGCCATGGTGAGCAAGGAACGCTCGTGGTTGGAGGGGACAGGTCTCATCTTGGGTGTTTTCTGTCTTTCAGGGAGTTCATGAGTCGAAAGGTGTGACTGAAGATTATTTGAAACTGGAGTCCCTGATCCAAAAAGTCATTTCTCCTTACCTGGGCACCTATGGTCTATATTCCAGTGATGGACCCTTCACGCACTCATCCTGTATCTTGGGTAAGAATAACAGAGGTTTGATTTGACACAGCACAGAGGACTTCACCAGATCCTTGGTCCACACAGGGGCAGGGCCCAGACAAGAGGAGACTTGCCATTCAGGCTCCTTTCCTAAGACCATGCTCCTTGCAGTGTGCAAAGTCACAGTGAACTTGCAGTGGCAGAAGATGAAAACAGATCATCATAATGGTGCCCATTAAGAAAGCTGTGAATCTAGAGTGTGCTTAGCATTTCATTCTACCTTTTAGTGAGAGAGCTTTAACACATGATGCATTGTGGACAGCGAGATGAAGGTGCAAGAAGCCATTCCTAGAGTTTGAGGAGTGTCTTGATTAGTGTGCCAAGATCACAGAATGGTAGGGATTGGAAGGAACCTCTGAAGATCATCTAGTCCAACTCCCTGCCAGAGCAGCATCAGCTGAAGTTAATCACACAGGAACATGTCCAGCAGGTTTGGAATATCTCTGGAGATAGAGACACCACAGACTCTCTGAACAACCTGTTCCAGTCCTCTGCCACCCTTATGTTTATGTGGAACATCCTGTGTTTCAGCTTGCATC
Organism: Eubucco bourcierii; assembly: GCA_013396675.1. NCBI lineage: Eukaryota > Metazoa > Chordata > Aves > Piciformes > Ramphastidae > Eubucco > Eubucco bourcierii. The sequence goes on from VWZE01012798.1 coordinate 129,586, forward strand.
CATTGTCCCATATGCTGTCACTGGACACCACTGAGAAGAGTCTGGCTCCATCCTCCTTTAGATATTGATAAGTTTAATTAATGAGATCCCACTCAGTCACCTCTTTTCCAGGCTAGACAGACTCAGCTCTCTCAGCTTTTCTTCATAAGGTAGATGTTCCAGTGCCCTCATCATCTTAGTGGTTCTATGTTGGATTGTCTCCAGTAGTTCCTTGTTAAACTGGGAAGCCCAGAGCTGGATGTAGTGCTCTAGATGTGTTCTCACCAAAAGGGACAGAGTAAAGGGAGAAAAGAACCTTTCTCAACCTGGCCACACTCTTCTTAATGGACCCCAGGATCACAGGATGTTAAGGGTTGGAAGGGACCCAAAGAGATCATCCAGTCCAGCCCCCCTGCCAGAGCAGGACCATACAATCTATCTCAGGTCACAGAGGAATGCATCCAGACAGGCCTTGAAAGTCTCCAGAGAAGGAGACTCCACAACCTCTCTGGGGAGTGTGTTCCAGTGCTCTGTGACCCTTACAGTAAAGAAGTTCCCCTTTGTGTTGAGATGGAACCTCCTGTGCTGCAGCTTACATCCACTGCTCCTTGTCCTATCACAGGGATGCCATTGACCTTGCCTACAGGAGCATATTACTGGCTCATGGTGAACTTGTCTACAAGCACTCCCAGGTCCTTTCCCCCAGAGCTGCTTTCCAGCAGGCCAGCCCCCAGCCTATACTGATCCATGGGGTTCTTCTTCCCCAGATGCAGGACTCTACACTTGCCCTTGCTGAGTTCCATTAGGTTTCTCCCCACCCAGCTCTCCATTCTGTCCAGGTCACGCTGTTCAGTTGTGTGTTCTCTGCAGTTAGTTTAATTCATTCACTTGTCAGAGATGGTCAATAAAGGAGTTGTTTTTCCCTTGAAGCTGAATGGAAACATGGCTGTGTTGCAGCAGGCTTTTAAGAAACACATCTGGCCTATGTGAATGAGTAAATGAAGGCCAGTTATTTAGGGAAAATGGTTCAGGATTACTCTTTCGTACTCACTGCTTACCATTAAAAGACCACAAGCACTTAAATGGAGCCCCAGATTGATGTTTTCTGAATACAAACTTCCCTATGTCAGGACAGAAAAAATGTAGTACCCAAAGGGAGTAAAACTCCAATGAAATGGACTGTTAAAAAATGAATGTTGCATTATATGACTGCAGAAGATAGGTAGATTTTGGTGGACCAGGCATATCCCCTTACTGCAGGCTGAGATGTAGATTTGTAGCAGTACCCCTGAATAGGTTAATGAACCTTGATCCAGGGCAGCTAAGTGCATAAGTCTGTGCTGCTCCCAAGCTAATGCATCTAGTTCTTGTCCAGATATTTTGCTAACATGATTTAAAGCTGGGACATACTGGTCTTGGACCTTGGGGATCTAATCAATGTTTATGTTTATAAATGTATGAGGGCTGGATGTCAAGAGAGAGGGGACAGACTCTTCTCAGTTGTGCCCTGTGATAGGACAAGAGGTAATGGCACAGGAAGTTCCACCTCAACATGAGGAAGAGCTTCTTTACTGTAAGGGTCATGGAGCACTGGAACAGGCTGCCCAGAGAGATTGTGTAGTGTCTTTCTCTGGAGACTTGTAAGACCTGTCTGGATGCCTTCCTGTGTGACCTGAGCTAGATTATATGGTCCTACTCTGGCAGGGGGGTTGGATTCGATGATCTATGGATGTCCCTTTCAACCCCTAACATCCTGTGATCCTGTGATCTCTTCCTTTTCCCATCTGGCCAGCACACATAACCTTCACTTTCAGCTGAGCATTGGTGTGCCCAAAAAGTCAGAGTTCCTGTGGCAGGGCAAGCCCAAATAAACCTTTTCTGTTTGCCAGGTCAAACTCTTAGCAAAGAAAAAGTCCAAAGCTGAACTTAGTTGGGCTGATTTTGCTGCTGAGGCAGACTCAACTGCAAAATACAGTTTTAAGTATAGAAACTGGCTTTTTTTAGTTCTCCAGCATCAGATTGGAATGTGTGTCCAGGTAAGCATGTAATTATACATAAGTATGATTTTTGAAGGGACTGTCATTTGTAAAGGAAATTGTGTGGTTTGCTGGAGGAATATATACCACTGTCTTCATTTAAACTTTTAAAGGAGCTGATTTGTTAGACAGTGGTTGTAGTTGACTTCCATAGTGGGACTTTTCCAGCCATGCCCCTTGCACAGGGATGGCAAAGTGAGAGTAGCAAGAAGAAAGTTTCAAAAGTGAGGCCTCTTATTCATGCCACTTCTTTCCTTTAGCACAAGTGAATCTGAGCACTGAGGTTTGCAAAAAACTTGCGTGATGGTCGTTTTGATGCTAGCTCCAGCCCTAAACCACTGCTGAGGATCTCGGCGCTGCCTTGCTGCCACCTGCTGCTCGTTGTTGGCTAACAGCGGCTTTCTTGCTGACTGCTGGATTGGGGGTGCGGGGTTGTTGCCCGAAAAACTTGCTGCGGGCACTGCCCTCCAGTTAACGTTTCCAGACACTCCAGTATCCTCTTCTTGTGTGGTCTCTGAATGATGCCTTGAATCTTAATTTTTTTCCAGAATATTTACTAAGATTGCCTGCCTTAATCCTTGTTCTTCAAGTTCAAAGAGACCAGATTTTCCCAGGGTGGGTAGAAAAGTTAAATTTCAGCTACTAGAAATTGGTGATGACCTTTCTATCCTGAACACAAACAGAACTGCACTTTTGTTCTTGTCTAAAGAAAGTATTTGCAGTTGGTTGTGAGCATTTATTGCTTTGCTCCAGCTGCTGAAGTTGTATGACTATAAGGGAATCTCAGCTATTACTTGTAAAGAGCACGTTGGGGTCTTTGGCGTGCTAAAGAAGTCTGTAGCTCTATAGCTCCAGCAAACCAACACAGTGTATTCTCTTAAAAGAGTTTTCTGTCGCTCCAGAAGAGCTTACGAATATTTGGGCATTGACTTTCTTCTGAACGTTTGTGATCATCATTAGGATCACAAAAACAGGAGGCTTTGTAGGCATTACTCTGGGTCTTTCTGTGTTGACAGAGAAGCGGTTCTTCAGGCGTTCCAAATCGGGTGACATCCTCACCAAGAACCCTGTGGTGCGATCGAAAAGCTACAACAATCCACTGCTGACACCAGTGGCCGAGTATGAAACCGAGGGCATGGCTGCCAATGGAACGGGCATCCGAAGGCACTCCGTTTCAGAAATGACCTCCTGCCTGGAGCTCCAGGGGTACTCCAACCTCACCACCATCATGGACAACGGCTCCAAGAGCTCCATGATGGCTACAAAAAACTCGCTGTCTGGAGACCAGGAGAGGCCCAACACTGGGTCAGTACAATGCTCTAGCAAGCTCAGCACAGTCGAGCAACAGAAAGGACTCTTCCACTCAGTGGATGACCCACATAGATCCTTTGAGCTGGACAGGGACCCTTCCTTGATTCCCATTCCCTCTTCCAGCCCTGAGAACATAGTGGATCAGATTTTGGAGTCAATCGACTCTGATTCTGAAGGCATTTTTATCGATTTTGGCCGAGGCTGTTCCAGTTCATCAGCGTACAATGTGGATGTGAACAGACAGAGCATCATGTGAAAGACACTGGGAGACAAACCTTGGCTTTTAATGCTATAGGTGAAAGTTACTAAGGAGCTGAGTTGGACTGTGGGCAAGATGCATGTCTAGGGCAGAACCTTGTGGGTCATCTCAGCTGTACTGAAGTACAGAAACACAAGTTTACAGGCAGGCAGGAATCTGCTGCAGGGAGGGAAAAACCACAACCACTTCACTCTGCAGTCAGATTTCTTACTATCTTTATAAACCTAAGGGTTCACAACTTGACAAGTGTCTGGTACAATGCTCCTAGTCCAGCTGGCAGTGTCCGTTCAGTAAAACAGCCTCGCGAACCATTGTGTTGACTTCTAATTTCCTCAAGAGATTCCCTGTCAGAGGCAGGTTGTTCTCTGAATGGTAACTCTTCAGCCAGAGTAAAAACATATCCTTTTGAAAAAAGAACCAAAAACCTAGAGGCTGTGGACCTTCGTGCCACAGAGTACAGTGATAAAGAAGTCTGTTTTAATCCTTTCCTTGCACATCTCGTGTGCACTCCTTGGCCTAACGATGACTTAAGAGTTCTTGAAGGCAAATAAACAGAAATGTGCTACGTGATGTCATATGATGCCTCATGTCTCATGTTCTGTTTCACAGCTAATACCTTGTGTCTGTGAGAGAGCTGCCTTGAAACTGGCTTTTAAGGCTGTGTTAATTTGCTCTGTACGCAGCACTTCCAGGAAGTCTCTGCACTGTTGACTCCTGAAGCGACCGTTGTATGGAGAGATGGAACTTACTTGTTTCCTAAATAAATAAAAAAATACAGTCTCTTGGTGGAAATCCTCATTATATATTTATGTTCTTAAAGAAATACAGTAATAATGCATGTCCTAGTAATTATGTGTTGGATGAGAACAGACAGCTGTGATATTTGGGAAGTTTGAACATTATAGCTCATCTGATCCTGAGCACTCCCAGCTCTTTGATTCTCCTTCCCAGTGACATGGTGTTGTAAGAGCCGTATCAGTGGTTTTACAGAGGACTGATGTACTTGATACTAAGGTGAAATCCTGCTGCTTGATTCATTTTTTGATCAGATGGTTTTACAGTAAGGAAAGAGCTACTTCAGGTCACTCCATTTGAGGCAACTTCTCTGGAGGAGTCAGTCAGTAATTCCTGAGCTGCTCAGCACAGACTGGTTGTGACTTTGCTGTGGCAGTGCCTTGTTGCTTAGTTCAGGTGCTCAGGGACTCAGTCTTCACTCAGCACTTGCACTGCCAACCACAACAACTGCCAAACTCTTCTCCAGGTTTTATGTTTCTAGATTCAAGACCCCACTTCTGGTACTTATTTCCTTTGGCCTCACTGCTTGATATTCTGGAAAGTGTGAGCTCAATCTTTTGTAACTGAATGGTTTCACTGCTGGAGTTTCTGGACAGATGTGCAGGTTCTCCACAACATGGACATTTAAGAACCTCAGAAGTCAGCTGAGAAATGAGCCCCAGAAATGACGCAGGACGTTGACGTCTGCTTTGCTTCTTTGTGTTTCGTGTGTTCAGCTCCACATCCCCTACAGGTAGGCACTTAAGGTAGGTCATACTTAAAAATCTATTTTACACAGAGCTTCTGTGTCCCAACAGTCTCAAGCCAGGTGTGATGGGTAAGGAACTTTTCCCTATCACCACTGTTGGAATTTGCCAGACTAGCTCATACAGCTTGGAAGGAAGATGAAGTGATATTTACAGCAAAGCAAAATGTACAAGCATATATACACAATATATTTACAAGTATTTACAACTATATACAAATTAGAAATAATACAGAAATCCAGACTCCCTCCCAGGCAAAGGAAACTGCCTAGAAGGGGCTCAAAGCTACCCCCTCTTTATCCCTCTACTTTCCCAGACAGACAAAACAACCAGCAAGGCTTATGTTGTTATGTGTTAGCCAAGATTAGAGGAGAGAGATTAGAGCAGGTCAAAGGAGAAGCAAAAGGGAGCAGCATCGCAGACTGGAGTGGGACAAATTGCTGACATTTTGGCTTTTTATCCCTCTGAGCAAACCAATGGATGATAAAGACTTCACCATTATTTTCTTTTCACACCCTATGATTTAGTTTCTCTCATTAAAATATTCCAGTTAGCCTCAAACCAGCACACCAGGGAACACACCTGGATGGGACTATAAAATACAGGGCAGAGCCAGAGCAGAGGGACTTAACACCAATGGGCAGAATCACAGGTGCAGCAGAATGTAGCCTTAGTGATAGCAACTCCAGTGCCTGGAGAATGGTTTAGGTTGGAAGTGACCTCCAAGACCATCTAGTTCTAACTCCCCCGCCACAGGCAGGGGCATATCCCACTAGAACAGATCACTCAAGGCCTCATCCAGCCTGGCCTTGAACACTTCCATCTTTGAGGTCCAATAAAAGAAACATCTTAAGGTGCAGACATCTAACTGGCCATCTGAATATGCAACCAGAAGTTGCAGATTGTCAGGTTTTCCTCATTTGGCTGCCTCATGGCCATGGTGATGGCTGTGCAAGCCTGCTGTTGTGCACCATAATGCACCCAGGAGTACCTCACTCCTGTTGGAGCTGAGTATTTTAGCAGTTTGTTTGTGTCTGAGGTCTGTTAGGTTTCTACCAACTGATTGGTGCTGTTTGGCCACCCACTCCAAGCTAGGAGGTACGATGAGCCCATAGTCTCACAGCCCATTTTGGTGCCACGTTTGGCCTTGTGCAAACCACACAGAAGAGAGGGAGTCATGCTGAACTTGGACCCAACATATTCCCAAAGTGTCCTTAAGTGGTACAAGCCCCAATGCTGCCACCCTTAACCTCCACCCTCGTTCCTTCTGGCAAACACTTCTGTTTTCTACATTATTGTTTAGGTTAGAGAAAAAGGTTCTCCACAGCCTGAATGTTTTTGTGATTCTGTGAAAAAATAATGTGCTTGTTGATGCCACCTGAACCTCTAAGGTGTGGTGATAGAAGAGTTACTAGCCACCTTCTTTCTTCTAGGGTCACCCCAGAGACATGAAAATACCTGACATCTTTCTCAGGTCCTAGTTAGAGATGTATGGATTTCCCCTTTATTAGGATAATATGCTGTAAGAACGTCTTGGAAATAAAGATGTCAGAAGGCCCTCAGAGTTATTTTGAGTTCTGGCCTGCAGAGACATGTCTGCCACTCCAGAACTACTCTCAAAGTACCACATTTTGGAGGTCTTTCCTGGTTCCTCTGGCCTGTAAGGCCTCAGGCCCCTGCCTGATTTCTTATATTACTGACAAACTAGGAATCTTGGAGGGATGGAGACTACACCAAACAAGTGAACTCCCCAAGCTATTGAGAGAATTCCCAGGAAGGGTTGTTTGGGCTGAACAAAAAAGAGACTGAGGGGAGACAACCTTGCTCTCTACAGCTTCCTGAAAGGAGATTATAGTGAGGTGGGTGTTGGTCTCTTCTCTCTAGTAACAAGTGATACAATGGGAGGAAATGTCCTCAAGTTGCACTAGGTGAGGTTTAGGATGGAATTTAGAAGACACTTCTTCACTGAAAGGGTTCTTGGACACTAGAAGAGGCTCCCCGGGGAGGTGGTTGAATCCCCATCCCTGGAGCTGTTTAAAAGATGCATAGATGTAGCACTGAGGGAACTGGTTTAGCACTTAACTTGGTCGAGTGTATCATAGAATCATAGAATGGTAAGGTTGGAAGTGACCTCAAGGATCACCTAGTTCCAACCTCTTGCCATAGGCAGGGACACCTCCCACTAGTACAGGTCACTCAAGGCCTCGTCCAACCTGGCCTTGGACACCTCCAGGGAGGGAGCAGCCACAACCAGGGTACTGCAAAGAAGTGAGACATGAACGCTCCCAGATGCTGTGTGTTTGCCTAGTTCCTTTCTCACAAGCGATGATTAAACTCAACTGGTTTCTTTGCACTCACCGTTAGGCTAATCCATCATCTCCCTGACATCCCCTACCTGTCTTAAAGCTGCTGCTTACTCCTCTGTATAACCCTTAGAAGCTGCTTTTTGGGGGATGATCAGCATAAAGGAGATAGCTTTGACCTAGTATCTCAATGTCATAATTAAGCTGGCATTTTAATATTCTTCAGGCAGGTAACTTGACTGGTAATTAAATAATGAAAATCGCCTGTTCTTTCACAAATGGTGCACCCCTTGGGTCTTGTGCTACATAATTGGATTAGCAAGTTGGCTGCTTGCCTGCTCATAGCAGGATTGCCTGCCTTAGAGGGGAACTGCCAGGATGCTCTGCCAAAGCCAGAGGAAAAAGGGAAGGGAAAACTGGGTGTATGAAGAGCCCTGGAACTGCTGGGCTAACAAACCTGCCAGAAGTTTATTGATAGTTTGTTGCATTTCTAAAATGAGGTATCAAAGGCTGAGCTTATTTCTATTACTGAAATTTTGCATCAGCATTTTCCCCTTAAGATTGTTAACTCTTCTGGAATATACTTACTCATTATTATTTTAGCATGAACTATTTTTTTTCCCCTTGCAAAAGTAAATAGTCTTAGGCAGAGTTTCATCCAGATTTCAAAGTGTGTCCCCTGTGTAAATCCTGACCCGCTCAACTCCAGGTTTGGAAATCGGGAATTGAAGGGAATGTTTAGGGCAGTTTTCTTGTCTTTATAATGAAGATGACTAAGCTGTCAGCTCGTGGCTTGGATGCCAACACTCTGTGCTGGGTTAGGAACTGGCTGGAAGGCCGAGCCCAGAAAGTGGTGGTGAATGGTGCCACATCCAGCTGGAGGCTGGGCACTAGCGGTGTGCCCCAGGGATCAGTACTGGGCCCCATCCTCTTTAACATCTTCATTGATGATCTGGACGAGGGCATCGAGTCAGTCACCAGCAAATTTGCAGATGACACCAAGCTGGGGGCTGATGTTGCTGTGTTGGGGGGCAGAAGGGCTCTGCAGCGGGACCTCGACCGCCTGCACAGATGGGCAGAGTCCAAGGGGATGGCATTCAACAAATCCAAGTGCCAGGTGTTGCACTTTGGCCACAACAACCCTATGCAGAGCTACAGGCTGGGGTGGGAGTGGTTGGAGAGCAGCCAAACAGAAAGGGATCTGGGGGTGCTGATTGACACCC
>VWZE01012798.1:138525-184017 GCA_013396675.1 Eubucco bourcierii
CCCAGAGAGGTGGTGGAGTCACCGTCCCTGGAGGTGTTCAAGGCAGGTTTGGACGTGGCACTTGGTGCCATGGTCTAGTCTTGAGGTCTGTGGTGATGGGTTGGACTTGATGATCTTTGAGGTGTCTTCCAACCCTGGTGATACTGTGATACTGTGAAGATTAGTCTTGGGATGAGAATGCTAGGCTGAAACTCAGACATTGGGATGTCTTAATTTGAGGTCCTCCACAGAGTTTTGCATAAAATTAAGTCACTGTAAATTGAAGACTCTGACCTCTTCAGCACATGGAGATAACATTCTTATCTGTCTGTCTTACATTTGAAATTGTTGAATGGATTGTCTGTTCACAGAATCACAGAGCATTAGGGGTTGGAAGGGACCTCAAAAGATCATCTAGTCCAACCACCCTGCCAGGGCAGGATCACCCAGAGAAGGTCACACATGAAGGTGCCCAGGTGGGTTTTGAGTGTGTCCAGAGATGGAGACTCCACAGCCTCTGTTGCTTGAAGGTTTCATAAACCATACACAAGAGAAGAGGCTGTAGTGTATTGGAAGATGATTGAATGTAAATTAGCAATTCAACTCCTTGGTAATTTACTACTATCATATTCTTTTAATGTAGCTGTACCACTGATTCAGGTCTACACATGCTGCACTGATGAGGCCATACCTCAAATACTGTGTTCAGTGTTGGGCCCCTTTCTACACGGACATTTTGTTGCTGGAACATGTCCAGAGAAGGGCAATGAAGCTGGAGAAGGGTCTGGAGAACAGGTCTTGTGACTCGCTGCTGAGGGATTGCTTAGTCTGGAGAACAGGAGGCTGAAGAGGGACCTTATCACCCTCTGCAACTACCTGAAAGAAGGTTGTAGTGAGGTGAGTGTCAGCAACAAGTGACAGGAGGAGCTGCCCCATTTATAGATTTCAACAGCTCAGTTCTGAGCCTCTCTTACTGAGAAACATGGATCTTCTGTGCATCTCTGTCATGCAGGCAATCACAAAACAGACAGCAAGAGACACCTGGAAACGTGGATTTATTGTAATTGCCTGTCACTCCTTCTAGCACAATAAAATCACAGGTTTGGATGTCAGTCAGGAGTATGCTGCTGCACAACCAATTCAGCTGTCTAGAGAGGGATGAACCAAAATGTGCACTCACAAAGGGAAAATCTCCCACTCTGAGTACCCAAAATATACCCACTTACCAAAGTGGGAGGAAGGCTCCTTAGAAGACATCCCAGTCTAAGGGGTAGGGATCTGGTTTCCAGCATGCTTGCTGTGTGCAGACCAACTCCCAGTGTCTCCACAGCAGGACTCCATTTATACCCAAAGTCAAGGGTCTGCTGTGGTCAGTTTCTAACTAGAAGGAGGGCTGGCATCTCCAAATAACACAAAACCAGGGTGGGAACTTCTGGACCCAGAGGCACCAGTTAATGTCTGCAAGGCATCCAGCTGAAGTTCGTCAGCTCCTAGCAAGCCTCAGCCCTTTGTCTTTTGTGTCTGTCAGGACAGCTGTACCTGCCATAATCTCTTAAGATCTCTCATCACTGCTTCTCTACAGGCTCAGTGGTCTTGCATCTCCCTTTAGGTTTTGCAGTGGATTACAGCTTGTACAGTATTATGCTGTTACTATCCAGACTGGCCACTGGAATGCACCATTGCTCCAAATAAATGCATCTAAAAGTAATGCAGCATCAGAAAGCTGAGGATCCAACTCTGTATATAAAAGGCCTTTTGTGTTCTCACTTTCCTAACTCCCTCTGAGAGACCAGCCAGCAACATCCTGAGCTTGCTACAAGAAAATCAGTCTCTGATCAAACTTGTGTCTTTCTTTGTGGGCTGACGGGGACTGAGAAAAAACTTTAGCTTAGCATCCTTTGATTGCCTCAGGCCCTGGTTCCTGTGGCAGACTCACAGAGACACACAGAGTCTGGTGATGAGCTGGGCAAGAGCTGCTACATGGGATTTCAGAATAACATCCCTTCCTTGGTGTCTCTCACCTCAAAGTGAACTAACTGCTCTTCTGAAAGACCCTGGTGAGAGGAGGAAATTGCTGGGTGACATTGCTCCTCTCATGAGTACTAACTTGTTCGCATGTATCTGACATCTGTGATGATAACTCTGTGAACCTTTCTGACAATTAGATGACCATCCAAGACTCCATTATGCTGAGCAAAACTTAATGATGAGGAAAGCTTCAGCACCGATGAACCACCTTGGTGGCTTTTCTGAAAGATGAGAAAGGTATAAGACAGCTTGCACAGAATCAGTACAGCTGTGGGAGAAAAAGGGGCACTGAAAATAGAAGAAGAGGTTTACTTTGCTTCAGATGGTGCAGTGAGCCAACACAACACAGGGACACTCATTCCCAGAGCATCCAAGAAGGGGAGTGATTATCATTGTGTCTAGTTGTTAAGAGTCATAGAATCATTTTGTTCAGAAAAAAACCTTTAACATAGAATCACAGAATGTCAGGGGCTGGAAGGAACCTCAAAAGATCATCTGGTCCAACCCCCCTGCCAGAGCAGGATCACCTAGAGCAGATCACACTGGAATGCATCCAGGTGGCTCTTGAATATCTCCAGAGAGGGAGACTCCACAACCCCCCTGGGCAGCCTGTTCCAGTGCTCTGTCACCCTCACAGTGAAAAAATTCTTCCTCAGGTTCACATGGAACCTCCTGTGCCTCAACTTCCACCCACTGCCCCTTGTCCTGTTACTGGGCATCACTGAGGAGAGCCTGGCTCCATCCTCCTGGCACTCACCCCTTACATATTTATAAACATTATTCATGGTCACCCCTTAGTCTCCTCCTCTCCAAGCTAACAAGACCCAACTCCCTCAGGCTCTCCTCATAAGGAAGCTGATCAACTTCCTTCATCATTCTTGTGGCTCTGCGCTGGACTCTCTCAAGCAGCTCCCTGTCCTTCTTGAACATCATTGAGTCCCACATTGACTGGATATTAGGAAGAATTTTTTCACAGAAAGAGTGGTCAGACATTGGAATGAGCTGCTCAGGGAGGTGGTTGAGTCACCAACCTTGGATATGTTTAGAGGTCTTTTAGATGTGGTGCTTGGGCATATGGTTTAAGGTGAACTTTGTAGAACAGGGTTATAGGTTGGACTCAATGATCTTTTCCAAGCTGGAATGTTTCTGTGATTCTGTGAATGGGTGTCTTTATGCATCTAAAGGATGGAAGATGCAAAGGCTTCAGCTTGCTTTCTGTGTGCCCTTGTAGAGGAAGCAGTCATTATTCCATGTTTCGTATCCCCCAAGTCACAGTCATGCCAGGTGACACCAGTGACACAGTAGACAGTGGTGAAAGGAAAAGGAGCTAAGCTGTACAGTGCTTCCATTGGTCCCTGTTCAACATGCAACAGAATGCATTTAGCAGTTTGTTTAGCGCTGGTGCTTGTTGCTAAGTGGCAGAAAGGGTTGTTGCTACTGTTTTGTACCAAAGCTTAGGTTTCAGACTAAACTGTTAGCACACTTGTACTTGTAGGTGTGGATTGACCAGGGCAGGGGACAGCCAGAAAGAACTTCCATTTGCTTTCCCATTGTGGTTTTTTTCTGCTCCATGTAAAAAAGAACAACCATAAAGTATGTACTACCTTCATGTAATCGCCTGCACTGGTCAGACATCTCCTAGGCAGCACTGTCATCTGCTAGGATGGATAAGGGAGCACTGGACTGCTGGCAGTATGTTTTATTTTCTCAGTCCTTGAGGTCATTATGCTGGAAGTGATTAAGAAGCTTAGGGACAACTGAGGCAAGTACGGCCATGGTGTCAAAACACTTCACTCTGCCTAGTGTAGTTGATAAGTAGCTGTAAATGCCACCATCCTCTTCCTAAACGCTGCTTCCACTTTGAGACTCATTGCAGTCCCCTGTATGGGGGAGGCCTTGAGCAACAGCAGCATGTCCTTCAGAACCACGATTTTTTTCTCTGCAGTCCTCCATAAAGCCACATATCTCTATTTCAAATCTTTCTATGTGATCCACTTTATTGCAAGAGTATCTGTAAGAAATCAGCAAGCTAAAATGAGCCATAACTAACGACTGAGAGCAGATGTTTCCTAAAAAGCCACATGAAGACCAAAACTGAAATCACCTTTGAGACAAGAGCATTTTACACAGCAGTTAAACTCCCAGACCATTTGATTGGTCTGGAAATTTGTCAGGAAATTTGTCAGGAAATTGTAATTTCTCCATTTTAGCCTGTTGTCTGCAATCACAGAATCACAGAACCTTAGAGGTTGGAAGGGACCTTCAGAGATCATCCAGTCCACACCCGCCCCCTGCCAAGGCAGGATCCCTTAGGGTAGTTTGCACAGGAATGCATCCAGATAGGTTTTGAAAGTCTCCAGAGAAGGAGACTCCACAACCTCTCTGGGCAGCCTGTTCCAGGGTTCTGTCACCCTCACTCTAAAGAAGTTTCTCCTCGTGTTAAGGTGAAACCTTCTGTGTTCCAGTTTGTATCTATTGCTCCTTGTCTTATTACTGCACACCACTTAAAAGAGATTGGCTCCATCCACTTGACACCTACCCCTCAGATATTTGTACACATTGATCAGATCTCCTCTCAGTTTTCTCCAGACCAAACAGCCCCAGGTTTCTCAGTCTCTCTCCATAGGGCAGATGCTCAAGTCCCCTACTCATCCTCCAGGCTCTCCACTGGACTCTCTCCAGCAGGTCCCTGTCTTTCTTGAATTGGGGAGCCCAAAACTGGACACAGTATTCCAGGTGTGGTCTCACCAGGGCAGAGTAAAGGAGGCTGAGTATGCCTGTATATGAGGGCTACTGCATGCAGCATATTTCTGCTCAGAGCCTCTCCCATATCGTTCTCCTCTTCTCTTGCAAGGACTCTTTTTGCCGCCTCTGAGCTTGCCTATGAATTTCCACTGTCTTCAGTCCCTCTTTAACTAATCCTCAAAATATTCCCAAAATTCACAAATTTTCAACAAGGCCTCCAAAACTATCCCAAGAAAGGGAATTTTGGTTAAAATTGAAGCTTCAAAATGGTTACATTTTCACTTTGCCACCCAAAATCAGTCCAGAAAGGCCTAAAATAGAGCTAAAAATCAATAAAAATCTCTTAAAATCCTCAAAATATTTCCCAAATTCCCAAATTTCCACCAAGGTTTTTTCCCTTCAGATCTAACATAGAGTTTCACCAGAAGCCAAGGTGCTAAGAGCATCAGCTGATGATTCAGAATGGAGAGGATATGTAGAGTTGGGTTATTGGGTGGATGTGGTGATCCTGAGGGTCTTTTCCAACCTGAATGTTTCTGTGATTCTGTGATATGGCATTCAGCAGCCACTCTGTTAAGAAAAAAAGTGTCACCTGTTTGAGTGTTATGCCTCAAACTACGCTTGGGCAAGTAGTAGCAAGTGTCCATGCATACCATTCTCTCTGCAGAGCTTTATCCATGTTCTGGGGCTTCAGGGACAGTATTTTGAGATGCCCACTGCTGCTATGGGGCTCTGTATCTCCAGCTGCAGAGCAATGTCACAGTATTTTTAGCCCTTAAATGATGATGCCTAGAGCCTTGTGCCCTGAGCTCACTGGTGCTTGTCTCCAGGCATTCATCTCCACAAAATAAAAAGCACTCTATAAAGATAAAATAACACTGTCAAGAAGGGATGGTGTTGAAGACAGTCTCTAGGGAAAGATAGATCTATTATCAAAGCTCAATTCCCATTTGGATTGTCTCCCATTCTGTGCTGCACAGCCCTTCCTCCTGCCCTTTAAGTATTTGACAACCAAGTACCATGTGTTTGGATTATCCTTCTGTAAAGCCACCACTTGTGCACAAAGTTTTTTCAATCAGTAGGAGACACCATAAAAATGGTTTAGTGACTTTGACAATGACTGGGAAAGGTGAATTATTTTCTGTCAGTATTACAGTATATGTCAAGTAACAACCACAAAGAACTTGCTGACAATTCATCACTTGCAGGATTTATTTGTTACTTTTCTCCTCAGTGTGAATTCTGTCCTAGATGAAGGAGAGGAGCAGAGTCAATCTCATTGCCATTGCCTCAACTGTATCAGTCTGACATGGAGCTAGAGGCCTGTTTTTCCTGTGGTCTCCTTGCCGAGGTGCTTGCAGTAGGTGGTGATTGTGGTTCTCCTGGTATAGATCACAGCTTACTAGAACCAGCTGGATGCCAAAACAGATTATATTAAATCAGGTTTAATTATCCAATTTGTGCTGGGTTGAGCCCCTCCTGGGGTGAGGGAGTGGACTGGAAACCTGACCCCAGGTGGGCAGGGAGACCTGGCCACTCCTGAGGGGTGGAACCCACGGAGTCAAAGCTTATTCCATTTCCTGCCCACAATCCTATTTAAGAGGCAGTCGAGAGCCTGCTCTTGCCTTTGCCTCTGTGGCCTCTTGCTGCTGCTGCTCCTGTTAGCCACATAGCCAGATCTGCTACTTCCTGTTGGACCCTGCACCCAAGGAGAGTCTGTCTCAATCCAGACAACCCACTGCCATCCAATCTGGTTTTGTATATATATCTGTATCTATTCCCTTCCCTTATATCTCTCTAACCTTCCTTTCCCTTAAATACCTTTTATTTGCTGTTAAAATGACTTTTTTAACTTCCAAAGGCTATTCTTTGGTTGTTTTATCCCTTTTACTCTTCTGTCTATTTTTTTTCCAGAGGAGCAGAGAGGAGGCATCCTAAATTCTGTTCCATTGGGCTTGTGGACTCAGGGAAAGCTGAAATGGCAACAGATTTGGCATCATGCTGGAGAAGGTCCAGCGGAGGGCTACAAGGATGATTAGGGGACTGGAGCACTGTCTGATGAGGAGAGGTTGAGGGATCTGGGGCTTTTTGGTCTGGAAAGCAGAAGATTGAGTGTGGGTTTAATCAGTGTTTCAAATATCTGAGGGCTGGGTGTCAGGAGTGGGGGAACAGGCTCTTCTCACTTCCTTCCTGTGACAGGACAAGGAGCAATGGATGTCAGCTGCAGCACAGGAGGTTTCCCCTCAACGCAAGGGGAAACTTCTTTCCTGTAAGGGTTACAGAGCACTGGATGTAAGCTGCAGCACAGGAGGTTTCCCCTCAACACAAGGGGAAACTTCTTTAAGGGTCACAGAGCACTGGAACAGGCTCCTCAGAGACGTTGTAGAGTCTCCTTCTCTGGAGACTTCCAAGGCCTGTCTGAATATGTTCCTCTGTGACCTGAGCTAGACTGTATGGCCCTGCTCTGGCAGGGGGTTGGAGTTGATGATCTCTTTGGATCCCTTCCAGCCTCTGACACCCTGTGATCCTGCCATGCCTTATAGAGCCCTCAAGCTGACTTGGCTTTTGGAGGTGAGGCAAGTAGCTATCCTGTGTGGAAACAACAAACTGATTTATAAGCCAATAGAGCTTTCCTATCCAGAGCTGCTAGGCTTTCCCAGATGGTCAGAGAAGCCATTACCAACACAGAAAATGTGGCATTCATAGGCTAAGGCTAGCTTTTGATAAAGCACAAGCAGAAACAGAAATGAAGTCCAACAATAATTTTCACTGGTGTTGGGCTATGTTGCCCTGTTAAGAACAAAAAGTAGAATGATATGTTAAGCTGAGAGAAATTCTCCTAAAAACATTCTGGTAAGCCATAGAATGAAGACCCTGCCCTGGCTCTAAAGGGACAGTACATCATCTGTGTGGGAAAACCCAGCATTTTATGCATTTCCTCAATCATGAACTAGGGCATATAATCATGGAAATTTTGTAGGGGGGGGAAGAGTTTTTTATCTTGTGCTGATTTTCTTGAAACCAACGGGATTTAAATGGCCACTACACAGAGGAATAAAATCCCTTTATTTGATGTTTGTGCAAAGAATTATGCAAAAAGCCCAAGCCAGGGATGAAATTTGAAGTATTCCTTACTCTATTAAGCGACGGGACAAGAGGACGTGGTCTGAAGCTGCACCAGGGAAGGTTTAGGTTGGATATCAGGAAGCACTTGCTCATGGAAAGGATGGTTAGGCACCAGCATGGACTGCCCAGGGAGGTGGTGGAGTCGCCATCCCTGGGCATCTTTAAGGAAAGGATGAGGCACTTGGTGGTATGGTTTAGCTGATGTGGTGTCGTTATAAGCTGGACTTGATGATCTCAGAGCTCTTTCCCAGCCTCAGTGATTCTGTAATTCCATCTAAGTACCACTAATAACATGCCAGCAGCAACATAAGCATACCAGCATCTGCTCAAAGGAGGAGGGCATCAGTACTGCCTGCATGTACGAACCTGTGTTCCTGTTATTTTCTAAATGGCAGGTTTGGTTTTGATCTCTACATTGAAACATAGTGATGGGTTTGGCTTTTTTGTTTGGGTTTGTTTTTGTTTTGGTTTGTTTTTTGGGTTTTTTTTTAAGAAAAATTTATCTCTTCTAATATGTTTCTTCCTCTCCCAAAAACTTCTTAAGCTGTATCTCCTTTTCATCTCCAAAGCAGGAAAGATGCTTTCATCTCTCATCTCTAGTTACATTTCTCTTATTTCATCTTTAAAAAAGGAGAAAAAAAAAAAAGAACAACAACACATATAAATCCCCTTTTTAGTGGCAATGCTGTTCAGAACATTGCTGGGCAATTCTTTGCCCTTGGTAATCTCTCCGTCTCCTGAAGCAAAATGGGTAAACCCTCTAATTTCAGATGGAGGTGATAAAGTATCTGTGCTCAGCTTGTGAGAAGCAGAAAGATAAATACATACTCTGCTTTCACAACCTATCAACTGCAGAACAGAAGATGTAAATTGCAAAACTAAGAATCTTTCCAGATAGGAAAGTAGCAAAGATTCTCTTAATGACTTGGATAATTGTATTGTTTCACCCTTGTGAGAGGAAGAAAGAAAAAAAGCAAGACACGAAATTGCTGGGGAATCTGAAAGCTCATTTGCTAACATCAAGAGCAGCCACTCTAGTTTGTATTTTAACAAAGGGGATGTTGCAGATTTTATTTTTCTGTGCTGAAATGAAAAAAAATGTTAAGGATGGTATTTGTACAGCTAATCCTTATGTAAGAGACATGGGATATAAAACAGCAAACGGGGGAAAAAAAACCCACCCTATAGACAAGCTGTCCAGATAAACAGTCACAAATATGGTGTCTCCTGATGGTAATGGGAACTGCAGGGAGTAATACCAACAAGGTTTCCCTTTTGCTGTTTTTCTGCTGAAATTATGTATTTCAGTATGAGCATAAATACATTTCTTCAGTGTTTGCATTACTGTGGAGCTTCTGTTCAACATCTTTATTAATGACCTTGATGAAGACATAGAGTGAGTCATCGGTAGGCTTGCAGATGACACCAAGTTGGGTGGCAGTGTTGATCTGCAGGAGGGTAGGGAGGCTTTACAGAGGGACTTGGATAGATTGGATCCATGGGACAATGTCAATGGGATGAGTTTCAACAAGACTGAATGCCAGGTCCTGCACTTGGGCCACAACAACCCCAAGCAACGCAACAGGCTTGGGGCAGTGTGGCTGGAGAGCTTCTGAAAGGGACCTGGGAGTTGTTAAAGACAAACAACTCAATATAAGCAAGCAGTGTGCCCAGGTGGCAAAGAAAGCCAATGGCATCCTGGATGGAATTAGAAATGCTGTGTCTAGCAGGAGCAGGAAGGTGATTGTCTCTTTACTGGCTCTGGTGAGGCCACACCTCGAGTATTGTGTTCAGTTTTGGACAGGATGTGGAGGTGCCAGAGCAAGTCCAGAGGAGGGCAATGAAGCTGGGGAAGGGCCTGGAGAATAAGTCTTATGAAGAACAACTGAGGGAGCTGGGGCTGTTTGGTTTGAAAAAGAGAAGGGACCTCATGGCTGTCTACAGCTACCTAGAAAGACATTGTGGAGAAGTTGGTGCTGGTCTCTTCTCACAGGTAAATAGTGATAGAACAAGAGGGAATGGCCTCGAGCTGCAGCTGAGTTGGTTTAGAGTGGACATTAGGAAACAGTTTTTTCCCAGCAAGATGGGCTACCCAGGGAGGTGGTTCAGTCACCAGCTCTGGATGTGTTTAAAAGTCACCTGGATGTGGTGCTTGAGGATATGGTTTGAGTGAACTTTGTAGAGTAGGGATAATGGTTGGACTTGATCATCCTGGGGGTCTTTTCCAATCAGAATGTTGCTGTGATTCTCCTCTGGTGGCAAGTGAAGAAAATGCACATTTCCCTCATTGCTGCCAAACACAAAGGGCATCTCAAAACTGGAAACAATAGCAGAAGGAAAAATACCCTATTGTTGTTACTCCTGCAGGTTACTTTGTCTTCAAGAGATACTACATTTGTGACTGTTCACCTTTAAACAGCTCTTCTATAGGGTGGTTTGGGTTTTCTCTGTTTACTGTTTCTTACCCTATGTCCCCTGCACAAGGATTAGCTATACAAATCACACAGGCATGGCTCTTTTTTAGGCATGGTTCTTTTTTAAGCATCTGTTAGTCACAGTCTTGTAAACCAGAAGAACAATTATATTGGTTCAAAGTGCGCAGGTTTTTTTTCCCCCTTACACTTAGAATTCTGATTTTGGCTGTAGTTCATTATTTTAGTTTATGCCAGATCAGGACAAACTGTGCAAAGCTGCTGCTAGCTCATACTGAAGTCAAATAGATTTGGTTTCAACCAAAATCGAGCAGCCTGGCAGCCTTTCGCACAGGTTTGATTGAATCTGTTTAAAATCATGATAGACTTCACTTAAATTAGATACTAAAGAGTGAAAGGCCTGAGCCTTTCCACTGTGCTCTGGATTTCACTGCAATATCAAGTCTTGACTACATAGAGGAAAGTTAAAAATGGGACAGCGAGAAAAATACAAAGAAAATTAAGACAGAAGGATCAGAGTTACATATTTACAATCTTAAGTAGCTATTAATAGTTCAATTAAATTATTTATTTTTGTCCTACTAGAGTGTTTTCTGCATATTCTTGTCTTGCAACTGAATGATGCTTCCTCCCACTCGTGCAAGCAAGAATTACTCCCCCTGAAGCCACAGAGCCTGTGACCTTGCATTCAGGAAATACCAGCCGAGCTTCTTTCAGCCTCAGTGTAAATAGCTGAATTCAGTGCTGTTTGGCTTGGGTTTTTTTTCAGCTTTGTTTTCAAGATTTATAGCAAGTTTAACAGCATGTTTAAACACAGGGACCAGTTAAATTGCCCTCAGCTTTCTGTTTCATAAAATACACAGCTCTGCTTTGTCAGGTTGGGGTATGTGAATGCAGGGCCATGAGAGGAAACTCAAGGAGCTGCAGTGCTGAGAGCAGCAGACGATTTTTTTGCTCTTCTCAAAAGAAATAGCTGTGATTATAGTTCAGACACAAACCACCTCCTGCTCCCCCTCCCCCAAAACCAAAAGAGTACAGGCACTTAATGCATGTCTTAACTCTTGATTTCCAGTTTGCTGCTTTGACACTCGATATGGACTTAACTGTGTGGTAGTTTTTAATATTCGTATATTGGACTGTGAGCAATCTTCACAGGCACAGCAATGCTCTCTGTGTGCTGCTGGCTGTTAACAGCTCAGTATGATAACTTTTCCACCCACCTACAGGATCTTGAGCAATCGGAGGCAGATTTACTGAAGACAAGTCTCAAAATGCTAAAGCAATGTTTTTGAGGACTAAAATAACCTCAGATCTGACACATTTGATGACACATGAATTGACAGAAGAAACCTCCCTGGAGGAGTTCAAGGCCAGGTTGGACGAGGCCCTGAGTGACCTGTTCTAGTGGGAGGTGTCCCTGCCTACGCCAGGGGGTTGGAACGAGATGATCTTCGAGGTCCCTTCCAACCTCTGTGGACCATTCTATGAAACAATCAATTAATGTACAAGCTTTGATTCTGAAGTAGATGCTGACAGGAAACAAACTGCATTTTTGAGACATCAAATTTTTTGCATTTTAGAATTCTAGATGATGAATTTTAGATCTTGAGATGTAAGGTACAGTATAAATGTTGCTACTACTACTTCACTTTTTTATTAGCACTGTATGGTTTTATGGGGAATGTAGTTAGAAAACGAAGATCTGGTTGAATTCCAGGGCTTATCTGGAAGTTCAAGATAAAACCCTTTATTCCCATTCCTGGAAATGAATTCATTAGCTTCCTAATTCAGTTTTGGAGATTGCTTCTTCATGTATTACCTTAAGAGCTGACTGACACTTTTGGTTTTGCTGGCCTACTGCAGCATGAGCTGTATGTAGTCTGTTTTATTTGATTACCCCAGAGACCAAGATCTGCTTGACTTCTGTTCTCATCTAGCTTTGTTTGGTATAAAGCAAAATTGAGCTCAGCCTAGTGAGATGCTGAGCCATCCACTGCCAGCAAGGGCTGTTTAATTTTGAGCAGTGCTTTCTACTTTGCAATACTTAAGCCACTCACCATGTGCTAAAAGGAAACAGCAGTCCCTCTGCTACGGCAGTAGCCCACTCTGAAAAGAAGCAAGGTAAGATCATGGAGCAGATCCTCCTGGAGGCACTACTGTGACAGGAGAATAGGGAAGAGGCGACTGGGTACAACCAGCATGGCTTCACCAAGAGCAAACCCTGCCTGACAAACCTGTTGGCCTTCTATGAACAGGTCACAACATTAATAGATGAGGGGTGAGCAACTGATGGCATTTACCTGGACCCAAGCAAAGCCTTCAACACTGTCCTGTACCACATCCTGGTCTACAAACTGGTGAAACATGGGTTTGATGGGTGGACCACGAAGTGGATAAATGACTGGCTTGATGGCTACACCCAAAGAGTGGCTGTCAATGGTTCCATGTCTCGGTGGAGGCCAGTGACAAGCAGAGTCCCCCAGGGATCAATCCTGGGACCAGTCTTGTTCAACATCTTTTTTGGTGACATAGACAGAGGCATTGAGTGCAGCCTCAGCAAGTTTGCTGATGGCACCAAGCTGTGTGGTGCAGCAGACACCCTGGAGGGAAGTGATCCATCCAGAGGGACCTGGACAGGCTGGAGAGGTGGGCACAAGCCAACTTCATGAGGTTCAACAAGACCAAGTGCAAGGTCCTGCATCTGGGTCGAGGCAATCCCAAGCAGAAATCCAGACTGGGCAGTGACTGGCTGGACAGCAGCCTTGAGGAGAGGGACTTAGGCTTGCTGGTGGATGAAAAGCTCAACATGCGCCAACAGTGTGCACTTGCAGCCCAGAAAGCCAACCAGAGCCTGGGCTGCACTAAGAGACCTGGCCAACAGGTTGAGGGGGGTGATTCTTCCGCTCTACTCTGCTCTAGTGAGACCCTGCCTGAAGTACTGCATCCAGTTCTGGAGCCTCTATTACAAGAGGGATGTGGACATGCTAGAGACTGTCTAGAGAAGGACCATGAGGATGATCGGAGGGCTGGAGCACCTCTGCTATGAGGAGAGACTGAAAGAGTTGGGGCTGTTCAGTCTGGAGAAGAGGAGGCTCCCATGTGATCTTATTGTGGCCTTCCAGTATCTGAATGGGGCCTACAAAAAAACCTGGGGAGGGACTTTTTAGGGTATCAGGTAGTGCCAGGATTAGGGGGAACAGAGCATAGCTGGAGATGGGGAGATTCAGACTGGACATGAGGAGGAAGTTCTTCAGCATGAGAGTGGTGAGAGCCTGGAATGGGTTGCCCAGGGAGGTGGTTGAGGCCCCTTCCCTGGAGGTGTTTACAGCCAGGCTGGATGGAACTGGATGATCCTTGTGGTCCCTTCCAACCCTGACTGATTCTAAGTATGGCAGGATATGCCACCTCTCTCCATCCTGTAAGAGGGAGATTGTGGCACTTAGCATCAATTTGGATGCAGTTTATGTCGTTCAGCCACATGGTGGTGGTGATACACTCGATTTAAGAGCCTGGCAATGGCTGTTGACTGTGTTAGCAGACAACAGAAATGGAAAAGCAGGATCTCACAAACAGCTAACAGCTCTCACTTTTTTTTTTTTTTCTTCTCATTTCATGCTACCTAGCTGTTGCTCAAATCCTACCTCCTATTCTATTCATACTTTTCCTGAGTTTCCTCTCTCTTCAACTTTTCTTTCTGTATGCCACATCATCTCCAGAGTAAAGGGATGAAAATTAGAGGAAAAAGTAATAATTGTACAGTTGAGGCTTGTCACCACCTTGTCTGCTTAGGCCACTGTGGGCCACACTGTGCCCAAAAATTCCACTCTGCTTTTAGTGGAATCAGGAACAGTGTGGCCAGCAGGACAAGGGAGGTTATTCTGCCCCTGTACTCAGCACTGGTCAGGCCACACCTTGAGCCCTGTGTTCAGTTCTGGGCCCCTCAATTCAAGAGAGATGTTGAGGTACTGGAATGTGTCCAGAGAAGGGTGATGAAGCTGGTGAGGGGCCTGGAGCACAGCCCTGTGAGGAGAGGCTGGGGCTGTGCAGCCTGGAGAAGAGGAGGCTCAGGGGTGACCTCATTGCTGTCTACAACTACCTGAAAGGAGGTTGTAGCCAGGTGGGGTTGGTCTCTTCTCCCAGGCAACCAGCAACAGAACAAGGGGACACAGTCTCAAGTTGTGCTAGGGGAGGTCTGGGCTGGATATTAGGAGGAAGTTCTTGACAGAGAGAGTGATTGGCATTGGAATGGGCTACCCAGGGAGGTGGTGGAGTTGCCATCCCTGGAGGTGCTCAAGAAAAGACTGGATGAGGCACTTAGTGCCATGGTCAAGTTGATTGGATAGGGCTGGGTGATAGGTTGGACTGGGTGATCTTGGAGGTCTCTTCCAACCTGGTTGATTCTATGATTCTATGGATCAGCCCAAAAAGATGTAAAAAAGAGGACTAGATGATTTTGCAAAGATGGATTGAATGTAAAGTATCACAAGGAAAATATATAGAGGAGTAGTACTCAAATCTTGAGTGAAAATCTAACTGAAATTCACCATACAATGCTTGATTATCTGTACAGGCAGAGAGATTTTAGTGCAGAGTGAAAGGTTTAATTGTATAAGTTTGGAGTCTTGTTTTTTGTTTAGGTCACTTTTTTTTTTTTCTGCAGTACCAAGAAACCTGTCTAGCTTACAGCTTCTAGAGATGCTGTGTGAGGGGTCATATAAAACTATCTCTACTACTAGTAAAGCAGGTTTGAGAAATCCTTTTTATTCTGTGCAAAGATCTTCATCAGACATACTATACTATTCAGCTACTGGGAAGGCTATTTGCTGTTATCTGCTATCACTGGAAACTCTAGCTATCTTTATTGTTGGAATCAACCTTAAAATAATAAACTTCTATCATCCACTAAAATGCAGGCAGACATACAGGATAAGGAGTATCAATATGACACATGGATTTTTTTATTGGTTTTTTTTTTTTTTTCCTTTAGGCAGAAGGATGTTTTTAAGTTACTTGATTGGGGCAATGGGTTTAAACTAGCAGAGGGAAGATTTAGACTGGATGTCAGGAGGAAGTTCTTTACAGTGAGGGTGGTGAGGCACTGGCCCAGGTTGCCCAGGGAGGCTGTAGCTGCTCCCTCCCTGGAGGTGTTGAAGGCCAGGTTGGATGAGGCCTTGAGTGACCTTTACTAGTGTGCTCCTGAATACTTTGGGGTGAGGTTAGAATAGGTCTCTTTGTTCTTGCTTTTCCTCATGTTCATTTTTATTTGCTTGAAGAATCTTATCAACTTTGCCATGGTCTAGAGGCTGGAGCACCTCTCCTAAGAGGACAAGCTGCAAGAGTTGGGGCTCTTCAACCTGGACAAGAGAAGGCTTTGAGGAGACCTTATAGTAGCCTTCCAGTATCTGAAGTGGCCTACAGGAGGGCTGGGGAGGGACTCATTACAAGGTTTTGTAATGACAGTACAAGGGACAATGGGTTTAAACTAGCAGAGGGGAGATTTAGACTGGATGTTAGGAGGAAGTTCTTTCCAGTGAGGGTGGTGAGACACTGGAACAGGTTGCTCAGGGAGGTTGTGGCTGCTCCCTCCCTGGAGGTGTTCAAGGCCAGGTTGGACGAGGCTTTGAGTAACCTGTGCTAGTGGGAGGTGTCCCTGCCTATGGCAGGGGATTGGAACTAGATGATCCTTGAGGTCCCTTCCAACCCTACCATTCTATGATTCTATGATGGTTTTTGTATTGGTTTTCAGGTTTTTTGCTAGCATCAGCTACAAAAGAATATGTGTCCTGCACTGTTGGAAGTACTAAGATCCACTGCTGCCCCTGCTTTGCTGCTTGATTTTTATGCTTCTTAGATTGCAAATTTTTGTGGGTCTGCTTCCCTTCTGTTCTACCTTTGTAAAGATCCTAGCATGGTAATGCCTGAGGCTGGAGTTTCTCCAATGCACAGTAAAGAAATAGAAATCCATAGTGCAGAAGTTGAGAAATACCATCTATAGAATATGTAGAGTTTCCCTTGTCATGTTTAGAGTTCCTGAAGAAAGTTTCTCTGTCAGTATATAGATTTTATTTTTTTCCAAAAAATTTCAAAGCACTCTACATCTCGCTTTTAGTTTTCCTGCTTTATTTCCAGTGGCTTTTGGCTTTTTCATGTGTAGTGGTTGTTTACAGTAATAACCCCTAAGAGAAAAAGCAGCATGCTGCTTCTGGAAACACAGCAGATGCTTCTAATATCATTGCCCTTTCTACAGGGACTTCTGCAAACTGATTCCTTGCTACACTCAGCATGTTAACATCCAGGAGCAGAATATTGTTTGTGGAATTTATAATGGGACCAGGGATTCCAAAAATTGATCCATGGGGTCTTGTAACTACAGCAGCTCCAAACTATGCATTAGCAAGCTGCCTTGACTTTGCTGGTTTTCAAACACAACTCAGTTTGCATTTGCAACCTATTCTGAATAATCTGCAGTTGGTACATCCTTACATAGAGACAGCCAAGGAGAATGATTATCTGCCAAGTACTGATGTGTTTGGGAATATTCAGCACAAGTTTTGGTGTCTTATTTAAACGAATTACTACTGTTGTCACCTGTGAAATATGCATTGTCACTCTGGCAACCTCTGTACCCTGGAAGGTGTGCAGTGCAACGAGACATATAAATGAACAAGAGGCAGGCAGAATGGCATACGTGACAAATGAGAGAAGTAAGTCATTAGGAAAGGCTGGGGTAAAACTAGAAGGGGAAAAAAAAATCTCTTGCATGGAGGGGGAGGTGGGAAAATGAGGGTGGTTTCATTTTCTGTCTTGGCAAATTTCTAGGAGTGCATGCAAGGGCTTAGAATGAAAATATACATGAAAAATGCAAAAGTCCTTGAAAAAAACCCAACAAAACAAAACCAACAAAGTCCCTGTTTCTGATGTTCAGTTCTTTATGGCATCATTTTGTCTTCTCTGATTCCCTGTCATTTCTTCAGCCTTTATGTGAGTAAAGTGTAACCCCCACACTGCTCTGCCAGGCTTTGCAGCTCTCATGACCTGGCTTCACAAGCCAACCCTGGGCAGCTGGGGGGTCATGGTAAGATTAAAAAATTCCCTTGGAATAAATTAAGGTGAAATGACGCCAAATGAAATAGGCACCAGGGCTGGTCAGGGGCCTGGAGCACAGCCCTATGAGAAAAGGCTGAGGGAGCTGGGCTTGGTCAGCCTGGAGAACAGGAGGCTCAGGGGAAACTATTTTTGACTCTTTACAACTACCTGAAGGGAGGTTGTAGCCAGGTGTGGTTGGTCTCTTTTGCCAGGCACCCAGTGACAGAACAAGAGGACACAGTCTCAAACTGCTCCAGGGCAGGTTTACGCTGGATGTTAGGAAGAAGTTCTTCACAGCAAGAGTGATCGGCATTGGAATGGGCAGCCCAGGGAGGTGGTGGAGTCACCATCCCTAGAGGTGTTTAAAAGGAAACTGGATGAGGCACTTGGTGCCGTGGTTTAGTTAATTAGAAGGAGTTAGGTGATAGGTTTGACTTGATAATCTAGAATATCTTTTCCAACTTGTCCCCTTTTTGGGCTGAGGCTGCAAAGGTAGAAAAATTAGTGACAGGTATGTAAGCCCATTTGAAAAAAAAATTGTTAATAATCCCACACCACTGGACAGTGATTTATCTTTTTGGTTTCTTTATGGTGAGGCCATGGGGAATGTGCATAAATTGAGGGACAGGCATATAATGGTGATGAATGACTCCCTTGGCTTGAACACTAAGCAGCAGCTCCAGCTTGAGTGATAGAACCCAGGGTGTTAAAGCAATATATATAACAATGGTAAGAGATGTCTTCTCAGGTGCTTCTTCAGCACAAAAAATTATCTCTGTTAATGATGGTTTTGTAGAAGATCTTGCTGGACTTCTTGGACCCAGCTCAGCCCAACCACAAAACCACCAGTATCAGCGGAACTCCACCCATCTAAATGAAGATGGATTTTTTTTTTGCACCACGATTTACAACACGTGCTACTTGGACAAAAGAGAATTGCAGTTGTACGCTGGCTTCTAAAAATATTTTCACTCTTGAAAGAAGCCTGATTGACAAAGAATATGTGCTGCCATTGAATTGTAATGCACCAGATTTTACTAAGAACACTCTATATATGCAAATTTATGGGACGGGAAGCAATATTCTTACTCCTCTTTAGGACGGGTTTGATAGAAATCATTCTCTTGTCACTTGTTACAGAGGATAATTATTAATTTTGCTTTGTCTGTAAAAAGGCAGAAGCCAGCAATCATGTTACAAAGCAGGCTGCATAAATTGGTTGACTTTCAGTGCCTCTTTCCCCATCACATCGCAAAAAGAAGAAAAGGTTTCTTAATGGTGCCAGGTTCCATTAGAAGAATGGCACAGCACAACACAGTTTTAACTGACCCATACCACATCTTGGGAAAAAACCAGGCCAACTCCCTGACCATTCAATTACCATGGAAATAACAATGCAGATCTCCCCTCATAACAGCATCTTGCTTTTTTTTGTTTGTTTGTTTGTTTTTGATGAAAATATGTTAATGGCTAAAAGCAGCTTTTCATTTGAATAACGACTTAATGCTTCTGTGAGTTTCAGATGGTGTATGAAGTGCTTTCTTGCATGAAAGTTTGCTATTTCCCCATAGTTCACCAGCTGCCTTTGCTCAAGAGGAAAAAAAGAGGCAAATGGGAAACTTCAAACCTTAGCATGTTCAGGGAAGTGAAGCATGCAAGTCCTCAGATGGGAGAGAGGAAAAGGGTCCACACTTCAGGTTTACTAATGAAAGAAGCAGCACTAGCTATGCTAGCTATGTTTTGTCTTGACCATAGGAGAGGTACCAGATCCAAGTCAAATTTCACTGTGTGTGGGGTACTGATGTTAACTGTTCAAGCAGGTACTTACAGGGAAATGCTACTAACTGTGGTAGTTACATGAGCTGCCTCCTCCATTCTCCACTGAAGCTGATGGAGCTTTAATCGTCTTTCTTAATTTTCAGTGACAGGAGGATGGAAAACCATGTACTTGATAGTCACAGAATTAACCAGGTTGGAAAAGACCTTCGAGATCAAGTCCAACCTATCACCTAACACCTTCTAATTAACTAAACCACGGCACTAAGTGCCTCATCTAGTCTCCTTTTAAACATCTCCAGGGATGGTAAGTTCACCACCTCTGCAGGCAGCCCATTCCAATGGCCAATCACTCTTAGTCAGTGAATTCCAAAGAACAACTGTTCCATTTTTCACCTAGTCTTTCCCATACTTTGGACACCAGACATCAAACTTGCTTTAATCCAGCTCAAAGGTCAGTATTGCTGCAGCCAAAAATGACAGAAGGGGTGGGCAGTAGCATTTAAACCAATTATGAGATGTGTTCTGTAGTATACATAGATGTGGTTCAACAGCATTTAGGCCCTTCTCAATTTCTGAAAGTTCCAGGGTCAAAGAGGTATTGCAGTTCAAGTAACTTTTCTATTTCAGGCAGAAAAATAAGAGCAATGCCATGCCTCTTGCACAACATTTCTGAAATAATTTGGACTTGAATGCTGACTGCTTAATAGGAGTTTGAGGGAAGATGAGGAAATGATCTGAGGTTCTACTGTGTAGCAGTGGAGCATCCCAATCTGTAGTTGTGTTGTGATATACAGAAGCCCAAGGTTCTGTAAGCAATGGTTACCAGACTAAGCTTCCTGTTAAAATTGCACAACTCTGAATCAGCTGCTAAAAAAAATAAAAGCTTCCATTAGATGAAAGGCTTTTTCTTATTTATTCTCATTTCCCTCCCCTACTCTTGAACCTGCAAAAGCACTTCCATTGCACTGGCAATTCATTCTGCCAGGGCTACCCTCTATATTTGATTTTCAAATGGTGTACTTAGCACATACATCTGAAAAATCCAAACAATATCTATGTTCAAGCTAGAAGCAAGGAAAACACTTTTGGAATAGAGATTTGTTTTTCCCAAGTGAATTCCTCACTGCAGAATGAGAACCTATGTCTATCTGTCTTGTTAGGGAGGAAAATAATCTATGTTGTACTACACACTTGGAGCACTGCAGATAAATGTCTTGCATTTGCTGCTAGCAGCCTTTGTGTATGTTTCTTAAGGTTCAAAATTGTAATAGGTTGCTGTAACAAAAGACTAGACTTAACCATCTTCATCAAATAGGAGAAAATTAAGTAGGGTTCAAGCAAGTATGACAGCAATATAGGACAAAAATCTTATTAAAAACATCCAAGATTGTGCAGTTCTGGAGCCCTCAGCACAGGAAAGACATGGAAGTGTTGGAGCAGGTCCAGAGGAGGGCCACGAGGGTGATCAGAGGGCTGCAGCAGCTCTCCTATGAGGACAGGCTGAGAGAGTTGGGGCTCTTCCGCCTGGAGAAGAGAAGGCTTCGAGAAGACCTGATAGTAGCCTTCCAGTATCTGAAGGGGGCCTACAGGAAGGCTGGGGAGGGACTATTGACAAGGTCTTGCAATGACAGGACAAGGGGCAATGGGTTTAAACTGGCAGAGGGAAGATTTAGACTGGATGTTAGGAGGAAGTTCTTTCCAGTGAGGGTGGTGAGGCACTGGAAAAGGTTGCCCAGGGAGGTTGTGGCTGCTCCCTCCCTGGAGGTGTTCAAGGCCAGGTTGGACAAGGCCTTGAGTAACCTGTACTAGTGGGAGGGGTCCCTGCATATGGCAGGGGGTTGGAACTAGATGATCCTTGAGGTCCCTTCCAAGCTTGCCATTCTATGATTCTATGATTACATCACATACTTTCTGTATTTTGAGGCCATCGATGTACACTTGGATTGCTAATTTCATACATCTGTTTTGAAAAGCTCCTCAATAGCATATGGAGAACTTTCAGCATAATAGATAGAAGTCAACAGAAGCCATATGGAACATGAATAGGATCACCTTGCTTTGTTGCCCATTATCATCTTGGCCTAGTTCCATATGGTGACTGAGCTCTGTTTACATGACTTTGATGTGTAGGCATCTATGTTATTTGAGCTCTTAACCAATTAATAGAAGTCTACCATTAATGTTACAGTTTGCTGGTTTATTTGCACTGGAAATTGATCTGGGAAGAAATCACTTCTCAGTTCTGTTCTGATGATAATGTCCTATATAGAAATTGTACTCACAGCTGCACTTCTGAGCTGTGCTTATTGAGAGGGAGCTCTTGATGTGAACTGATGCAAAGCTCTGGTAGAAATTCAGATTGAAACAGTTCATGATTTGAAATAAACTGTTTCTTCTTGATCCATAACTTGGGCACAAATTCTGATTAATGAACTCATGTCAGAAAGCAAAGTTTAAGTCATCACTTCATGTGTAATTCAGGTGGTAGGTGCTAAAGACAAGATAGAAAGAAGCTCATGAATAGGTTGCTGGACAAGGGCTGATGAAAATGATGAAATTGATTCTGAGACTGTTCATCACTTAAAAAAAAAATTGGAAAGGGATTTAAATCTTGCACTTTGGTTGAAAACCGTATCTTTTATGGATTCCATTAAAATCTTCCTGAGGGACAAGGTTTGGAATGCATTCCTTGTCAAAACTGTGTGACTCTCTTGATGTATCTGGTGTGCGTTGAGAGGCAGGGCCTCGGCTTGGTGATCCACTGCTGGGGGCCAATCTGTTTCTTTTTGAAGCCTGTTGTTGTGCAAGGTGTTTCTCAGAAAAATCTATATCTGTAATCTCTCTCCATTGATCCTTACTTATCTTTGCCCCCCTGGGAATTACTAGCCAAGATCACTTTGGGTTTCGTTTACATTATCTACTAAAGTGACAAATGTATTTGTACAGCAGTGCTTCAGTAGTACTTGCAGGTCACACCACACTACTCTGGCAGTTATTCTGTGCCTCACATTAAACTTCTTTTGAAATGAGACTATGGATGGTTTGCCAGAGTCAATTGTTTTGCTGCTAAATTCAGTGACACTAACACAGCAAATAAGAATTTGGCCCATACTAACATGTATTTCCTTTAAAAGAACTTTGAAAAGAGCCTGTGGATTTGGAGGACTGTGATTACCATAGCTCACTAATGATAATTACCATGGAATTTCCTGTTTGAGGAAATCCAACTGTGAGTTCATAAACATGCATGAAACGGACGGAGAGGAAAAACAAAATTCAAATGTCTCTGTCCCTTAAATCTTGCTTTTGATTCATACCCTTCCTTCAGTGTTCAGTTCTGTTTTGTAGTGATGGAAGGCTCTGACAAGCTATCTGAATGGGAGAAGCATTATAGAAAAAACAGAAACCAAGCAATTCTCTTTTATTGACATATTGTACTGGTTTAAGCTTCCCAGAGGCCCAAAGCCTAACAGATCAATAACATATATAGGGTGCCTGGCCCCTCTCCCCCAGCTTTGGAAAGAAAAGAATTAGGTATAGAGAGTGAAAAGGAGTAAAACTTGCTCTGATTTGGAAGTTAAAATGAAAGCTTTAACACTAAATAAAAGGTATTTAAGGTAAGGAGTTACAAAAAGGTATAGGGAAGGGAAACAAAATACAGAATATATACAAAACCCAATGGATGGAAACAGATGGAGGTAGATTCAGGAGGTGGTTGGTCCACCACCTGGCAAAGCAGGAGCAGCAGCAACAGGGTGTTGCTACTCAGTGGAAAGCAGAGCGAGAGGGAAACAGGAAGTTCCTCTGCTTTTATAGGGGTCCAAGACAGGAAGTGGGAGTGAGCTAACCATTGCACCTGGGGTCAGGTTCAGGCCACCCCCAGGAGGGGTTAACCCTTAACATGTATATTATCTTATACTCTAAGTGATGTTACAGGAATTCCTTCTAGCTTTTTTTTTTTTTGCTTTATTATACATACAGTAGCACTGCACTGCCATTTTAGAAATTAGAGATACATCAAAGGAATACTGGAGGTTCCACTGAATCTTTGCATTTATGTTGCATTCAGTGTTGTAACTAGTATATTATATATCGTACACAAAAAGACACAGTGCTCCAGAAAGTCATTCTGCATTAGAAGACTTTACATTTCCTAACTTTCTACAAAGCAAATTTTAACAACAGTTAGTTCCTTTCCTTAAGTGAACCTGTATATAAATTACAGATTTAGAGATGACAAATAGCATACATTTGATTCTGGCTCATATGAAATGAAAGGCTAGAATAGCTATACCTGGTGGAATCAAATTAGGTACACTCTCTTTTTGAACTAAGAAAAGGTTGTATGACATTAAGCTTAGACTGGTGAGATGCCACTGTCTTACTCAAAAACATACCTTGCTGTTTCTGTGGATCTTTCCTCCAGTTTACATAAGGTCATCTGGCCTCAGTGTTAACTCTTCTCATAGAAGCCCACCATGCACACCTGTTATATACCTTGACAGAAAACAGGAGTGATCTTTCATCAAGTAAAAATCTGCAGCCTGCTGTCATTCCACTATTTTAACAGTAAAACTTGCTTTCTGTGACCAAGTCTTGTCTATACTTAGCTTTAGATCCTACCAATACAATAGTGATCATCAGTAAAAATAACATAAGTGGTATACAGTTTGCACAGGCATAATGCCAACAGAAGATGCTGAACAACTGAGCAGCAAAATCTTCCCGTGACAATCCTACAATCCTTAGTCATTGCTGTTCTGGTTTGAATGTTGCTGCTTAGAAGACCTCAGTGACTGGAAGCTCTCCTCTTTCACATTTCTAAATAATCTCCTTTTACAAATGGAGCTCAGTGCCATAGGATGGGATCTGTGCAAAACTATCTCTAAAACAACCTGCTTATTCAGACATACAAAAGGACGCAGAGGGGCTGAGGTACAGTAGGCAAGAAGTTCATGCTGGACTGCTGGGCCTGGCTGAAAATCTGGACTTGCCTGCCTTGCCTCACATTTGTGCCACTGCTCCAAGAAATTACGTATTGCTCTCAGCAATGATCTCACCATGGTCTTCTCCATCTGGAAGAATGCAGTCTGCAATCTCCTATCAACTGGAAGCTGATTAAGAAAGTAGCAAAGCCCATGGAAAAACATCTCTTTTAAGACCAAACTAACACTAGAGAAAAAGCTCTCTCTGGGTTCTGTAGGACAAATGTAATACTTGATTAATCCATCAGCTTTACTTCTACATCATGTTTTGAGGTGGTAGTTGGCTGTAACTGCAGGTATACAGTTCTGGAGCCCCCAACACAAGAAGGACATTGAACTGTTGCAGCAAGTCCAGAAGAGGGCCACAAAGATGCAGAGGGCTGGAACAGCTTTGCTATGAGGACAGGCTATGAGAGTTGGGGCTCTTCAGCCTGGAAAAAAGAAGGTTTTGAGGAGACCTTGTAGAAGCTTTCCAGTATGTGAAGGGGGCCTACAGGAGGGCTCGGGAGGGACTATTTACAAGGTCTTGCAATGATAGAACAAGGAGTAATGGGTTTAAACTGGAAGAGGGGAGATCTAAACTGGATGTCAGGAGGAAGTTCTTGACAGTGAGGGTGGTGAGGCACTGGCACAGGTTGCCCAGGGAGGTTGTGGCTGCTCCCTCCCTGGAGGTGTTCAAGGCCAGGTTGGATGAGGCCTTGAGTGACCTGTTCTAGTGGGAGGTGTCCCTGCCCATGGCAGGGGGTTGGAATTGGATGATCTTTGAGGTCTCTTCCCACCTTCTATGAGCAAAAATATTTTGTTTTAAAATAATAGGATTTGCTCTAAATCAATTGACTGGACATGTTCATAAAGAGGAAAGCAGAAGCATAAAGAAATGCATGTGAATCACAAAACAGAGATAAGCAAAGCAATGCCAGTGCATTCAGGCTGCCTGAGCACGATGGTAAGTAAATCTGGGAACTAGGCACTGCTCCTGTGTTTTTGCAGAAGAAACCTGTGAGGTGGGCTTTGACATAAAAAAAAAAAACAAAACAAAACAAAAAAAAACAAACCCAAAACAAAACAAAAAAAACAATCAAACCCCCCCCCAAACAAACAAACAAACAAACAAACAAAAGAACCCAAAACACAGCATTTGGTTTTGGGGGCATGAGAGGTGAGTCTAAAATCAATCACTGACATGCTGTGCCTTCATTTCAGGTCAGACCTAGTGGCCAGAGCAGCCCAGGAAAGACACTGAAAAAAGTCTATAGAGACTTTTGGTTTTGGGGGCCTGAGAGGTGAGTCTAAAAATCAATCACTGACATGCTGTGCCTTCATTTCAGGTCAGACCTCGTGGCCAGAGCAGCCCAGGAAAGACACTGAAAGTCTACAGAGACTTTTTTTTTTGCATGACAATTGTATTTGGTGAGAAAACAGAGTGCTTCAAGCAGCTACAGCCTCTTTTATCTGACCTCATTAATACACAAAGCTTTAGAACAAACACTAAAGGAAAAACTAATTAAAGATGTAGAGGTTTATGAAAAACTAGTTAAAATGCAGCAGGACTTTATCAAGGATGGAACATACCAGACTAAACCAGTATCCGTGTCTGATAAATCATTGGTCCAGACAATGAAAATACAGTAGATCAAATCTATCTGGACATCAGTAAAACATTTGAGAGGATGCCATGTGAGAAAATATTAATTAAGATGGAGAGATGAGGATGAATGTAAGAAATTAAAAGTAAGAACAATAGCCTCAACTGAAAGGGAAACTCCAGATGGATGGAGGTTACTAATGCAGTTCCATAGGGACTGATCTCATAACTAATATTAGTTCAAATTTTATTAGTAACTTTGGCACAAAAATCTTGAGCACGCTAATGAAATTTGCTGCTGACATAAACTGAAGACCTGCTGTTACCACAGAAAAGGATTTAAATACCCTATGGAAGGAATTGGATGAGTTTGCAGACAGGAGAAAGAGGAATGACATGCAGTTTAATAACAGAAATACAAAGATTTGCATTTAGCAGAAATACCTATTCAGGTAAAATGGGGTGAGAAGGAGGCTTCTTTGGATGGACAGAAGAAATACAAGATATTGCATGAATTAATCCCTGAGAAGCAGGAATGAGTCCACAATGAGCCCATTTCTGTTTGGAAAAGGCAGCACAAGCATACCACGCAGGCAAAGTTGTAAGGGCAGTGGTACAGGCTCAGACAACATGCCCCATTGCCTTATTTCTGACAGCAGTCACCAGCAGAAGGTTTGGAAGGCAAACCTGGCAGGATTTTCCCACAGCAGTGGAAGCATCCAGCAATTTGTGACTCAGTGAGGTTTTTGGACTTGTTGGTTGGTTGGGTTTTTTGGGGTTTTTTTTTACTTACATTGATTTATCTAAGTCTGCTTCCCACTCTTTTACTGGCAATGACAATTTCCTAGCATGAGTTTGAGGGTGCATAAAGAAAATGGCACAATCTCAGTGAAACTGTGGGATGAAAGTTCAACTTGGGAGTCTTTTATCAGAATGAAGTTGGTACTTTAGACTTCTACTAACAGCATGGGGACACTTGCAAGGACCTAGACACTTCCATAGACCTGGTATTACATGCTTGTTAAAAAAGGTATGTGGAGTGGATAAATGTTGGTCATACAGACTGGAAAATGACACTGGGTAGACACTGCAACCCCACTTGCTGGACAGAGAGCAATACCACCAGACTTTGCAGCACAGATCCTACCAGCATGCACATGCCTTACAGCATGGGGCCACATCCAACTCTTCTCTGCGTCACTTGAATACACTGCAAATAAATAAGACAGGATGAGTCTCCCCCCTTTTGTGGATCCCCCTCCCTGGAGCTTTGTCACTACGTTCATTCCTCCCCACTGCAGTCATATGACAAGGCTCGAAAACTTGAAAACTAATTCATTTTTTCTCCTAAACAATAAAGAGACAATAAAAATAGATTAATTTTCATGTCTTGCTCTCGCATCTGGTCTTGTTTCCCCACCTAAGAATCACAAACAGAATTGACAAGGTCGGAAAAGACCTCTAGGATCATTGAGACTTTTCTAATTAACTAAACTGTGGCACTAAGTGCCTCATCCAGCCACCTTTTAAATACCTACAGGGATGGTGACTCCACCACCTCCCCAAGCAGCCCATTCAAATGCCAATCACTCTCTCTGTGAAGAATTTCTTCCTAACATCCAGCCTAAACCTGCCCTGGCATAGCTTGAGACTTTGTCCTCTTACTCTGTCACTGGGTGCCTGGGAGGAGAGACCAACCCCACCTAGCTACAACCTCCTTTCAGGTAGTTGTAGAGAGCAATGAGGTCTTCCCTGAGCCTCCTCTTCTCCAGGCTGAACAACCCCAGATCCTCACCCTCCTCCTCACAGGGCTGTGCTCCAGTCCCCTCACCAGCCTTAGTGCCCTTCTCTGGACACATTCCGGTCCCTCAACATCTTTCTTAAATTGATGAGCCTAGAACTGGACACAGGACTTGAAGCGTGGCCTAACCAGTAAAGGGGCAGAAGGACTTCCCTGGTCCTGCTGGCCACATTATTCCTGTTACAGGCCAGGATGCCATTGGCCTTCTTCGCCACCTGGGCATACTGCTGGCTCATGTTCAATAGCCCGGCAGGCTTGCGGAATGAGCAGGGGAGCACGGGTTCGGGCAGACAATCCCGCCCCGCCCTGCCCTGCCCTGAGTCGCCTCTCAACTTCTGTCTCCAACACCCGCAGGAAACGAAAGCGAAAAGCCGGGGGCATTTGCTCCAAAAGCTGCATCCCTGTCCCCGCAGCTGTGTGTAACGAAGGAGGTGGGGCTGCCCGAGCCCCCAGCGCACGACCTTTCCCCACCAGCTTGGTTCCGACAGCGAGTTTCGCTTCCCCCACGGCTATTCGATCAGCCGCCCCCGCCTCCATTTCAGCCACTGTTGCTCGGCACGGCACGGCACCGCCCCGCCCCGGGCCAGAGGTTAGGGCTGCCAACAGCGCTGCCCAACAACTGCTCCCTGCCCACGCCACTGCCTGTCAGGGGTCAGCGGTGCCGCGGCCCGTGGTCTCGCCCCTCCTCCGGCCGCTCGCAGGTGAGGCCGTCCTCGGGGCGGCGCCGTCTTGGCCGGCCCGCCTTGCCTGGGCTGCGAGAAGCACCTGTGGTGCCTGCGAGGCCCTCGCCGCCGCCGCCGCTGCCAGGTACGTGAGGCCGGCCCGGCTGCCCGCCCGAGGGTCTGCGGAGGGGTCCAGGCTTTCCTGGCCTGCCCTGGCTTCCTCAGTGCCCGCCGCAGTTTCCCCGGCGCGGAAACAGTGTCCTCCCGGCGAGGGAAAGTAAAAGCGGCTGTGGCTTCCCGTAGGGGAGAAACTGTCAGCCGGGGTGGGCTTTGGGGGCGGTGGCGAGGCAGCTCGGCCCGGGCCTGGGCTCCGGGCTCCTTGCGGCGCGTCAGGCAGCACCCCCGGGGGCTCTGCGCTTCCGAGATGGTTATAGAAAAGTAGAGGTATGTGCCAAACCTTTGTGCTTCTCGCTGTAACAGTCTGTTACACAGCCCTTTCGATGCAATGTGCTGTATCTAAAGGCGGAGCAACCCACTGGGTGGTCTGGCATTTCCAACACACTCCCCTCACCCCCTGTTTTGCTCCGCTGAGTACGGGCAAGCCGTGGTCGGGAAGGCTTTCCCTGTGTCCTTTCTGTGGGACAGTTTCATTTTTGTCATTTCTGACAATAATATGATTCAAAGGTCGTAACGAGAAAGCTTTGTGTTGTAACAGCTATTATATGAGGCTGTTTGCGTGAGGTGCTTATACCTTAGTCCAAGAATTGAGCCGTGTGATTATCTGCAGAAGGATATAACTAGGACAGGATGTATAGTATTCTGATACATTAAGAATATGTGAAAAAGTTGGCCAGTTTTGATAGTAAGTAGGTCAATTTACACTCACAGACATGCCCACTGACTTAAGACAGAAAGTTTCTGCATGAGTCCTGTTGCAGAATTGCAGTTTGTACCAATATAAAACCTCACAAGAGACAGAGAAAACAGGGTGAAGATTACAGTAAGCATTATGTGGTTGTCTGGATATGATACAGGTTGTGGATGTTGAGATTCAACACTAACTAAGCTATAAAGTATCTCTTAAAGAATATCTTTAGCTATATCTGAAAATCTGTATGATATGTTGTGCTTTTAGAATTTTCTTTCCTCCTCTTTGTTACCTTTGGAAATGAATTCTTTGACCCTTTTGTAATAGATACATGTACTTCACTTTTCAGCACTGTTGCTGCGTGTTGTGTCATATATTTGGCATGTAATGTAAATCTGTATTGCTGTGCATGTGCACAAGGGACTGAATTCGTGTTTGCATATGAAACCTTTGTTACAACCTTGCTAGATGTCTGAGAGATGACCTTGTTATTTTGTTGTAAGTTTTCCTGGCGGAAGGTGGCACAAGATGTAGTTAAGGTAGGTTTAACTCCCTGGAAGGTGAGGGAGCTGAGGTAGGCTGGGAGCAGACTGCCACAAATTACTTTCATTTACTTCTATTAGGATTTCTATGTTTTGTCCTGTACAACTCCCTTTGCAAATGCACCCTTGCAGAAGTCCAAAGGCTGAAACCCTTTACGGCAGAGAAAAAGAGGCTAAGTCTCTCTTCCCACACTTGTAGTAAACTAAGACGCTTGCCTGCAATCTAAGGAGAAGGCTCACTCCCAGTTAGATGCCTTTCCCCTTCCGATAAGGAAAACTGAGTACACAACTAGGAGCTTGCTGTCCTTCATATTGTATGTTGTATTGATAACCTTGCTGGGGGTTTGGCTTGGTCGCGTTGTGGTTTTGTTGGTGTTTTGTTTGTTTGGCTTTTTAAAACAGATGATCGGTTTGCCCTTAATCTCTGAGCTGAATAGTTACTACAACTTGCTTTTATCTGGTCTCTTACTTTTGTGAGTCCAACCTAGGTGGCTGAATGCAGGAATAAACCTTGTTATGGAGCAGTAGTTAGGGCTGCTGAAGGTAGGAGCCTTGCGTCCTGCTCCCAAGCCTTTTGCAAGGAGGAATGATCCCTGCTTTTGGAAAAGTGCTTTGGCATCTAAGTGTGATTTTTGCCACTGTGTTGCAAACCTTCTGTATGGTGCCTAAAAAAAATGTGCCGTTTTAGCCTGAAATCTACTCTGAGACCTCTCAAACTGCTAGATCTAAGTCAGGCAGTGATGCTTCTGTAACCAAGAGATTGTTTCTTTGAAGGTACTTCTATTTGTGTCACTTACTCTATGCATGCAATAATACTAGATGGAACTAACTTTAATAAGTTAAATGCAACTGAGTTCCCTGTGTGGTTTTTCATTCTTAGAGCAGGAACTAAAAAAGTAAATAAACACGGGGACGTGCATTTGAAAAGTTCTTCTGAACTGAATAAATGTTTAATAATAGTACCTCTGGGGAAATGAGTTAAGTGGTGTTTTCTGTTCTCCCCTATGAACTCTTAAATGGAGCTGGATAGATCTATGAAGCCATGATGTGACTGTGCTAAGTCTGTTCCGCATGTTTGTGTGGTTATTGGTTTTTACTGGTTTTAAATTTAATGTTGGTTGTGGGTTTGCTTTTTATTTCTTCAGATAGCTTACTTAGAGTCAGCCTTTGGTGTAAAGGGTCTGTGCATAGCTGCGTTTGGACAGGATTAGTTTAATTTTGAAAGAACAGAACAGTCATTGTTTAATAGGCATTGTGTTACTGAAACTAAACTCCCATTTTATTTAACAATTAATTAATTAAACATTGATTTATTTCTTTTCAATTAGAATTATAAATGGTTTTGGGATTTTCGATGATATTGAATCCAACATTATAACTCTACAACAAGGATTGTCAGCCTGCAGACAATATAAATTGCAGTCCAAGATCTTGCTGTGGCTAGAGGTGTAAAATGCAGCTCCAAGAGGTGGAAATCAGGGAATCCAGCTGCTCAGGAATGCATTGAGCAGCCGTTGTGACCTGGGAGTGACTCTCCAGTATTAGTTCTAGTAATTCTTGCTACATACCACATCCACAGGTGGTATTTTGGATTTCCAGGCCCCACACCAACATAAACCGTTGCCAGACAAATAAGATGATACAGGCTGACTGTGGGAACCACAGACAACCTACTTGTAAATTATGTGAAGTTTGAATCACAGAGGTTGACTCCCTTTTGTATTTGAAAAAAAAAAAAAAAGACACTTGTATCTGGCAGCTTTCCTGCTTCCCACTTCATTAACTCAGCCGGACTGCAAAAAAGCAGCAACTATTTCATGTCCAGGAATGAAGAGTTCTGGTTAGGATTTATATATATTAAAAAAAAAAAAAAAATCCTTTAAAAAGCAGACTATGTGGACAGTATCAAAATTTAAACAATAAAACAAATACAGGAATAAAATTGGAAAATACAATATCATACTGGTTTTAGTGGAGATTTTCCTCCAAAAAAAAACCCTTTAGAATATGTTACTGAAAGTACTGATGAAGGGAAAATTTTAGTAAGCAGTATCTAAGAGTGAAAACACAGAGTAATTTTTAAAGTATTGTGAAAATACCTTTTATTTTAGCAACATTGCTGGATATTATTATAAAATGACAAAAATTCTATTGTATGTTTATGCTCTTCAAGCCTGGCAGCTTAAAAACTGACAACTTGGTGCCTTTTCAAGGAGGCAGTTGTCAAAAAATACTTTATTTGCATCAGATGAGAGGCTGGTAGTTAGCATTGCCAGTATACTAGAGTGATTTGGTTGCACCATAACATTTCCCCTGATTTTAAATAAAATAAGCAATTTTGTTATGAAATATGAGGTATTTTAAGGGGAAAACTAAATATAATAATTGACTTGCTTAGTTTATGAAACAACATTTGAGGGAAGAAAAAAAAAATATTTTGTGCCTGTACTTGAGATCTTTTTCCATACTTAAGAATACTTTCATTCCTTATTACTGTATTCGCTTTATGATATTGATTCAATCCATATTATTTGAGAGCTTTTCTCTTCTTCCTGCTCACTCTGTCTTTGGGAATTCTAATCTTTGATCTGTGGAGACAATAATTTTCATGGCACACGCAAACAGTTACTGCAGAGAGGGAATAAGTAGCATGAGCTGGCAAACAAGAAATAGTAATCCTCTAATCATGCAAATACAGAATGCAATGGAACAAGCCATGCATTTGTAAGAAATTCCTCTGGGTTAGGGCCAGTATTGCTGAATATTTTAATTAACCTGGCTGAGGGGATAACCTGTACTCTTGTTAAGTTTGCAGGTGAAACTAAATAAAGAAAGATGGCAAGAAGACTCTACAGAGGAACCCAGGCTGACTGAATCAGTGAGTCACATCAATACAGGCAGTGCTTCAGGCTTGGGAAAGAGTGGCTGAAAAGCCACCTGGCAGAAAAGGACCTGACAGTGCTGGTTGACAGTGACTTGAACATGAGCCAGCAATGTGCCTAGGTGGCCAAGAAGGCAAACAGCATCCTGGCCTGTATCAAAAATCATGTGTCCAGCAGGAGTAGGGAAGTGATTGTGCCCCTATACTCAGCACTGGTGAGGCTACAGCTTGTGTACTGTGTTCAGTTTTGGCACTGCAGTACATGAGAGAGACACTGAGGTGCTGGTACTTATTCAGAGAAAGGCAGTAAAGCTGGTGAGGGGTCTGGAGGACAGGTCTTCTGAGGAGCAGCTTGGAGAATCTAGGATTTTGTAATATGGAGAAGAGAAAGGAGTTGTAGTGAGGTGGATGTTGGTCTCTTCTCTCAAGTAAGTAGCGATAGGACTAGAGGAAATGGCCTCAAGTTGTGCCAGGGTTGGTTCAGATTGAGCATTAGGAAAATTTTTCCTTACTGAGTGGACAGGCATTGGAACAGGCTGCCCAGGGAAGGAGTGGAGTGACTATACGTGGAGGTGTCCAAAAAACAGGTAGACGTGGCACTTTGGGACATGGTTTATTGGGCATTGGTCATGTTAGGTTGATAGTTGGACTTGATCTTGGGGGTCTGTTCCAACCTTAATGATTCTGTGATTCTAATTTTGAATCCTGTGAGTGCTACCATTTACTACATCTGGGGCTGCAGTTACCTCTGAGAATCAAGGACTATGTGTCCAATGTCTAGCACTCAGCATTGAACTCCAGCTGTTATTTGAGGTTTTGTGCAGACTCATGGCTGTACTTGGTTTTCTTTTATTTTCAAGACAAATGTTTGTCAGACTAGTCTGCCTATTCTTAGTTCTTTGAAGACCGAAGTATTTCTCTCTCTGTCTGTCTCTCTGTCTCAGGTTTTGGGGAAACCCAAACATAAGTGTTAATAAAAACTATAT
This sequence comes from Eubucco bourcierii, assembly GCA_013396675.1. Taxonomy (NCBI): domain Eukaryota; kingdom Metazoa; phylum Chordata; class Aves; order Piciformes; family Ramphastidae; genus Eubucco; species Eubucco bourcierii. Next base: position 172,011 of record VWZE01012798.1, read on the forward strand.
TTCCATGATTTTAAACTATTCCACATGTAAGGATTATATTTCTGTTTTGACCATTTGGGGAGCATAATATATCTGTCAACCAAGGGAAGCAAACCAGTATCAGCCCTCCTCAGGGAACTGCTCTGTTGATCTTACTTGCATGTTATCTTCTGGCAAACTTGTAGGTAGTCTTCAACTCTAAGAGTATAATTTTGTTTAATGTCTTGTAATACATCTCATTGGAAATCAGTGACAGAAGCAAAAATGTATTCCAGATCATGCACATCAGCTGTGAGACCATCCCTTCTTGTCTTCTCTGTATGCATGTCTTGCATCTATTGACTGCATCCCCTACATCACTTAACAAGAGGGAAAAACAGTGTTTTCAGTAGAAATGCAGTGGTTCTTCAAATTGTATTCTCTTGTGCAGAAGCTGAAGAAAAAAATACATAGAAAGAAAAAAACCACTGTTCTTAGCTTGCAATTAAAAATAAGACTCTGCACATGTGCATAGGGACCTAAAATCTTGTAGTTGAAGCAAACTCTTATCTCTGGCATTGCTGAAGGTTTTCTTGCTGGGTTTAGGAAGCACACTGATACTCTCCTAACAAAGTCTGTGGCTTTGTGTCTATATGTAAACTTTTGATTTTGAAAAACATGGTAATACGTTTGTAGGAACAACAGATGCCAGTGCAGGTCATCATTAAGACAGAATCTCAGGATTAGGTGTATGGAGTTCTGAGTCTTGATGTGATAGATTAACTAATAGCAATTGTGGGTTGTTCTTTCTGAGGCCAAGCAATGGAAGAGGATGTAACAGCTGATAACACTGATAAAAAAGGGGGGAAAAAGGGTGCGAGAACAATCTTGTATTTTATTTCAAGCCACATTAGTGGGCACAGATTTTCTGCTTATTATCCCCAGTTGGGATTCATTCAGCTTCTTATCGCATCTTTTCTCTCTTATCTTGTTCAAATCCCATTTATTTCACTTAGCCTTCTCAGTAATCCTTCCTGAGCTCCTATCTTACATGCTTTTCTTGAGGTTGGAAAATTTCATCCCATGAATAAAGTTGTGAAGAGCTGGAAATAGAGTCTCAGAAGTTTCAGGTGACACCAGCTAGGTTATGGTACCAGTCCTGGCCATAGTAAAGAAAAATTGTCAGTAGTGTAACTTCATTGCCCTTCAGTGATGTCTGACTTAAAGGGCTTTTTCTTTGATTAGTTCATTCTAAAGACAGCTTTTACAGTTGTGTGTGTGTTTTTTTTTTTGGGGGGGGGGGGGGTTGTNGGTGTTTTTTTTTTTGGGGGGGGTGGTTGTTTTGGTTTTTTTTTTTAATTAATATATTCTGGGAATGTTTCTTCTAACTGTAAATTCTTAGCAAATACTATAGCTGACTTTGTGTGTTGTGCAGTGTTTGTATTTCACTATTTTTTTTCTAATTTTGAAACTGAGCCCGCTGGAGATTTCAGGCTTTATTTTCTATATGCCTTCCCCAGCTATCAGGCAATATTCTGTTTATGGTCTGACACTGTGGAATTGTGGTGGTGTTAAGGAGGGATTGAATCTGGCTTATAAATGAATTGTAACAAGGCTAATATAAAAATATCGGATATTTTATTAAATAAAGAAAATTCCCCAACTTATTTACAATTCAAACACAGATACTAATATGCGGTCGGTAAAACTACCTTTGCAGAATGTATATATATACAATAAAATTAATTTAAATGATTTTAAGAGACGTTTAGAAAAATGAACAGCTATAAAGCCCTGCAGCACAAACTGCTGCCTTAAGATTGACTATAAACTTTCCCGAACTTCAAGAAAGGAATTTACTCACTTAGTGGAGGCTCAGAATTAACTCGGAAGTATAGATGGAAACTAGAAATGAGGAAAGATACAGTCCCTGCCGCATGGTGGCTTCCCACGTGGCGGTGATGCAGTGTGGCTTCGCCGCTGCTGTGGCTCCCACGGGACGCGTCTATCAAGGAGATTGTGAACGCGAGGCAAATCCTCCGTGGCTCTCAGGAGGCTATTGGAGAGGTCAGCCCCCGGGCGAAGCAGGATCCCGATCAGCTGTGGGGCTGGGCAAGTCACAGTTGTCGCAGATTTGCCTCGGGGCTGTTTCTTGGGCTTGACCAGCATCAAACGGACTGGGGTTGGGCTGAGCTCAGACGGGCAGCTGTAACAGGCGAGCCCTGCAGTCCTCTGGTTCAGCGCGACAGACAGACAGGGTCAGGTCCGCCGTTTGTGGGGAAAAGGCAAGTTCCCCGCTATGTGATGCCGAGCAATGCCAACAGGTAGCAGGCGAAATAATAACCGTAGAAGCAGCGCACAAAATGAATTGCTTTGGGTTTTTAAGAGTTCTGACCGGGTGTTTTGACCAATAGCAACAGACAAAAAGCATACCTGGAACCAATCCCAAGTCGCCTCACCAAAAAAAGGGAGATGTATGAGCCCAGCACCCTGATCAAAAAACTGGGTATATGGTTACTCCAAATATGGAGTTCTGTGGCAGACTGGAAGGCGCCAAGGCTTTTGTCTGCTTTCCCGCTTCTTCCATTCTTCCCCCTGGGAAGAAGGGGAGAAGGGAGGCGGGGGTGGGGGGGCAAGATGGGCATTCAGGTATAATTTAGGCCCTCCACCATGGGTGGTAAAGCTGAATATGAAAGCTTCCAGAAGAGCATTTACCATTCACAGAGATGAGGTAGTAGCAACCAACAGGGAAGCACCAGAGAAACACCTTAAGGGAATTAAGGAGTGCTTCTCTCAAAAAGGAGACTCAACCAACAGCCTAAATGCATGCAGCATGGGCAGCAAACAGGAGCAGTTGAAAGGTATCTTGCTGCTGGAAGGCTGCACCATAATGGCCACAAAGTTAAAAAACCACAAAGTGGGGATAAAGGCAGTGAAGTCCATCCCATTGTATGTGAAGATTAGGTTTGTGGCTACCTGAGGAACCTGAACAAACGTAGTCTATGAGACATGATGAGATACATCCCAGAGTCCCAAGAGAATTGGATGATGTAGTCTCCAAGCCACTCTCCATAGTATTTGAAAAGTCCTGGCTGGCAGATGCAGTACCTGCAGACTGGAAGAAAGGAAACATTACACCCATTCTTAAAAATCCTGGAAAGGAGGGCCCTGGGAACTACCAACCTGTCAACCTCACCTCCATGCCTGAAAGATCATGGAGCAGATTCTCCTAGAAGCTCTAATAAGGCATATGGAAGCCAGGGAGGTGATTCAAGACAACCAACAGGATGGGCTAATCGTATCTAACAATTCTAGTGGCCTCCTATGATGGAGTGACTGCATCAGAGGACAAGGGATAACCTATGGATCTCATCTATCTGGACTACTGCAAGGCCTTTGACACAGTCCCCCACAACATCCTACTTGCCAGCTTGGAGAGGTACAGATTTGATAGGTGTTCAGTAGATAAGGAATTGTCTGGATGGTTGCATCCAAAGGGTAATGGTCAATGGCTTGATGTCCTGATGGAGGCTGGTGACAAGTGGTGTCACTCAGGAGTCCATACTAGAACCAGACCTGTTTAATATTTTTGTCAGTGATGTAGACAGCAGGATCAAGGGCACGAGCAGATTTGCAGATGAAAGCAAGATGAGTGATGCTGGCAACGTGCTAGAGGGATGTGATGTCATCTAGAAGGACCTGAACAAGCTGAAGAGGTAGGCCCACGTGAGTCTCGTGAGGTTCAACAGGAGCAAGTGCAGGGTTCTGCATGTGGGTCGGTACAATCCTCATTATCGATACAGGCTAGGGGATGAAGTTGGAGGTGATAGAAAGCAACCCTGTGGAAAAGGACTTGAGAGTTCTGGCGGATGAGAATCTGGACGTGAGCCAACAATGTGTACTTGCAGCCCAGAAGGCAAATTGCATCCTGGGCTGTATCCAAAGCAGCATGGCCAGCAGATTGAGAGGTGATTCTGCCACTCTGCTCTGGTGAGACCTCACCTGGAGCAATGTATCTAGGTCTAGAGTCCTCAAGACAGGAAGGACATGGACCTGATGAAGTGGGTCCAGAGGAGGGCCACAGAGATGATCAGGGAGCACCTCTCCTACAAGGACAGGTTGAGCATGATAGAGTTGTCCATCTTGGAGAAGATTCTGGGGAGACCTAATAGTGGCCTTCCAGTATCTGAAGGGGACCTATGAGAAGGCTGCAGAAGAACTGTTTACAAAGGCCTGCAGTGATAGGACAAAGGGCAGTGGTTTGACATTAAAGAAATGTGAATTTAGATTGGATATTAGGAACAAACTCTTTACCATGAAGGTGATGGAACACTGGAAAAAGTTGCCCAGAAGGTAGTTTAGGACCTGCCCCTGGAGACATTCAAAATGTTAGGCTTGATGGGGTTCTGAGCAACCTGATTTATTGGAGGATGTCCCTGCTCACTGCAGGAGGGTGGGACAAGATGACATATGAAGGTCACTTCCAACCCAAACCATTCTATGAATGAGTTGTTCACATAGTGACATATGGTGGCAGCACAGTGCAATAGAGTTAGTGGTGATTTCCTTGGGCCCAGAGGCACACTCTGTGCATGCATGAATGTCGTTAAACCTCTAGGTAAGTTTTCATCTTAAACTCTGAAGCCAGAAATAACCAGAGCCTGAAGGCTTGATATCATCTTCCCTGCTCTGGTATGTCTACTGGGTCATGTTTATTTGGCAATGTTCTTTTGATCTTGCCTAATGATAGAGAATTTCTTTTACAGCAGTGTTCAAGTAGCAGAGGAAATTGTAGTTATGTCTGCAGCTTTGTCTCTGCATCTGGACTTACACATAGCTGTTTTTCTTGACGGATGAAGATTAAGGGGATATGACAGACTCACAGTTGTAACTTATTTCTGCAGTCAGAAGCTTGTAAATTGAGATAAAAGATGTTACTAAGACTTGCAAAGGAAAACACTGCAGGAAAACATGAAAGGAAAAAAAACTGTTCAACTGAGCACAAAAATTTTTTGCAAGTAGAGCTTCTAGTACTGCATACTGGGGAATGCTTGGGGAGGTGTGGCTGGAAAGCTGTCTGGCAGAAAGGGAACTGGGGGTTGTAGCAGCCCAACAACTCAATATTAACAAGTAAAGAAAACCAATGGCATCCTGGCTTGGATTAGAAATTCTGTGTCCAGCAGGGATAGGGAGGTGATTGTCCCATTGTACTTGGCTCTGGTGAGGCCGCACCTCGAGTATTGTGTTCAGTTTTGAACACCTCATTAAAAGACAGTTGTGGAGGTGCATGAGAAAGTGCAGAGGAGAGCAACAAAGCTGGAGAAGGACCTGGAGAATAAGTCTTGTGAAGAGCGACTGAGGAAGCTGGGGATGGTTAGTTTGAAGAAGCGGAGGCTGAGGGGAGACCTCATGGCTGTCTACAGCTACCTGAAAGGAGGTTGTGGAAAGGCTGTTGCTGGTCTCTTCTCACAGATAAATAGTGATAGAACAAGAGAGAATGGCTTCAAATTGCCACTGGATAGGTTTAGACTGGACATTAGGAAACATTTTTTTTCCAGCAAGAGTGGCCAGGCATTCCAACTGGAATGTTTCTGCGATTCTGTGTTACACAAATACAAATGCAAGTGGTATTAGAGGTCTCTTACAAGTCTTAATTCTGGGTGTGGTGGCCTCCTTGGTTGTTTGCTGGTAACTTGGTGACATTTGATGTATAGATACGTAACATTTTGGTCAGTTAAAATAGAAAGCAGAATTGTGCGGATATGAACCTGAAAGCTAATGATTTCCATGTATTTAATTGTAATTAACTTCAGATAGTGCATTTCTTATTTCCTCTGACAACTTGGGTTTTTTTATTGCTTAGAAAAGACTTCTCTATCTTCTGCAAAAGACCCTTGCAAACAGACTGCTTGTTTACTCAAAAGTGTGTCAAGATATCTTACGTATAGAATGATACCAAGTAGAAACCATTAATAATACTAACTAAATACCAGCAAAAATATGTAAAATGGGGGAAAGTCTTAATTTCTTATTGTTACCTTTGCCATCTTGTACCAATAGTAGGTAAAATTTTTGGATAGGAATGTCATTTTAGTTGTAAGTTGCCTTTTAATGGTTAAACCAGCTTCTTGTTTTAGCCATAGATGTACCAGAGCCCAGCTATTATAAATAGAATTATTATAAGTTCACCTTTCGGTTTCTTTTTCATTTGTTTCATTCCCAGCAGACAGGAAACATGAATGAATTGGCTCTAGAGCCAAGTGATCCTCATCTGCCTGTGGGATAATTTGACATTTTAAAGTCATATGCTGAGAAAAAAATTACAGTAATGTTTAAGAAACCTCATGAAATCATACAGATGCCTGGCTGAATCTGTTAATAAAGAATGAGAGGAATCATTAAGAAGTCTTATATCAAATGAATGAAAAAGCAATGGTTCTTTACCCCTGAATGGCACTTTTCAACTGAAGTCCGTAAAGAGCTCTGCTACCACGGTTACTGACACTTAATAGTCTACTTCTCTTTGAAGTGTCCCGTTTATTTTCACCAAATATCTACCAGGTGGGTGCAGGGTAGCATACAAATTGAAGATTTTGGCTTTAGCAGCTGTAGTTTAGAGCAGCAGAACCAAATTTCATCATAGTCCTGATAGCTGTGAAAGTACTTGGAGGCAAAATGTGTGCTAGATCTGATTAAGTGAAGAGTGACAGAACCACTTCCTCATGAATCAAACAGCTACCACTTCTTCAAGGCATTGATTTATGAAAACCTTGAACACGTAGTTGGTGTTAGCTGGACTTCTGTTTAGCTGCTGCCTTATGGCTGTTCCAAATCCTTTCCTCCATGTGGACCTTAAAGGGGTGTATATCCATTTTACACTGAGGCATGGTGTGCAGCTTACAGGGGTGTGTTCCCAATACATAAACAGAAGTGAGGACAGGCTGGAGAGCTGGGGAAAGGCAAACCTTATGAAGTTCAATAAGGACAAGTGCAGGGTCCTCCACCTGGGAAGTAATAACAACAGGCACCAGTACAGGTTAGTGGCTGACCTGCTGGAAAGCAATTCCATGGAGAAAGATCTTGGAGTTCTGCATGCACCAGCAATGTGCCCCTGTGACCAAGAGAACTGATGGCATCCTGGGGTGTATCCGGAAAAGTGTGGCCAGCAGGTCTAGGGAGGTTGTTCTCCCCCTCGACTCTGCCCTGGTGAGACCACACCTGGAATACTGTGTCCAGTTTTGGGCTCCCCAGTTCAGTAGGACAGGGACCTGCTGGAGAGAGTCCAGTGGAGAGCCATGAGGATGGTTGGGGGACTTGAGCATCTCTCCTATGGAGAGAGACTGAGAGCCCTGGGACTGTTTAGTTTGGAGAAGACTGAGAGGAGATCTTATCCATGTCTGTAAATATCTGAGGGGTGGGTATCAAGTGAATGGTCAGCAGCAATAAGACAAGGAGCAGTGGCTACAAGGTTTCAGCTCAACATGAGGAGAAACTTCTTTACAGTGAGGGTGACAGAGTGCTGTAACAGGCTGCCCAGAGAGGTTGTGGAGTCGCCCTCTCTGGAGGCTTTCAAGACCTGCCTGGATCCATTCCTGTGTGAACTACCCTAGGGTATCCTGCCTTGGTGGGGGGGTTGGACTCAGTGATCTCTAGAGGTCCCTTCCAACCTTAAGTTCTGTGATTCCGTGAAGACAAGGGTAAAAACACATGTTTGGAAGAAGAAAGAATATGTTGTCAGGTGTTTTGCTTCATCTGTGGGATTCTCGAAAGTTTCTGCTTCAGTGTGTCACTGTTCCTGAAAACTAGTCTGGCAAGCACTGTGCAAGGTTGTTGTTTGGTTGTTTATTTGTTGATTTATTTTTTGTTGTCAAGGGTTGTTTTCATGTGTGTGACTCCGAGTACAGAAAACTACTCCATCCTGGCCCTGAATTCTTTCTGGGTAGTAAAACTAACTTGATTATGACCAACAGCTAAGGTAAGACAGTGAGTATGTCAACCAGTCTAAAGAAATAATGTTTTTCTTCTCAACCACAGAGGTAAAGCAAAGGTGTTTAGTAGCATTTCTGGTGAGGAAAGCTGTGTCTACATCCTTTGAAAGAGTGTAGACTGTGGGTGAAAAACTAGAGATACATTTAAAAGTTTCAGCTAAGATAAGAACCTTGCCTGACCTTATTTACTTTTGATTGTTACATTAATGAGAAGTTTTCATGTTACTCTCCTCTGCTGTATGGCCTTGCTCTTTTCTACAGCTGACTTGGCCCCTTGTATGTTTTGGTTCTTTTCCCCCTCAAACTCTATGCTCTTATGCTTATATACTTCTTATTAAATATTTATTAAACACATCAAAGGAAGCATTGTTGGAATGTGCATAATACAGTAAGTTACTGAGTGCACAAGCTTCTTTTTCAGGTCACCTGAAGAGTTTGAAAACCTATCAGTTGTTTTTTAACCCTGCTGCATTCTTCCATTTAGTAAAAAAACGTTATGTTTTCCTTTATGCCTTGTTTAAATTCAGACCTTCATGTCAGTTTTGTTGTACTAGTATTTTAGCCTGTAACAACACTGTAAACTCTAGCAGTGCTAAAGATTGCTTCAACAGCTAAATAATACAAATTTTCTTTGTTTTCCATTTTTATGATGTGCTGACAGGAGAATAATGAATAAACTATTGGTCTTGTTAAAGATTAGCATAGGTTTAAGTAAGTGTCTATACAACTGGTGCACTTGTGTCTTTAGATTTGTGTAGCCATTAACATATGTAGATTTGAAAGTTCAAGAACTGGATACTAGTATTTTTTTTGAGTACCCCTAGTTGTTTTGTGAAGACTGATGGCCTAAAGTGTGTTATTTTGGCAATATGTTACCAGTGTTAGATTTCTTATGTGGGAAATAGGATGTATTAATTTGCAGATGTTAGACTGTTTTTTTTAATTTTTTTTTTTTCTTCCTAAGATGATAATTTGTACCTGTTTGGGGCTGCAGTTAAAGAGAGAAAGATAATAAACCAGATGCAATGACAGCAAATAGTTTTACATGACAGTAGGGAATTAGGAAGATTTCTTATGAAGCTGGCTTTTGTTAAAGTATGAATAAGGTCCAATAGCAGACTCCAGTAAATAATGGTAAGTCATCTTTCAGCTGTCGGCTACTGCCATTGCTTAATTTGTTTTTCTACAATCTTTTATCTGAGAACTGCTCTGTAATGTAGATAAATATAGACAAATAATTTGGATAGGATGCTGAAGTCTTCAGGGTAGAAACCTAATGGGGCAGTGGTTCCACAATTAGTGTCACAAAATATACACGCATGCAGATCAGTCCTCAATAAAAATTTGATCCAGATCATGCAATGATGCACAGTTGCATATCTGTCAATTTAGTCAGAATACATGGAGGCAGTGAAAAGGCATAAATCTTTTGCTTGTGTCACCTTCAGGAGGGCAGGAGATACTTGATGTCACATAAATATTTCTGATTAAAAAAGTTAACCTGCCAAAACTGCTCGAACAAATTTTAATTTGCTGAGTTCATTTCTGCTGTGTCAGTTCTTCCTTTCATGTGACCTCAGGTTTTCTGATCCAGTACAGGGGGTTTTAAAGTAGCTCTTAATGCCATTGAACCGTGACACAAGATGCTTCTCATGCAGATTTTAGCTAGTCTTTGGAGCTCACTGTCTGTATGCCTTAGCAGGTAAGACAGTTACTCTAAAAAGACATGGGTATAACAAACTCGACACAGGAATCTTTTATCCATAATTCACACTTGAAGTATAACTTTAGTTGGTAGTGGAGGGGGCTTCCATCCTTTACACTTTAGTATGGAAACATCTGTCTTTTTACTCTTTTTTCCTTTTCTGTGTCTTCCTATAGCTCTCATAGACTTGGGTGACAAATGTATTATTTTATGCTGCAGTTTTGTCCATACAAGAATTCTTTGTGTTAGTGAGATTTAGTTGTAGTGGCAAGATGAGCAAAAAAACCATTTTAACATAATCTTTACAACTCAAACATCAAGAAAACAGCTGATGCTACAAGCTCTTGAAGTGTGGTATTATTTTTAATGTTTTGTTCAGTTGTAATTCCAAAGTGTCTATAGAAACCTAGTGTGAGATGTAACTTTAAAAACTAAGATTCTGCAGATGGAATGTGCTGATGTGAACAGAGGAGAGGTCTGATAAACACTGAATATGGAAGGAAGTTGGGTTCAAGGTTAGATTTGAAGTAGCTCCTTGCTGCTTGATAATTTAAACATTTGAACTCTACTGGTGCCTTTGAAGCCCCTTAACACAGACAGATCAATGACTTGAATTCTCATCTGAAACACTTACTAGACTGCTTTGGCAGTTTCACGGACATCATGTGTTCAACATTTATAGTTAGAACACTGCCAGGCTTTACACCATGTAATTTCCTGCCTTGTTCACTAAGTTATGATGCAAACTGGCCAGGTGGAAAACATTTAATACTTGTGAATTAATGCAGAAATAATTGTTTCAGGCAACCCAACAATTGACTGGGTCTTCAGTGCACTGATTAAGAAACGATTCAGTGTAAATGAAGAAACAGTGGAACAATAGGTGCTGTTAACTTGTTTTTGTGTTTTTTAATTGAGATTTAAAACTAAATATGGGCTTTTTATTGACCTGATAAAATGGCTTTTGGAACCTACCTCCTGTGCTTTACAGTAGCATTTCATTTTGATGGAACTTGGAGGTGGGAGGAGTGACGTTAAGACTGGGTATTGCTATCTCTTGACAAGAACTGGAAACATTAACCTGTGTTGCATAAATATAAGCAGTGTATTAATTTATTTTTAAAACTCTTAATTTATTCCAGTCGGAGGAATCCCCAGTGAATAATTATACAATTAAACCTCCTTTTTTATCATAATACACCAACCCTTTGTCCAGTAACTTGTCAGATTAATTTAATTAATAAACACAGTCTTAAAAATATACTTGTCTGCAGCTGAAGTGCATAATCCCTTGAGATGGAAGCGCTAGTTAAGCATCAGTTCAGCCCAACATAATTCTACTGTGTTAGAGCGTATTACAGTATATTAATTTAGAGAGCAGTTTCTGTGGGTGACTGATCATTAGTGTTTATTATGAGTGCATTATAGTAATCTTTGTTTAGTCGATAAACATTTGCACTGAATCAAAAAAGTGGTGGTGTAGTGTGTTGTATTGCAGCCACTTAGCCATGTTCAGATAATTTTGCCCTAATGATACAACAAGCATACATGGCTTTCTGCTAATTAGGTACTTCTTTTTTTTTTTTTTTAATCGTGTGCTTGCACTGTGCCAGATGAACCAGTGGCTGTGATAAGCAAATAGCTACACTGTTTCAGACAACAAAAGAGTATTTCCAAAACCTCTCTGCCAGTAATGAATAGAAATAATCCCTTCATGTTAGTGCTTTCAGGACTGGGAATGGCTGATAAATGCAGATATTTCTACGCTATAGGGAAACCATTTTTATTTCACCATGGCATGCTAAATTCTCCCCATAAGTAGATTTTTTTTTTTTTTTTTTGACTCACATAATCACGGAAACATGCAGGCTGGAAAAGCCCCTCGGGATCACCAAGTCCAACCTAAAACCCTACTCTACAAGATTTACCTTAAACTGTATCCCTAAACACTACATCCAAACGACGCTTAAACACATCCAGGGTTGGTGACTCAGCCATCTCCCTGGGCAGTTCATTCCAGTGCCTGGCCACTCTCTCTGTGAAAAACTTTTTCCTAATGTCCTATCTAAACCTACCCAATCTCAGCTTGAGGCCATTGCCCCTTGTTCTGTCTCCAGCTACCTGTGAGAAGAGACCAGCACCACCATCTCCACAACTTCCCTTCAAGTAGATGTAGACAGCAATGAGGTCTCCCCTCAGCCTCTTTCCACCAGAGGGTACGTCAGGGCAGGGAAAAGAGACAGTGCTTCCCTATTTTGTGGTCAGTGAAAAGACTGCATCACTGTTTTCCCAGCAGAGGAGGAAAGCTAGTGATGGGCAGTGTAGTAAAACTTGTGGGTTTGAAATGTAAGCTGCT
>VWZE01012798.1:184024-333577 GCA_013396675.1 Eubucco bourcierii
TTGGGGGTTTGAAATTTAAGTTGCTTTTTTTTTTTTTTTTTTTTACCTGCCTACTCCATTCCTGCAACAGAGGTCATCACAAGAATTACAGAGGCAGTCAAGTTGCAATATATGTTGTGATTGGATGTACTATGTAACTGTGCAAAAATGTTTTATTAGGTGAATGACATCTACATGGCAACCTGCAGTCTAGAGTCCGCTATTGGAGGAGAGAGGCGTGGATAGAGTTGGGTTTCTGCATCCCATAGGGCTTGTAAAGGGCATCCTGAATCACAGTGGCCTCTGCCAGAGGAAGGGTGTGATTGTGCTGCACGAGGCAGTAACTATGTACTTTCCTATCTCGTTTCCCACTCCAGAATCTGTACTGTTGCAGGCAATTACACTCTAAATTTTCTTAGATAGAAATCTATGTATGTGTAAAACAAACAACCCCCAAGAGTACCCTGCCCCAAAACCCTACAAAACCAAACCTCAACCATAACCAAACCACAAATCTCTAATTAATACAGTTTTTTCCCGGAGAGGAAAAATAATTCTGTCTGTTAAAAACTAAACTTCTTGTTTCAGGAGTGTGTTTACCATCCTCCCTGCTGAGAACTGTATTTCTCATGTAGTCTAGCAAATGTCAGTTTATCTATTTTTGTATATATAGCATGTCTTTGCTTTAAATGCACACAGTGCTGTTTTAAAATTTGCCCAGTTGATGGCATCACAAACTGAATTCTGATAACATAAGTACAGTATAGCATGTAAGCACCTCCTTTCCTCCATGCAACGATATTAAATTGTTGTTCTACCAAGGTTAGAACCAATGGGTATTAGGAATATGTTTCACAGTTGCCCTTAACATCTTTGATAAAAATACTTAACTCTTTCTGTTAAGTTACTGGTCTCTCCTGTCTTTGCTACTACATATCTATGTGGTAAACATTGCTTTCTTTGTATTCACACTGGTAACTCAGTGATGAAAATTTTGTGTATCAGGTTATTGAGCTATCGAGCTTCACCAGACACTGTATTGTAAATGAAAACCATTGTGTAGAAAAGTACAGTTATAGTTGATAGTATAAGTAATATGGGAATACAAATAAAAGCATTTACTCAAGTTTCATCATTAAGAGTTTAAGCAGAAAAATTAAGGTGGAAAAAACTCTTAAGGCTTAATAATTTAGGAAGTTGTACAAAGAAAAGATCTGCTTGTAAGTTTTGTAAAGAATTCTGTTCCAACACATACCAGAGCAGCAGTAAGTAATGTAGTGACTGGCAGTTATGTACTTCTCATGTGTTTGTTCCTGGAGAGTCTGCAGCCTTGGATGTTCACTTATTCGTGTGCAGCCCAAGAGTTTCCAGTGTGATTCTGCTGCCAAGCGAGAGTTCAGAATAGAGTACTGCAGGCAAGAGAATTTGGACATCAATAAAGCCAAGGGTTGTGTGAACTAGAAAGTGTGGTGGTAGTCAGAGCTGAAAAAGTGTTCACAAAGGAAGATGAAGGAACTAGGGAGAAGTTGGAGAACACAAGAGTTGTGAAAGAGACAAAGAGATGAACACAGGGAAAGACCAGACAAGTAGGAGAAAGAAGAACTTGGATGCGAAGACAGAAAAACAGTGAGAGGAATTAAAGGAGGAATAAAGAGACACTTGGATGGGCAGAGAGAAGTAAGACTGGAAACACAGGCAGGGCAGGAAGCAGCAAGTCACTGACTGATTCAATAACTGTTGATGTCAAGTTGTCTGGAGAACAGATCTTCTGAGGAGCATCTGAGGGAACTGGGTTTGTCTAGTCTGCAGAAATGGAGACCGAGTGGAGAACTTATCACTGTCTACAACTACCAGAAAGGAGGTTTGGAGCAGGGTGGGTTTCAGTCTTTTCTCTGTAGTAACAAGTGATAGGGTTAGAGGAAATGGCCCCAAATTGCACCAGCAAAGTTTAGCTTGGCTGTTAGCAGAATGTTCTCCACTGAAAGGATTGTTAACTACTACTAGAATAGGCACCCCAGCAGAGTGGTTGAATCCCCATCCCTGGAGGTCTTTGAAAGAAGCAGAGACATGGGGACATGGTTTAGGACCAGATTTGATGGAGTTTGGTAACTGTCGGCCTTGATGATCTTAAAAGTCTTTCCCAACCAAAACAATTCTATGATTCTATGACTCCCCCTCCTCCTTCCCATTACCAGGAAGGATCAGAATTATCAAAAAGGTGGCATTTGCCTGAAGAGAAGACAGGACTCTCCTGTCCTGTCTTGAAATGGGAGTATTGAAAGAATGTAAGCATAAAAAGACAGAGTTGAGTTGCCAGCAAAAACTGGCATCAAAAGCAAGAGAAGAGCAATAATACCTGGGAGTAAGACAGAGTTTGGGGTGCAGACTTTTATAGGGAAGTCATGCACAGTCGGCGTGAGGAACCCAGAAGTGCCAAATACCCACAGCACACTGTCCTCAGTGATGGCTCTGCCAAACTGAGTCACCACCCAGGCTTTCTGCATGGCTATGTTGGGTGGATTTCCTGTGGGGAGTTTTATCCTAGCTCAGATTTACAATGTAAATGTGCTCTGGATGGCTGAAGTGCTGGAGGAGCAAAACCCCCATTTCTGTGTGCCTTCAAAACTCCAAATAAATAAAGCTGGTTGGGGAGTTATGTAGTTAAAGAATAATACTTTAGTATTTATACAGGAATAAATACTGAAAAAAACCCAACTAAATAATTTGGGCTTCTTTCCATGTTTAGGACAATATGTACCATCACCAAGTAGAATAGAATCATAGAATCATAGAATGGCAAGGTTGGAAGGGACCTCAAGGATCATCTAGTTCCAGCCCCCTGCCATAGGCAGGGACACCTCCCACTAGAACAGGTTACTCAAGACCTCATCCAATCTGGCCTTGAACACCTCCAGGGAGGGAGCATCCACAACCTCCCTGGGCAACCTGTTCCAGTTACTCACCACCCTCACTGTAAAGAACTTCCTCCTAACATCTAGTCTAAATCTCCCCTCTGCCAGTTTAAACCCATTGCCCCTTGTCCTGTTATTGCAGGACCTTGTAAATAATCCTTCCCCAGCCTTCCTGTAGGCCCCCTTCAGATACTGGAAGGCTACTATCAGGTCCCCTCGAAGCCTTCTCTTCTCCAGGCTGCAGAGCCCCAACTCTCTCAGCCTGTCCTCATAGCTGCTTGTATTTCTCTTTTCTGCTTAAAGAGGATGGTATTTAGCTCTCAAACTTCGGGAATACACCTACTTAAACTTTGAGAGATACAGAGTAGACAGAAACAGACAAACTATCTGGTCTCTCTTTTGGTCAAGAAGAATTTCCCAGTTTCAGTGCTTGGAAGGAGCAACACAAAATCCAACAGAGTTAAGAGGAGGACAACATGAGAATCTCAGAATCACAATGTTAGGGGCTGGAAGGGGCCTCGAAAGCTCATCCAGTCCAACCCCCCTGCAGAGCAGGATCACCTATAGCAGATCACACAGGAACACATCCAGGCAGGTTTTGAATACCTGCAGAGAGGGAGACCCCACAATCCCCCTGGGCAGCCTGTTCCAGTGTTGTCACCCTCACAGGGACAAAACATTGCTCCTTATGTTTAAATGGAACTTAAATGAGAAGAACAGAGAACAACGTGCTTGTGTATCCCTTTTTTTTTTTTTTTCCCCCAACAAACATACCATGAATTTGCCTGTTACCTTCTTAATGAGCACATTTAGGTGAAATCAGACTGATGTGAAGCAGGGATTTAGAATTCATTAAGAAGCGTTGTAAAAACTCAATTTCTTTCTTAACTCCATACCCGAGTTAATTCAAGGGAAGTATTCATTTTGTACTTAGGAGCAGCTGCTTCAGGACACAGATCTTCCAAGTCTTATTCTCTGCTCCCGATGAATGCTTTGGGTATGTTACTTAGTATTCTGTTTGCAAAGCACTCTGCAGAACATTTGACAGAAAGCAGTGATTACACACAGAAACAGACAGGAGTTTTCCTACTTTTAAAAAAAAAAATCTTAATGTACACTCAAATTTTCATGATGCTTGCTCAGACATACAATGTTTTCTGTTATAAAACTTAAAACTCCTGTAGAGTGTAAGTGTCCTTGGTGTTGAAGGTATGGAGTTTCCATATAATCTTCTGCAGGCAAATTAAATTAAGCTTATTTGTTTCTGCTTCTGGGGGTAAAATAAGCTGAAATTCTGTGTAATGTGTATTATATAGAATCATAGAATGGTTTAGGTTGGAAGGGACCTCAAAGATCATCTAGTTCAAATCCCCCCCCCCCCATAGATGGTGATACCTCCCACTAGAACAGGTCACTCAAGGCCTGATCCAACCTGGCCTTGAACACCTCCAGGAAGGGAGTATCCACAACCTCCCTGGACAACCTGTGCCAGTGTCTTTATACCCTCACCATAAAGAACTTCTTCCTAACATCTACTTTAAATCTTCCCTCTGCCAGTTTAAACCATTACTCCTCATCTTGTCGTTATGAGACCTGTAAATAGTCCCTCCTCAACCTGCCTGTAGGCCCCCTTCAGATACTGGAAGGCTACCACAAGGTCTCCTTGAAGCCTTTGCTTCTCCAGGCTGAAGACCCTCAACTCTCTCAGCCTGTCCTCATAGCAGAGCTGCTCCAGCCCTCTGAGCATCTTTGTGGCCTCCTCTGGACTCACCCCAACAGATCCATGTCCTTCTTGTGTTGAGGGCTCCAGAATTGTACACAGTATTCCAAGTATTTTGAAGAATAACCCTCCTGAAATAAAAACAAGTCTGTTCTGTTGAATGTCTTGCTACTCTACATAGCTTTTCTGGATTTGGTTTGTTTGTGGGTTTTGGTTTTGTATTTTGTTTGGGGATTTTTGTTTGTTTTTTGATTGGGTGGTGTTTTGTTTTTTTTTTTTTTTTCTGGTGGTCTTTTGTTTTTGACTCCTGGTTTGAAATATTTTAATAATACTCTGTGTTGTAAGGAAATGGTAACCTAATGCTGATGTTGGAGTGTTTCCTTGTTGTATTTCTGTTAGGTGAATTGTGATGACAACTACTTCTCTTTATTTTTGTAGGGTTCCTGCAAGAATCAGTTAGCAAGATCTACATAGACTTGTACCTAAGGGGAAACATGTCTGAAATTGACTATGAGAAGTTAGCTGAAATAGGTAAATATTTTTTTATTATACTTGAAATGACATCTGGGTAGACTTAGAGGTGATTTAATAGAACATCTTCAGTAGCTGAGAGGCTTTGCCAACATTTTGTAATACTTCTTGGAACAATCCAATATGAGTTACAACCACTGTATTGATGGGTGCCTTATTAAAACCGTTAGAGCTGAAGGTTGGTTTAATACATGCATCTTTTATAAATTATTGGTAGATGTTCCTAGTGCAATTCTAGCCCATTGGAGTATCACCATCATCACATATTGTGGCACAAATGGGAGTCATTACTCCAAACAGACAAGTATTGAATGAGCATGGGGATTGCTGTGTTGCATGTTATCTCCAAGAAGGTTAGTTAAGCTGAGCAATATGACCATGGCATTAGGGACCTCATCTCTTTTTTTTTTTTTTTTTTTTTTTTTTTTGTTGTTTTGTTTTGGTGGGTTTTTTAGTTTCTTTTTTGTTCATTTTTACTTCCCTAGTTCATTAGCATATCTCAAAGACAAGTATCTCAAAAGTTCTTACCTCTGCTCTTTGGAAACTTGTCTCATTTTATGCATAGTTAAAAAAAAAAAAAAAATTAGCTTTTTGCCACTCCGTTCCAAAGGCTGTAGTTAAGTTCCAAAGGCTGTAGTTAATTTGCTGATTGTTTCTGTTGAGTTTAACTTGAATATATATATTTACCTTTCAATAAAACCTATTAAGTTCCAGTGGATTATGATAAATGGTTCACGCTTGTAGCACTGCATGGGGTTGCTGCATCCTAAGTGCAGGACTCAGCATTCGGTCCTGTTGCCTTCAGTTTATTGATCCAGCCTATCCAGGTCTTTCTGCAGAGCCATCCTACCCTCCAGCAGATCAACACTCTCACTTAACTTGGTGGTGTCTGCAAACTCACTGAGGGTGCTCTCAATCTTCTTGTCAAGATCATTGATGAAAATGTCAAGCAGAAGTGATCCCAGCACTGAACCCTGGGGGGCAGCACTTGTGACCTGCTGCCAACTGGATTAACTCCAGTCACGACTATTCTAGGCCTGGCCATCCAACCAGTGTTTGATTCAGCAGAGTATATACAAGCCATGAGCAGCCAGTTTCTTCATGAGGATGCTGTGGGGAACAGTATCAAAGATTTTACTGAAGTCCGGGTAAAAAACATTCACAGCCTTTCCCACGTCTACTATGTGGGTTATCTTGTCATAGCAGGAGATAAGGTTTGTTAAACAGGACCTACCCTTTATGAACCCATAAGAGCTGGGCCTGACTGTCCTGTAAATGTGTGTTATGTCAGTCAAGATAATCTACTCCATGACCTTCCCTGGTGCCAAGGTCAGTCTGACAGGTCTATAGTTCCCCAGCTCCTCTTTCCAACTCTTTGTATACATGAGTGTCACATTGACTAATTTCCAGTTAGTTGGGACCTACCCTGGCTAACAGTTAGCCAGGACTGCTGATAATCATGGAGTGTGGCTTGGTAAACACATCCACCAACTCCTTCAGCACTCTTGGGTGTAACCCATCTGGCTTGTGTATGTCTAGGTGGTTCATCAGGTCACTCACCATTTCCTCTCCTTCTGTACCTATACCTGTATTCTAGCTTGAGGGGCTGGCTACCCACAAACATTGTCCTGCTGTTAAAGCCTGGGGCAAAGACGACATTAAGCATCTCGGCATTGGTATAGATGCACTTCAACTGGGCTAATGGTCCTGCTGCCTTCTTAGGGCGAGTAGCCCTAGTTCCCTCCAGACAGTTCTCAGATGCTTCAGTAGTTACCAGCCCATCAGCTTTTGTGTTGCTACTTCCACATGGATCATCATGCCCTACCTCCACTGAAAAGGCAAGTGCAAGGCCTTACTACCATCCCATCCCATGGGATGTGGCTTTCAGGCTCCTCTCTAGCAAACCTGGTTTCATCCCCATCTCTCTTCCAGACTGGTTTACAGCCCTTTCAATGAGCCCTGCTAGCTCTTGCCCCAGGATCCTTTTCCCTTTCAAGATGGAAATTCCCTGTTAGTTGCCAGCGGGCCTGTAAAGCAGCCCATGGTCAAAAAAACCCAGAATTCTGCCAGTGGCACCAAACTCTGAGACAAGTGCTTTCTGTTTCTTATTCTCTCTGCTCTTTGGAACTTTTTGTTACTTTAGATGGCTACTGAAATGGAAAAACAACCCAAAATCCAAATAATAAAACAAAATAAAAATAGTATTTTCTTTGTTCTAAGTTTTAATATGATATAAATACTTTTTATTCTTCCCAGCTCTTGGGACAGAAACATTCCTTAAAGTGAAAGAATATTGTTCCAGTTTAATAATAATGTGTGTTTTTACTTAATGTTATTCCTAGCAGTTTCTAGAAAACATTTATTTGAATAATGTGTTAGCAACAATAACTGTCCCAGAACCTCTGTTCATTTGGATATATACTTGAGTATAGGGTTCAGTTTTGGGGCACTCACTACAAGAAAGACATTGAGGTGCCAAAGCATGTCTGGAGAAGGGCAATGAAGCTGGTGAAGGTTCTTCAGAACAAGTTTTAGGAGGAGTAGCTGAGGAAATTGGGGTTGTTTTGTCTGGAGAAGTGGTGGCTGAAGGGAGACCTTGCACTATACCACTACCTGGAAAGGAGGCTGTAGTGAGGTGGATGTTGATCTCTTCTCCCTAGTAACAGGTGATAAGATGAGAGGAAATGGTCTCAGGTTCTATACTTAGGATCAGTTTTTTCTGAATCTATAAAGAGTTTGGAAAAAAAAAAGCCTCAAAATCAAAAAGCAGCAAAACAAACCCCCCAAAACCTGAACAAGTTCAGTTGATCTTGTGTTGCTTGTTTCAATGTAGAATAGATTTTAATTCCATGATCTAGGAGCTACTGAAGTTAGGAGAAAGGATGCACATTTTTTTTAGTGTGGTTTTGAGCAGACACTTACAACTTTGCTTGGCCTCTAGCTGTAGTATATGCTGGATGGACACTTGGCTTCCTTGCTTAAGGTTAAAGGATTTCATGGAAACAGTGGATTTTGGGGGAAAAGGAGATTGGGATTTGCAATTTGCTGCCTTTATGCAGAGTAATGAGTCTGCTTTCAACCTTAACACTGAGTGCTAATATGGAGTATCTGTCAATGCAGACCTTAGTGTACTGAAACTTTGACGTTTCCATTTCAGCAACCTCGAAATAAAAGGGGAAAAGCTGTAGATAGATGCAACAAGAAGATTGTGGGAGTATAGAAAATGACATGACAACACTAGCAATGGTGAATAGCAAGGTCACAGCACACCAGCTGTCTAGTCCTTGTCAAGATTTTTATGAACATCACAGTAGATACTATTCTTAAGGAGGATGTTGAGCATAGCTTTGAAGTATTGTAACATTGCCTTTCCCATTCATAAGAAAGGGTAAAGAACAAGAAACTGATTTGAAATGGTAAGAAATGGTGATAAAGGCCTGTGATTTTGTCAAACTGAGCTAGTATTCAACCCTTCACTAATGTATCAGAGGCAAAGGTTTTCTCTGCTTGTTAGCACTGAAGCATTCTTGCTTACTGCTTTAGAACTGCAGAAAGATGAAGCGGAAGATGCACAGGCAGAACAGGAAAAAACATTAATACCTCCCCCACTTGAGGATCCTGAGCTAAATATCAATCATCCCTACTACGATGTTGCGAGACACGGCATCATCCAGTTAGCAGGTATGTTTGGAAGATGCAATGACTTTACCTTACTACATGCTTAACACATTTTTCTTACTGTACCCTTCAAGGTGATGCATAGGAATCGTGCTGATGCTTTCAACCATCATCCTGAAAAGCAGCTGAACACATACATTAACTTAGTGCTTTTCTAAGATGAATTGTGAGCCAAATACTTGAGCTTAATCTTGCTATCAAATATGACTATAGAATCATATTATAATCTAAGACCTAACTGTGGCTGCAGCAGATCTGTACTTCATTTGTGGTAAGCTGGTTTGTTTTCTAAATAACCTGAAGTGTTGTGTAGCCACACGTAATTTTTTCTAGTCTGCCCTGGAGAGTGTGTGTAACCAAAGAGATGTGGGTTATTTTATGAAAACTAACAAAAGGCAGAAAGGAAAATTGTTGGCATAAATGTTAACTGCATTTATCACCTGACTTTGTTGTGACACAGAAAAGCTGTGGATACCTAGCATATTTGAATATTAGATCATTTAATGTTTACAGTTATTTATGTTTAAAACATTCTGACAGTGTATGAGACGTGCAGACATATTTATGATATTTGAAATGTGCATAGTGGATTTTCCTCTTGGCTTACCTTTGGTATCAGCATGCTTGTTAAAATAGTATCACTATTCACAATCCTGACTAATGAACTAATGAAATACACACAACAAGAAACAATATTTAATATTGTTCATCCTGGTGAAGTCTAAGGTTGTGTTGTATTTGGCATACTTTTTGTACCTCATACTTTAGTGAGCCTAGATTCTGAAAGCAATGAGCTCAAATTATACATTCATACCTTCCTGAATCCAAACCATAAACAGGATGTCATCCAGTCCTCTAGTAAGGTGTGAAATCTGTGGTAGTTTGACTTCTGACTTACGGTGGGAGAAGATTTTTACCCATAATAACTTATGTTCTTGAAGCTTGCTATACATGGAATAGTAGTTACCTTTTACCTTCATCAAAACTACACCCTCCGCCCTCCCCCCCCCAAAAAAAAAAAGTTATTTTCAAATCCATAAGTAAGGGAATAACAGACTGGCATTTTTGTGATTCAGAAACTACTACCTATTAACACACTAGTATGCAGTCAAGCACCATCTTTGGGATAGAGGGCATAGCAGGATATAGAAGTTATTAATGAACCATTAAAATCAAACTGACAAAGTGTGAAATTATGGATGTGTTAACAGACACACTGGATACACCAGAGTCACTGTAACTGTCCACCTAAGAACCTCTTCCATCTGCTGTATTAGGCAGTACTACAGAATAACACTTTAAAAGAGGTCTTCTAGACTTGTTTTTTCCTCTTCCTAGTATACTCAACATCAAGTTGTGATGGACCATGCATATATTGCTTCAACTTTAATAATGAACAACTATTCACTAAGTATCTGAGTTGTACCTCAATCTTCATTCACTCAGAGATGCTCTGGAACTCATAAGCACTTGATATTTGTTTGTTTTAGCTGTTTTTAATTTTAAAAGATAGTCCTTTTATGTATATTTCCCTTGGAGGAACCATTGTGATTTTTGAAGGTATGGGCAGAACTGCTGGGTGAGATGTAGAAACCCTTAAGCCTTTGTTTAGACAAAGCTCCTCTTCTGCATCCATTCCGACTGGGGTGGAAAAGGAGACAAGTTAACATTCTTAGTAGTTCTCCTTGACTAACCAATAAGATAGTCCTCAGTGATTTAAAAAAAACAAACAAACAAACAAAAAAAACCCCCCAAAAAAACAACAAATTAAAAAGTCCTCCAGCAAAAATCTCAAACCAAGCAACAAGCCAAAAAAGCATAGTTACTACCAGAGCAAACAAGAGCTGTAACTTTACCAGTCTCAGAAGGACTCTGTTGTTTGACTTAGAAAACTTAAAAAAACAGTAACAAAACAAAAGCAAAACAAAATAAACCCAAAACAAAACAAAAACAAGGGAAATCGGGAAGATTTTTGAATGAGAAAATGAATTATACTGGAACAATTCCTTTTTAAAATTCATTCTTTTTGTGCTGCTGAAAAAACATGTAGTGGGGACAGAATGATAACCAGCCTGCCCTTTCGTAAGCAGTCCCTCCTGGCTTCATCTTACACATATGCCTTATTCCTGTGCTAGAAAATGGAAGTGTGCTTCAGTATAGTGAGTGAAAACCACAGTGTTTTTAAACAGATTTATCTGTAGCTTCCATAGTTTGGTCTAGGAACTTGCCTGTATCGGTGTTTGCTTGGAATAAAGTCCAGACACCAAGTATGTGCCTGGTTCCAGTTCACCAGAGCAGGGGCATTCACAAGAGGAATCTTGGCTGAAATGTTGAGTTAGCTCGGATGATTTTGTCCTTAATACTGCAATCTTTTGTAGAGAAAAAAGTCCTCTAGCCATCCTTTAATCTCAGAAAAGAGTGACTTTACCTGCCATTTCAGTCAGAAATATATGATGGGATGCTGTAAGTCTGCTGGACAATTGAAATGCAAAGCACAGGCCAGGAGCTGTGCATCAGACAGCAGTCTGCACCCTCTAAAGCAGCTCTGATGGGATATGAAAGGAGAGCTCAGAGGCGTGCATATGAATGCAGAACACGAGGAAAGTGAAATATGATCCAAAGACACTCTTCACCTCCACAAAATGAGACCTCCATATCCCCAATGTTAACTGATGTGGAGTCTGATTGGAATGTTTTCTGTGTTTAGATTCAAGTGAGGAAAGGATGAGCTCTTCAGATCTCGTTCTCATTTTGCAAGAGACGGGTCCCTTTTGAAAGTGATTTTAAAATGTTTTTTACCTAGTTTGTAATGGTTACAATCTCGTTGAATAAAGCAAAATATCATTTCAGTGTTTGGAATGCCTGCTTTAAGACAATTCTGAAAGCTGTTGCTTCAGTTTTAATTCTGATATTGATAGACAATGAGCTGTATTGTTTGAAAGACTGAAGGAAACACAAGGATTTAAGGGAAAACATTTACAGTAATGTACCCTTCTCTTACAGTGATTTAGTTCCAACTAGTTTAGTTAATTTAAAAAGAAAAACTAAAATTCCTTCTTGCTTCTGACTAATTGAAATGTCTTGTACCTGCTTCGCATAACAATAGCTTAGACTTATGTGCAAAGGAGCTATTTTTTTAGTTGGATTCTTACAGTCTGAAAGTACAATTAAATAAGAATAGAAGAACATTTTTAAAAGATGTAAGCTTGAATAATTGTTTATTAATTACGGACGTTTTGTTACAAATACCAATGTGCAGGTGACTAAACATATGCAAATGGAACAGTGCTGCAATGCTGGTTCTTTTTTGTTTTTATTTTGAAGAACTTTCAATCCACTGCCTATAAAGAACCTTAAGATTATTTTTCTTTGTGGCAAAAAAGGATGCTGCCTTATTTTTTGCAGTACTTATTACTGAATTTCTTTTATTTAGTAGGAGTGTAGTGCTTGAGTTTTCAGTAACAGCCAGTGCCATCCTTCTCTGTGTTAGAAAAAAAAACCAAACATTTTAATGGAATACAAGTCTATCATTGTTTTAAATCTGTGTTTCCCTTCTTAGCCTTTTGTTTATTTCTAGTTATATTTGATGATTTCACATACCCAGCCCAGGTCCTTGTAGAGTCTGTCCATATTCAAGACCCAGCTGATTTCATACTTCTTGCTGATTTCAAACCAGTGCATTAGAAACTGGTTAGAATAGTGTAATATAGATCAGACCCTGAAAGACAGAGTTGTAATTAATTTTTGGTAACATGTTAAGTAGAAACTGTAGTGAATTACCTAATAACTCTAAGATACAAGTACTAATAATTTTCAGTCCATCTCAGTGGCAGCTTTGCTACTTCTTGGGGTACCTTCAGGAGCAGATCTGTGGCTTGTAAATTTCAGTGTCACTGGGAAAAGGAAAAAAAAAAAGAGGGTTACAGATTTAAAAAAAAATAAATTCTTAGAAGTTTTATTGTCTTCTCTCTCTTTTTTTTTTTTTTTTTTTTTTTTTTTTTTTTTGTCAGAAGGGTATTCCAGAAATCAGTATCCCTAACTTTTTTTTAGGAGTACTCTTTTAGGGAAAAACCACAAATCAGCTGGAGAGACCTAAGACTTGGGCACATTTCAACATTTCAAGAAGAAAGTTGAGGGCTCTTGTCTGCAGCACAAGAAGAGATTTTAATGTTGGCTTTGCACTTTACATGGGTTTGCATGTCCTAACCATTTGGGTGTTGTTATGTGTTTTTCTCAATTGCTATGAGAGCATCTCCAAATTAAAGGATGATAACAGTGAAAAATATTTTCTGCTCTAGTGAAGACAAAACTTGCCTGAGTGAGAGGAACAAGGGTTCAAATCTTTTAGGCAGGAACTGAACTTGGATTTTATAAATTCTCTGCCAGTTTTTCTTGTATCTATCTTCAACTGTTTTCTTCTCAGGATGTGAAAGGAAATAAATGCTTATTTACTGCATTTCTTGCTATGAACATCAGACTGTAAATTACAATGTCTGTTATAAGGACAAAACCGAGTTGACTATATAAAGATACATGGGTATGCTTTCTTGTTGAATCTGTAAAGAGATGATGGTTCAACTTTAAACATCATTTAGTAAAGCAACAGGTTTGCTAAAATAAAAAAAATTACTTAAAGTGCCAAATTAAAATGTGAACTCAATTTTAGATTTGGGTATCTTGGCCAAAATATTAGTCTACATCCAAACATACATTATTAAAAAGAAAAGTCTATCACTAGGAAGTAAATGTATATTATATTCCTTTTCTGGATGTCTAGTCTGCTATTTCTTTGCTTTCCTTAAATTTTCTTTCTTTCTTTCCTGTGAATTATTAAAATACTTAGTTGTGCATCACTGAAAGCAATTTTTCATTTTTCCAGTACTCTTTTTAAGAGCAGAGCTTTATTTTGATTCAGACAGGCAGACAAATAGGACATTAGAGAGGTGTAAAGGGTTAACCCTCCTGGGGATGGTCTGAACTTGACCCCAGGTGTAGTGGTTAGCCCACTCCCACTTCCTGTCTAGACCCCTTATAAAGACAGAGGAACTTCCTGTTTCTTTCTTTGGCTGCCCTCCCTGCCCACCTGATAGCACCATCCATGTCCCTGCTGCTCCTGCTTTGCCATGTGGCCATCCTACCACATGGTGGGACCACCACTTCCTGACTTTACCTCCATCCATTGCCATCAATCCAGCTGTATATATATTTTTGTATTTTGTTTCTTTTCTTTATACCTCTTTGTAACTCTCCTACCTTGAATAGCTTTTATTTATTGCTAAAGTTTTTTTCTTTTAACTTCCAAATTGAAGCAAGACTATTCTTTGGGTGTTTTACCACTTTTTTCTCTCTCTACATCTAATTTCTTTCTTTCCAAAGCAGGGGAGGGGAGAAGCCATCCTATTAATGTATTGTTCTGTTAGCTATATATTTGAGACTCTGGAAAGCTTAAATCAGACCAATACAATAGGTTAGCTTCAAGAATGACTTTAACCCTTACTCAAACTTATTTTACATGCATTTCATCTTTGCTCCTCTTAATGTAACTAATGAATTATATCAAAAAGCAAGCTGTCCCTTATTCTCTTAGATTCATAGAATGTTTTGAATTGGAAGGACTCTTAAAGGTCATCTAGTTGCAACTCGCCTGCCATGGGCAGGGACACCTTCCACTACATCAGGTTGCTCAAGGCTTCATCCAACCCAGCCTTGAATGCCTCCAGAGAGGGAGCATGAACAACCTCCCTGGACAACCTGTTCCAGTGTCTCACCATCCTCACTGTAAAATAATTTCTTTCTGTTCTGCGATCTTAAATCTTCTCTCTTTCAGCTCAAAACTATTGCCCCTCATCCTGTCGCTACAAGACCATGTAAAAAGTCCCTCCTCTGCTTTCTCACCCCTTCAGGCACTGGAAGGCTGCTCTAAGGTGTGCTCAGAGGCTTCTCTTCACCAGGCAAACAGCCCTAACTCTTGTAGTCTGTCCCCGTAGAGGAAGTGCTGCAACCCTCTGATCAGCTTCATGCCCCCCTCTAAGTTTAAATGTTCTCATTAAACTCGTTCTCCACATGAATTTCCAAGCCAGCTGTGAGCATGAACCAGCACACAAGTTGCCAACAGGTTACATATTCAGTGTCAAGCGATATTATCCTTTACTGTCAGCTGATCTGAAAAAAAGTGCTAGGGCAAAGCATTTTCCTTAGACAAAACTTAAAATTGCTTAGGGAGGGCTCTTTGATGGACAGTCTTTGCATCCTGAGGGGAATGAACAAGGTTCTTAATCTCCTGATGTTGGAGATCTCCTGAGTGTTCACTTAGAGAAAATGAATTTAGAAAGACTACCTGAACACGTACTTTATTTGCAGCTTTCACAGAATGGTCCGAGATGGAGGGGACCTCCAAAGGTCATCTAGTTCATCCCCCTCTGCAGTAAGCAGGGGCATCCTCAGCTGGATCAGGTTCCCCAGAGCCCTGTCAAGCCTCACCTTGAATGTCTCCAGGGATGATTTAGTGCTTTCTAGAATTAGCCAGGTGCAGTACAGGTGCAATGCTCTTACAAAAACTTGATTTCTAAATAACAGGTGGACATGAGTAGAATTCAGGGGAATGAGTACAAAAACCTCTCTGTGATACCAAAACAGGTTGACCCTTGGAATTTAGTGCTATTCTCTGTATTTGCTTGGTGGATCTGATCTCTGTCCCAAAGGATAAATATTACAATGGCTGTTTTAATATTTTGTCTTTAAACTGGCTAATGTCTGTAATATCTTTTCATGTGACTGAACAAAGTGATCATGGTCAGGAGAAGGAGGACTCAGATTTCTACAGCTAAATGTTGAGTCTCAGCTCTGTTATCTTGGTTGTGTACTTCTTAACTGACTAAGATGTTTGCCGTTGTGGATGGGCAGAGAGCCACAGGGGATTAGTTGTAGGTCTATTTACTGTCCATTACTCAGCCTAGGCAAAACACAAAGATGGCAAAAAAAGTCAATATGAAACCTCTTACTTCCTGGAGTTGTAGAGACAGGGGAAGACTTGAAAGTAGAGTTTCTCACCATTTAACATAGCATAACTGAGGTTTAGGCTGATTTTCTCTTGCTTCAATTCTGTTAAACAAATGTATAAGCAAATCCCCTGGATTTTGACCTGCTTCTACTCACGTGGAAGCCAATGGCAAAACTTCTTTTGATTTGAGGATCTTGCTTTGCTGTAATGTGATAATGACAAGTGTCAGTGAAATAAAATTATATTTCACTTTTTACTTAAAAAGTAATAATATTTGCTGTCATCAGGGCAAAAGCTCTTTAAAAATCATTCCTAAAATTACAGCATTTGAAAGACATCAATATGCAAATTGGAATGAGCTGTATTACTAGAAGGAAAAATGTAATTTGAACAAGGCAGTTAGGAATTGAGTTACCATCTAAATTCTTAACTAAAATTAGAACAATCTCCTTTCCCACTTGCAGTTTCTTGTGTCTCACTGTAATATTTTCATTAATTACTACTTAAAAATTTGATATCGTATCTGAAATCCAGATAAATAAAAGCCCAGCAGACATCTTGTATTTTAATGTGCATAAATCTCATTCTGGACAGAGTGCTCTTCACACCCCTCTTTACTCACCAGGCCCAGGGGAGGAGACTGGCATTGCTGTACTGTGCTCCCAGGAGTCCCTTTGCAGCCAGCAGAGCTGCTTATCAACCGAGACTGCTCAGGAATTACAGAATCACAGAATCTTAGGTGTAGGAAGGGATCTAGCGACCATCAAGTCCAACCCCTGTGCCACAGCAGGATCACCTAGGGCAGGTCACACAGGAATGCATTCAGGTGGGTTTTGAAAGTCTTCAGAGAAGGAGATTCCACAGCTTCTCTAGGCAACCTGTTCCAGTGCTCTGTCACCCTCACCATAAAGAAGTCTCCTCATGTTGAGATGGAACCTCCTGCATTCTAGCTTGTACGTGTCATTCCTTGTCCTGTCACTAGGCGCCACCAAAAAGAAACCAAACTTCATCCTGACACCCCTCAGATATTTATGGATGTTAATAAGATCCCCTCTCAGCTTTTTCTTCTCAAAACTAAACAACCTCTCTTCTCTCAGTCTTACTTCACAGGAGAGATGTTCACATCCTGCAATCATCCTTGTGGACCTCTACTGAACACTCTCCAGTAGATCCCTGTCTCTCTTGAAATGAGGAGCCCAAAACTGGATACTATATTCCAAATGTGGTCTCACCAGGGCAGAGCAGAGGGGAAGGAGAACCTCCCTAGACCTCTTGGCCGCAAGAGCACATTGCTGTCCCATGGATAACTTGTTGTCCACTGGGACTCTAAAGGTCTTTCTCCATGAGGCTGCTTTCCAGCAGGACACCTCCTAATCTGTACTGGTGTCTGGTGTTATTTCCCCAGACACAGGACTCTGCACTTGTCCTTATTGAACCTCATGAGGTTCACTTTCATCCAACTCTCCAGCCTGTCCAGGTCATGTTGGATGGCAGCACACCCTTCCAGGGTGTCAGCTGGCCCCCTCCAGTTTTGTACATCAGTGAACTTGCTGAGGGTACACTCAATCCCCTCATCCAGGTTACTGATGAAGATATTTAACAAAACTGGACCCATAACTGACCCCTTGAATGTGTCTGCGTGAGAGCAGATACCTGATCCAAAGGCAGAAGGCTCCTACCCATGGGTAACAGAAGTATTATCGCACCTTTTTCTGCATGAAGGCAGAATCTAAGATAGTCACTTTTGAAAAGGTATAGCTAGCTATAGGAATAGGTATAGCTAAAGGTAACTAGAGGAATGTGAGTGCACAAGTTGTTAAAGTACTCAGTCTTTGGAATTACCTCCTAAATCTCTGAATCTCAGAGCCCATGCAGAAAGATAAGGGGAGGAATATATTTTCCAGGGAGGGTGGAACAGTTTATCAGGTTTCATCTGAAAGTCTTTGGTAACATTAGGCTATAAAACAAAGCAGGTTGATATGAAACTACTTTTTTTTTTTTAACCTGAAAGTGAAACATGAAAGAGCAAAATCACAGAACAGTAGTCGTTGGAAGGGACCTTTGGGCATTATCTAGTCCAATCCCCCTGCTAACGAAGGTTCACCTTTAGCAGGTTGCACAGGAATACATCCAGGCAGATTTTGAAAGTCTCCACAACCTTTCTGGGCAACCAAGGGTGAAAGCCAAGAGCATGGAGCTAGGCTCTGCTCAGGGATGCCCAGTGACAGGGCAAGGGGCATTGAGTGGAAGCTGAGGCATAAGAAGTCTCATTTAAATATGAGGAGGAATTTTTCTCCTGTGAGGGTGACAGAACACTGGAACAGGCTGCCCAGGGAGGTTGTGGAGTTTCCCTCTCTGGAGATACTCAAAACCTACCTGGACGTGTTCCTGTGTGATCTGGTACAGGTGATCTTGCTCTGCAGCGGGGTTGGACTGAATGAGCTTTCAAGGTCCCTTCCATCCCCTGATGTTCTGTGGTTTTGTGATCTGAATGTAGAAGTACTTGTGGAGAAGTGTGTCTGAGAAATCTTAAGTTTGAAAAAAAATCTGGCTTAGATATGTGACCATACATGTGTTCAAAGTGCTTGTAGACAGAGCACTATTCTGATAACTTCCAGAAATAGTGTGAAAAAGTTTGAAAACAACCCACTTCCAAGACTGCTAAGGAAAGGAGGCCTCTTTTCTTCCATGACCAAATGCTGCAAGACTGAAGCATTCCCTGTTAGGAGCTGAACCCCACCAACCACCTTTGGATATTGCTTTCTTGGCTGAGCTTCATAGTTTGCCCAGTGCTGCCTCATTTCACTGCAGCAGCTGCTAAATTGCTTTGTGTAAGCCATACATGTTTTGACAGTGAAGTTTCTTAGTGTGTTATGAGTAATGATGGGAGATAGAGGTAGCCCCAAATATCAGAATATGCAGCCATTCCTTCAGATCACTGAACTCCTTTTGTGTAAGTAAATGAACGCTGTCTTTACTAACTCCTTTTTTCTTCACTAGGAGATGACAATTCTGGAAGGAAGGTGATTACCTTCAGTTGCTGCCGCATGCCTCCCTCTTACCAGCTTAACCACACCAGACTGCTGGAGTAAGTTTCTCTTAGTTTCCTGTATAGACTACTTTATAATTTGTATGTGAACTTCTATTAGCTTGTTTCTAGGTGAATGAGCTTTCAAGGAGGAGAAACAGTAGGTATGGAGTGAAATGAGAAAGGGTATGAGACCTGCAAGTTTTAATAGTAAGTGAATNATGATAAGATCATGTTTATGAGCTCCTAAGAATTAAGGGCTGGCCACTTGGGAGCAGTATAAAACTATTGTCAGAGGATGTGTGGAAACAGATAGGAAAGCTGAGGCCTCCTTGGAATTAAACCTTGCAGCCTTATCAAGGATAAGAAGGTCATTAGGAGCAGCCAACATGGCTTTACCAAAGGAAAGTCATTGTTGACCAACCTAATAGCCTTTTATGAGGACATAGCCAGTGGATAGATGATGGTAGACCAGTGGATATGGTTTTTCTTGATTTCAGTAGAGCATTTAACACTATCTCCCACAGCATCCTTCTGACTAAACTGAGGCAGTGTAGTCTGGATGATTGAATAGTGAGCTGGATGTGAACTGGTTGAAGGGAAGAACTCAGAGAGTTGTGGTCAATGGGGCAGAGTCTAGCTGGAGGCCTGTGTCTAGTGGGATCACTCAGGCATTGGTACTGAGACCAGTATTATTCAATATGTTCATCTACCACCTGGATGAGTGAGCAGAGTACACTGTCAGCAGGTTTGCTGAAGATGCAAGACTGGGAGGAGTGGTTGACACACTTGAAGGCCGTGCTGCCATTCAGTGGGACCTGGACAGGCTGGAGAGTTGGGCAGGGAGAAATTCAATGAAATACAACAAGGATAAGTGTAGAGTCTTGCATCTGGGAAAGAACAACCCCATGGACCAGTATAGGTTGAGGACTAACTTTTTGGAAAGCAACGTAGAGGAGAGAGACCTGCTGGATAGAAGGATGCTCATGAGACAGTAATGTGCCCTTGTGGCTAAGAAGGTCATTGGTATCCTGGGGTGTGTTAGAAGGGGTGTAGGTAGTAGATCAAGAGAAGCTCTCCTCCTCTACTCTGCCCTGGTGAGGCAAGGTCTCGAATATTGTGTCCAGTTCTACAACCCTCAGTTCAAGAAGGACCTCATGGAACTGCCTGAAAGAGTCCAGTGCACATCCACAAAGATGATTAGGGAATGGAACTTCTTCCTTATGAGGAAAGGTTGAGGGAGCTGGGGCTCTTTAGCTTGGAGAAGAGGAGGTTGAGTGTTGACCTTAGTAACATTTATAAATATATGAAGGGCGAGCATAAGGAGGATGGAGCCAGGCTTGTCTCAGTGATGTACAATGATAGGACAAAGGGCAGTGGGTGCAAGCTGGAGCACAGGAGGTTCCATGTGAACATAAGGAAAAACTTTTTCACTGAGAGGGTGACAGATCATGGGAACAGGCTACTCAGAAAGGTTGTGGAGTTTCCTTCTCTGGAGACATTCAAAACCCACCTTAACATGTTCCTGTGTATCTACTCTAGATGATCCTGCTCTGTCATGGGAGTTGGGCTAAGATGGTCTTTCAAGGTCCCTTTCCAACTCCTAACATTCTGTGATTGTGTGTGTGAATGAGATGTGGATGAAACTGCCAGAGTTATTTCAACTGCTGTCCTGGCTAGAATAAGCAGTCCTCTGTATACTGAGATGAACTTCTCATCTTGATTTTTATTGGCAAATCCTGATCCTATTTAAAAGAAAAGAGTTTACGATGAGAACCAATGGAAGAGATTTTTTAATATTTTAGTGTTCTATGCATAAGTTCTTATGAATAGTGGTGCTTGACTTAGTTTGCTATATGCTACCTCCTAAGTCACTTGGCCAAAAGCATTTAGTTATTTGCATCTTAGTGGTTTTCCTGGTTTTATAAAAAGATCTGCATTATGTACACTTTATGCTTAATTTTTTATATATATCCTGCTTTGTAATGTTTAGGGATTTGTGTTAAAAGAGGTTGTAAATATCCCATTACTCCCCATAAACTTCCTGCAGCTAGATACCAGGATGTGTTTGTCACTACTAATAGATCTGTGATGCTATGAGAGTCCTGTAGTCATTTAACATTGCAAACTTATTTGGCAATGGAGGCTACACAAGAACTCAAAAATATTTGCGCATCTTTCAACTGTCAATATCCACCACAATTGGATTAGACAGAAGTGCTGTTATCTCAGCTTTGCAGAAACCAAGAAGGATTAGAAGACAGGTGAGTTATGTAATGTATAAGAAACCATATTGCTTGATTTTTATGGTCTTCACTGCCTGAAGCCAAAACTTTGTGTGTAGCATGGAGGGAGTAATAGCACATAGGAGAAAGAGTCACACCTGGAGTAGCTTCCTGCAGGGACTAATAGGAGATGCCAAAGAAAGGAGCATGACAAACCACATTGCTCCCAAGTCTAAGAACCCTTCCTTAGCTCTCTGAAGAGATGCCCTGAGGAACTGGATTCTCCAGTCTTTACACTCTTCTGAACTTGAACACATATGTTTTCCTATATCTCAACCCACACCTAATTCACCTGGAAAATCTGTGCTAAGAGAGAACTGAAGGCAGGTGTCTGAATGTGGAGCTAACATTATAGTTGTCAGGGATCTGCTTCTGAGTAGTTAGATGTTCTGGTGGATTTGGATGTTGAATTATGAGGAAAAGCTGCAGAGATTGGTATGTATTTTGTGATGAAATCACTTACAGAGTTGATTTGGTAAGGCTGTTGTAATTTCCCTGCAATTCTTCTGCAGCCTTGGAACATGTAATTTGCTGTACAAAAATAATGATTATTTCATGCCCACAAAACTCACATAATTATTTTTTAGAAGTACAAAGTTTTCTGGATGCAATGGGTCAAGGAAGTTACATGCTGCAAAATAAAACACATACAGAGGCACTCTGCTTGTAAGAATACCTGTTTAGTACTTGAATTTCAAACTCATTTGAAATTGAAGTACTAAATTTGCTACTACTACTTCCATTAAAATGCCATTAATACTTAAGGATCAAAACAGCATTATTGCAATGGCAGTTCTTGTCTCAGATGCATCACAGTCTTAAGATTTATGGTGTGCAGAGGGAATAAACAGATAAATGAGACTGTAGGAGTACAGTGTAAGAGTGAGGTGGTGGAGTTTTCCATGCAAAGATGGATAGTCACAGTGGCTCTAATACTTGCAGATAGTCATAGACTGGTAAATGACACATGGAACTAGCTATTTTTATGAATGAAAATCACTTACATACAATTAAGAGCAGTAGCTATGCCTCTGTTGCAAAATAATAAGATAGCATTCAGAATGACATGAGGAAGTTGAAATCTGACACAGTAAGGCACAAGACCAGATTGTGCTCCTCTGTCATTGTTTTATTTGAGTCATTGAGCCGTGTAATAAGCCATGCAGTGTTCTCAATTGTAGGTGAAAGAGAAAAGCATCTTAAAGCATATCATAAAAGAATGGACACACAGAAATCTCCTTATAAAACATGCAGTGTTACTTCATAGGTTCATAGAATGGTTTGGTTTGAATGGACCCTAAAGATCATCTAGTTCCAACCCTGCTGGCATTGGTAGGGACACCTTCCACAAGACCAGGTTGCTCAAGGCCTCGTCCAACCTGGCCTTGAACATCTCCAGGGAGAGGGCATCCACAACCACCCTGGGCAACCTATTCCAGTGTCTCATCATCCTCACTGTAAGGAATACAGTCTAAATCTACCCTCTTCAAGCTCAAATCTATTCCCTCTCGTCCTGTCACTGCAAACCCATGCAAAAAAATCCCTCCCCAGCTTTCTTGTAGGACCTCTGTGTACAGGAAGGCAACTATGAGGTCTCCCTGGAAAACCTTCTTCAGGTTGAACAACTCCAGCTCTTGCAGTCTGACCTTACAGGGCTGGAGCATGTCCTCTGTGATCTTTGTGGTCCTCTGAACCTGCTCCAGCAATTCCATGTCCTCCTTAGGCTGGGATCACCAGAACTGGATGCAGTGTTCCAGGTGGTGTCTCATGAGAGTACAGTGGAGGGGGAGAATCACCTCCTTCATCCTGGTTGCACTTCTTTTGCTACGGCCCAGGATACTGTTGGCCTTCTTGGCTGCAAGCACACATTGCTGGCTCATGTTGAGTTCTTTAAATTAGTTCTAAGGGAAATGATCTGTGAATGCAGTCTCTACAATACAAACACAGGGAAAGCAAATATATTCCCTATATTTGTTTACAATATACAATCTGTTTTCACACTATTGCTTACAGTAACAACTTGTAATTTGCAGCCATTAGGGCAAATGGATTCTTAAAAATTATAAAATGTTTTAAATTGAGAAGAAGACCCAAGATTTATTCTTTATTATCCTGAAAAGTCAAAATGACATTGTTTGCTTGGCTAAAGGGAAGGAATTTACAAAGACCAGAAAAACACAAAATAAAATGCCCTGGTTAATTAAAATGCATCTTTTAATAACTACTTTGAAAATACAGTCCCGTGTTGCCTTCATCTTGTAGGCATTCATTCAGTAGCATGATTTTTGTAATTCAGTATGTTCTTTAAAATTTTAGGCTTTGCAGTAGTGTGGAGTTATTTGCAACACTGTCACTAGAGAAAGATTAACTTGTTAGATAAATACACTGAAGCACACATGAACTTGCAGTCACTAACTTTCTGTGCCAAATTAGCAGAGTTTCTTTCTCAGTTGCCACTATAAAAATCTCGCCCAGTAAACTGTCTTAAAACTAACATATTCTCTTTCTCCTCAGATACTTGAAGTATACTCTGGACCAGTATGTAGAGAATGATTATACGGTTGTCTACTTTCACTATGGCCTGAAGAGTCTGAATAAACCATCTCTGAAGTGGTTACAAACAGCCTACAAAGAATTTGACAGGAAGTATGTCTCCAAAACACATGGTTTACTCTTTCAGTTGCATAATGTCTTCATGAGGGAAGTGGATTTCCTGATCTGCCACAGCCAGCAGTTCATTTTGCTATTGCAAGTTCTGGTAATGATATTGCTTCTGGTAGTTCTCTGCTAAATGTCTTCTGTACAGAACAAAAGAATGGCCTCAATGCTGCAGTGGTTATTCAAAGGTATAAAGGGAACAAAGGCAAAAGCATTTCCTTTTGTGTGCACTATTTAACAAGATACTTGTGACACCTTATGTGACATCATTCTTGATTATCTCAGAGTTGTATTTGAACCTTTGATCAGCCCAAGGCTAGGTTGTGTACAAAAAAGGAAAGGTTAGTTTTTAAGGGCCCCTATCTCATAGGTTGGTATGTGTAAATTCCTGAAGGCACTGCTGTACTCCTATATGCCTGACCTTTGGAGTAACAATGGCTGCAACTCATGACTTCGTGTTTTAGTTGGTCAGGGCATAGTTGAAACCAAAACTTCTAGATAAATAACTTTTTAAAAGTGGAAACTATAAAGTTCTGATACTTATTCTGTGGAAGTGTACACTTCCCAACACGGCAGAAAGTTCATCTTGAAATCAGTTGGCCTTTTACTGGTTTGAAAGTGGTCACTTGTTTTTCTATTGGCCTCAAGAAGCAACAAGACTGAAAGTGAAAATACAGCCCTTTTCCTGAGAGGGAATGTGTGTGTGCATGTTGAGAAAGGATGAATCAGCCATGTCAACATTTTCTGAGTTGAGAGCTGTAGCAAGAAGCAAATCTGGAAAAAAAAAAACCAAACCAAAAAGCTATGAAAAATATTATTGGGTGTTTTTAGAGAAGACTATGAGCAGTCCCCATGAAATACTCATACTCATTTTGTCTTTGGTGAGATGTTTAAAGTACAATACTGAGTTTTGCCATACACTGGCGATTCCCAAAAAAATTTCCCTCTGGGAGAATCCTAAACCAGATTTACAGTTGCCGTATGGGAAAAGGCAATATGAGGGCAATGGCTGCTTCTTTGCCCTTTGCCGTGCCTTAAAAGCACACAATACAACTCTCATTTATGCCAAAAATCAGTTCTCTCCATTTTCTCACCTTGAGCCCACAAGCGAGAGGACCAGAGAGGCACAGGGAAGCCCAGGTGGCTGGACAAAATGATACGCCTATCATTTTATTCACAGAGCTTCACAGTATGCTGCCGTTGAGAAGCTCAAAGAAGCTTTCACAACCCAACAGGTATGTTCAGCTGTAGTAGGCAGAGGAGAGGAAAAAAAACCCACCTAAACCACTGTCTATCTTTCAGACTCTCTAAAGTCTGCACATGTGTGTGCTTTGGAGTCAAGGAAGTGAAGGACAGAGGAGATTACAAAGGACACTGCTAATGCATTCCCGTGTGGACTACCCTAGGTGATCCTGCTTTTGGCAGGGGGGTTGTCCTCAATGATCTCTGGAGGTCCCTTCCAACCTCTAACATTCTGTGATTCTGTAACTAGCTAACAATGTGCAAGCAAACGTTCAACAGGAATAGCTTCAAAACAATGGATCTTGCTTTGAAGATTTACACCAGAGGTTCAGTAAAGTCTTTTTTGTGTTTAGTTGTAATCTAGGACACCATTATGAAGTGTGGCTTGTGTTAATTGCTTCAAGGTACAAAACAAACTTAAAATTGATACTTCAGGACAGCAACTCAGGTGTTGTGTGTATCAGTTTTCTTTCTTGATGTTGGGTTTTTATCTCCAGTGGTGTCTCAGTTGCATATGGTAGTGGCTTTTTTTATTCAAAGATATATGGACCTAATTAAAACTGCAAAGGAAAAACTGTCTTAATTGTTGAGTCTATCCCTTTTGCCTCTCTTATCATAACCTGCTACAGGAAGGTTTTAGGAGTTCACCATGATTCCTTTCCACTATCGCTGTTTTCTAACAATGAGTGATGAGCACTTGGGAGAGGTGCTGCCTACTCAGAAGCAAACTTGGCAAAGTGATAAGCAACAATTTATATCTAAAAAGCAGGATATTTCATTATGCTTGTCTCAAATTAATTTTGCAATAATATTGAAAAAGAGCAAAATCTTTTTGTACACCTTGGTTTCCATTTCAGTTTCAGCCTGCTAGAATCTATTTTTTATGTATCAAACAGTAGAATCAAAGAAAACTGTAATGGAGAGAGGCCTTTGTTTTATATGAAGGGGACTATACAGTATAAAACTGTGTGCAGATGGCTTCACCTTTAGTAATTACTAGCAAAGGAAGAGGAAAGCAGTGATAAATTTGAAATATTAGAGGTAAATTTTACATCTGAAAATTTCTACATTTACTTCAACTTAAGGCTTCTATAAGCAGAAAGTAAAGGGAGATGCAGACAGGTAAATTTTTTATATCACAAATTACCTAAATTGCCATCTGTCCTCCGATATTGAATCTGCGATAGAGCAAACACTGGCTAGGAATATGAAGTGTTATCTTGGCCTACTATTGTATCATCAAAAGTGACCATTTTTTTTAAAATGGAGACTGTGGGGGTTTTTTTCTTTTTTCTTCTGAATTAGACCTTTTAAAATGTGTTTGAAAAGAACTGCACATAATGTTCCTGTAATAATGCTTCCCATTCAGTTGTGGGTATTCAGTTCTACGCTTTGTGATATTCAACGGTCTTGTAACAATTTCATTTTCTTTTCCTAGGTATAAGAAAAACCTGAAAGCACTCTATGTTGTACATCCAACCAACTTCATAAAGATTCTGTGGAACATCTTTAAACCTCTTATAAGGTACTTCACAATTTATTCAGCACATTTTCCTGTTTAGTTTAAGGATGGTTTGTTCTGTTAAAAGTTGCTTTCAAAAAGGTTTAAGGTAAAATATGTCAGGCAGCAACACAATACCCGTTTAAATTGTCTTGAACTAATGAGTAAGGTGAGCTTAAGGTTGTGTATGAATAATGGAGTTCTTTCTAAGGAAAAACATAGCAATTCATAGTAGTTTTACTGATATATTAACATAAATATCACTTTAAAACATAGTTATTCTGTGGACCACAAATGACTTTTTTGTCCTGTTTGACAGCACTTAACACAATAGAACTGGATCCATGGCTGGAGTCACTAGATGGTAGGATAAAGAGAATAATGAATGGTTAACCTTCACTTTGAGCTCAAGTGCTGAGATGAATAGGAATGATACTATTCGTGTGTTCAAAGTTAATGGATAAGCCCTG
This sequence comes from Eubucco bourcierii, assembly GCA_013396675.1. Classification (NCBI taxonomy): domain Eukaryota; kingdom Metazoa; phylum Chordata; class Aves; order Piciformes; family Ramphastidae; genus Eubucco; species Eubucco bourcierii. The sequence continues at coordinate 211,029 of VWZE01012798.1, forward strand.
AAGTGCCCATAAAAATTTGAGATGGAGGGTATAATAGTGAAGGTGGGTGTATTTTCCTGGTGTGATTATTTTTGTTTGCATAGCAAAACTTGAAACCACCTAGAAAGAAATTACAGCAATGGGTAGATATTGCTAAGTGCTAGAGTGCTTTGGTTGCTTAGTTTCTGCTCCTGAGCTTATGTTGCTTTCAAAGTAATTCTGATATTTTGCAGATTATATTGTGGATGTCCCTCAGGGCTGGAGAATAAAACAACTAGAAATCTCCACTACAGTAATTTGCAATTGATTCCTTTTATGACTGATAGAAAGCTAATTAATTAGAAAGGAAAAGTTTAACTTCCTGATGGATCGAATCACGTAGGAAGCATGTGAAAATAAAAATCAGTTACAGCTAAAAATTATTCTAGAATATGCTATTCTTGAAAGAAGACAACTAACTATAAATTACTTTTACCTGCCAGTGAAATACATGCCCAAGATCCTCTTTCTGACAAACTTTTCTCCTCATTGCTGTGTCCTGGATGTCCAGGATCTGGTGGTGCCTCAGGAACAGGGATAGAATTGGTTTGTTCTGTTTTGATCTGAGTTTTTGGTTGTGTGTTTTCCCTTTGTTCCGTATTTGCTGCATAGTGAGTGTGGAAAGCTTTCTAGAAAAACAAACGAAACCCAGGAACAACAAAGAACAAAACCCCCAAACCGATAAAACCAGAAAAAAGTCTCGATGGCTATTACAACACTCAGGTGAAACCAACCTCTTTCTCAGAGGCAGCTGATTGCTCCCTTGGGAATAGTTCAAGGCAAGCAGATCTGAGGTAGTTTTCAGTCTGTGCATGCTAATGCACTCAGTGTAACCACAGCTGGACAGCAGGTGTGCTATTTGACTTAGAGTAATAATTACCTGCTAATTCTTACAAAAGAAAAGTTTACAAGTACCTGTTCAAAATACCCATTTTCTCAGCATCTTACTGTGTCTGTGTAAAGATAAGTGTGTTTTTTTTTCTTGGAACAGTGTGAAACACTTGACAATTAAATCCTTGTTTACTTTTGAATGTGAAAATGGGTGATCCTGATATGCTTCAGCATTTGTATCTAGCATGGAAAATTCAAACCAGCACTTGTCACCTTCCATGCATCACCTTTTTGACCTTCTGAACACCCTGCTTCCAGGAAGTTCCTGTTTGCACTCAACATTTACTACTGTGTACCTGCATACTTGTTTTGAGTCTAGTAACACTTAATTCTATGTTGTTAAAATGTGACTAACTGAAACAAAGCTTTTCGTATGTTGGGGCTGAGAAAATAATTACAAGTACGAGTGAACTCTGCAGAGGTTCATAAGCCAGGAGGCAGAAATTAGCTAGTAGAAATAGCTTTAATTCCTTAAAACCATTTAATTGCTAAATGCTCACATGCATTTGTGTTTTGGGCTCTGGTTTGGGTTTGTCAAATAAGGGAAAACACAATAATTTTTAACTTTAAAAATGAAGAGTGGAAGTGCCCATGTACAATTTGCCTAGACTGTACTCTCAGTGAAGACTGAAACTTAACGTTAATTTACTGAATAGTGCAATTTCAAATTTGTTCACATTACCCTTTTCTTCCAGTTTAGACTGATATGATTTTACCACACCATGCTTTCATTTAATGTCATTATTAAACCAAAGCTCACAAAAAGAAGGGAGAAAAAACCTCTGTACTTTCTGGTTGCTAGAGTTACTGAATTACAGCCCAGGTTTCTTTGTTGATAGTGTTTCCAATAAAAATTAGCATGAAATGTGTATTTATTTTCAGAGATCTGTAAGTACATTTGATACTTGTTTCCACATGGCCTAAGTACTTAAACACAAATGTTGTGTTTACTAAGAACTGGGCAAGTGACAGCTATTAGCGTGAAGAACAAAAGCTTCCCTGTATTTGAAAATATTTAAGAAACTTGAAAATTTTCAAGCTTCAGAAGTCGATTGATTGTCTTTCCAGCCCCAAAAGAGATAATCAAGAAGGTAATTTTAAAAGCCAAATATATTTTCTCCAAACTGCTGGAGTAGCACATTCCTATGTGTGAGGTAGTGGAAGCCACCCACCTGTTAGCGAGGTTGTATACCTTTAGAAGGTGATGGTGGTGGTGATGTGCAGGTGGTGTAGCTAAGATGTTGAAACCTCAGGGTGTTTTGAATAAAAGACACACCGAAGAGGTCTGAAGTTATACATGCACAGGTCACAAATCACTCACCTGGTAGCAAAATCGCGCTCGGTTCAATTAAAAGCTGCTAAAATGCTCGAGCGACTTATATTTGTACCATATCCCACTAGAGGGCGTCTGTGCATGTGAATTTGGAAAACCTGGGCTATATTCCTTAATGCAAAAGAATTTTTCTCTGGCTTTCCTATCAAAGAAAACTGCAGCAGAGTAGACTTCTCTAAAACACCTAGTGATTTGCTTGATACTTCATTAGAGGACAGGTATTTTGTGCTGTGGAAAACGAGGAAATTATTTCAGACTGTGTATTGCTGAGACCTTGTTTGAAGAGCTCAGCCTGGAAAGTTGCATCTTCTGGATGAAACTCAAGACCTAAGCAGTGATACTTGGAGCTTCAAATTTGGAGGTCTGTTTTGTACAACTTGTAGAGAAACCTTATTATTCAGGATGTTTCCCAGACGCTATCCAGCCCTTTTCAAAATAGATAAATCTGATGGTCCAGTGCTTCATAGAATCATAGAGTCAGCCAGTTGGGAAGAGACCTCCAAGATCATCCAGTCCAACCTATCACCCAACCCTACCCAATCAACTAGACCATGGCACTAAGTGCCTCATCCAGTCTTTCTTTGAACACCTCCAGGGACAGTGACTCCGCCACCTCCCTGGGCAGCCCATTCCAATACCAGTCACTCTCTCTGGGAAGAACTTCCTCCTAATATCCAGCCTAGACCTCCCCTGACACAACTTGAGGCTGTGTCCCCTTGTTCTGTTGGCGGTTGCCTGGGAGAAGAGACCAACACACACCTGGCCACAACCTCCTTTCAGGTAGCTGTAGACAGCAATGAGCCTCCTCTTCTCCAGGCTGAACAACCCCAGCTCCCTCAGCCTCTCCTCAAGGGGCTAACCACACTTTGATAATCTTGCTTGTTGCTTATCAATTTATAGTTTGTCTACAGTCCCTTTATTGTGCCTTTTGGTAGGGAGGGGTACCAAAGTAACACAAACTTTGTTCTGTTGGCCATGTAACATTTTCTCCTAGGTTAACAGTTCTTGTAGAGAGTTTTCTAATGCCGTGTGAAACCTGTTTTTCAGTGGTTTTCAAAGCGGTGTTTTTCATATCTATGCAAATCACAAAACAGTCAGATGGAACTCAGTTATTTTTATTCAAATCAGACTCTCAGGCGTGCATTGTATATGTTTGATCATATGAAATGAAATACATCTTACCTCTCCTGCTGCTTCAATTACAGTCTAATTTCGAGTTGCATCAGCACTTACATTTTTGTAACAGAAACTAAGCCTTCGTAAACGTTCCTCCCATGCTAGTTGTTGTACTTCTTTGTGATTGTTTCTTGTTTTGTTTTGTTTTTTTAATTTAGCCACAAATTTGGGAAAAAAGTCACCTACCTCAACTACTTAAGTGACCTGAGAGAACATCTTAAATATGACCAGCTAAATATTCCTCAAGAAGTCATCCGGTACGTGGAAAGTTTAAAATACATTGTCTCACCTTTTCTTAGGTAGAGATACCTCCTGTTCACTGCATTCCAAGCAGAATCTACTTCTGTTTCTTCAGTGATTAAAAGTCTAATTTGCCTGTTTGTGCTTGGTTGGATTTAACTCTGAAAGATGCATCAAAGACATCCTGAAGTGTGCCAGGTGTTTCGAGAAGAGAATGCTATATAGTTCTCTCCAAACCTGGAACATCTCCAACTCGGTTGTGGAGCACATTCTTTTTGATTGCAGTTTCTGCGTGGGTGTTACAGCAAAGCTAATCCATATATCGGTAGAGAAGAAGGCTCTGAGGTGACCTTATTGTGACCTTTCATTATCTTAGGGGGCTTACAGGAAAGCTGAGGAGGGACTTTTTAGGATGTCAGGTAGTGATAGGACTAGGGGGAATGGAACAAAGCTAGAAATGGGTAGATTCAGACTGGGTATTAGGAAGAAGCTCTTCACCATGAGGCTGGTGAGACCCTGGAAGAGTTTGCCCAGGGAGGTGGTGTAAGCCCCATCCTGGCTGGATGAACTCTAGCCAGCCTCATCTAGTGTGAGGTGTCTGCCCATGGCAAGGGGGTTGGAATAAACGATGCTTGTAGTTCCTTCCAATCCCAACTGTTCCTATGTTGTTTATATGCTTATGAGTAGCACCTGATATCCATGGACAAAAAAAAGTAATCTTGACTGTCTTACTTGCATATAATAACAGATTAAATGACTCCCTTTTGCTTTAAGTCTTCTCAGTTGGCAAAGTGGTGATCGTTTTAAACTTTATAGATACATCTCTTGTTAGCAGATCCATTACTTTTTTACCATGCATGTATGTATGTTAAGGAGGGGTACTGGAGAACGGGTAGGAGAGAAAAAACAGAAAGAGAGAAATGCATAGGGCTGGAATTGTCAAGTGCCAGTATTAGTATCAATAACAGTCTTTTAGACGCAGCACTTTACATGGAAATGCTTTGATGTACTGACAGGAAGTGATTTTATGTCACTGCTGAATGAAAGTAACTGGAAGCTTTGATTATGACTGTTACTGATGCCTGGTGGGTTTCTACACACTTTTTGTGTAAATATGGAATAACATCAAATGCCTTACAGCTCTAAGGTTATAAATTACATTGCATGGTTACCAGAGAAATGGAAGTTGTCTTTTGAGTAGCAAATTGGTTTGAATTTTGCTGTTAAATTGTAGTCTGTTCCTGGTTTTTTGGATGCATTTATTAGTATGCTCCAGTGACTGAAACAAAAGAGTTCTTCTGTCACAAATACTGCTTAAAAATTTCCCTAATGTTTAAATTAAATACAAGTTCTCTAAGACCTGTGGTATATAGGCTATCATCAAGAGATCAGCATTGCAAGTAATACTGCTAGCTGTTTAAATACACAGTCTGTCAGCCCTGGTGTACAGAAAGTCAATGATTTCTTCATTTTTGCAGACATGATGAAAATCTTCAGAGGAAACAGAAGGGAAAACTGCCACCTATAGTTAAGGTTCCACCACCACGGCCACCTCTACCTACCCAGCAATTTGGAGTCAGCCTGCAATAGTAAGCCATGAAATTTCTGAAATAGAAGATTTCAATATGCTGCACCCTTCTGTAATGTGCAGCATCGTCAGACAGAATGCAGATATTTTGTTTATTACATCTTTAGTTTTTCGTTCTTTTCAAAAGCCATGCAACTATGAGGCTAAACAGCAGGTTTTATGAATTCAGGACAGGTCTTGCAGTCCCAGTGACCTTCCTGGTTTTCATGTTTGCAATTAGTTAGTGCTAGCACAACTGCACAGCTTTTTTTCCCCACTGGTCAGAAATTTGTTAACACCTGTAGTCGTTAACTGTTGCAGGCTGCCAATATGAAAATATTCTGGGAATACTTTAATGGTGAATAGTAAGAGCAAAATAAAGCTTCAGTTTCCAAAATGGCTGCTAAAATGGATGCTTGAGCCTTTATATATTGATGTTTTGTTGCGCACATATTGTTCTGATGAGAGTTTTATGAAATGAATGAAATCACTCTCTTCCAGAAATGCCCTGACAGCTGTTTACGTAGATTACAGCACTGTATGTGGTATAAAAAACAATTTACTTTACACAGGGAATGAGATGGCAGTAGTACTTGCAAGATTGAATTTTGGTTAAGAAAAAAAAAACCCACAAAACCTCCTAGCTTCCTACCCCACAGTAATTTCTGTCATCTTTCTATGGCATCCTTCCCAAAATCAGCTAAAGAATATTGATCACATTCAGCAAAGGCAGTTTAGGCTGTCTGACACATGCATGGACGTTTGTCGAATCTCCTCCCACCCCCAACCTACTTTTCTACTTCTAATGATTCAGCTGTAAATGAGATATATAATATAATTTTCCCCTGGTTGAATGTTAAGCATTATTCCTCTCTGGAAGGCCTGAAATTAGTACAATCAATATCCATTGTGTAAGAGCTACTATGACATTAACTTTTATGATACCTCTTTAGAGTTCAACCTAATGCTTGAAACATGGCTAACTCACTTCCCTAATTCAGAGAATATCTGGCTGATATCACAGGGTGATTGAGAAGGACATTTTATGCCACTGCTGCAATAGTAAAGCTGTTTGTAGGCACTGTCACTTACCTCCAGCGCAGCTTGACTGCTCAAGTAGCTCTGTCAAACTTCTTGCAGACTTACGCAATTAGACAGCATGTTGTATGCCACTCTTGCCATCTGCTAGTCATATTTGTCATATTTTATTTCTCTGGCTGTGCCTGAACAATAAGCAGTGTTTTTCACTGGACTGCACATGGTGAGGGCGTGGTGGTCACTCTACCTGGCTCTGCCACTTTCTGTCTGTGTTTCAGTCATCCAGTCGTGTCCTTTGCTGCCTGACCTGGATTTTCCTAAGTATAAAAAGGATTAACTATTGTTCTTTGGGAGATCTGTGGGTAGAGAAATACCAAGTGAAGCATTACTATAATTTTTGACCCAGAGATTTAGTGCTAGCAATGGAGTTGCTGGCAGATAGGCTCTCTCCATGTGTGGGTACAGTTCACAGCACTCAGGTGTCCAAAATGGGCATACATGGGGATATTTGTTCTGTCTCTCTTTGCCCTTCCTTGTCCTGATTTCCTCTTGCAGAAGAGATGTTGTGACATTACCACTTAGAACTTACAACTAAAGAAGTCCTCTACAACTTCTAAATAAGAAATTAATTCAGACTGTGTGAAGAAAGGTAAAGTTAATGGAGGAGAGGGAAAAATAGAGGTTAGGAGCTTCTAAACCAAGCAAAAGTATCAACTTTAATCCTCATGAATAATTTACTTTTGCTAATATACTCTCTTTTAATATTTTCTATGGACTGTAATGGCAAAATGGTGATTACCTCCTGTCTAGCAGAGAGGCAGGTTTGAAGTTGTCTTCTAGGTGAGGCTCTTCCCCTCAAAGGAAGAAGGGGTACAGGGAGATTCTGATTTTATTTTTTATAGGCTTGCTCAAGTATGTGTGTTGTGTATTTCATTACTGTTAGTAAAAATTGTGCTGTCAGGGATGCTGCTGAACTAAAGCTACTGTCATTACATGGGTGTTTCTCTGTAGAATCTTTTTCTTTAGGCTTGAGGTTTCTTCATATTCAGTACTTCTGGGATAATGATTTTTATTCAGTCTGTAAAAGGTTGCTAAATGAGATTTATCCAAAGCCCTTATAGGTGATGTAGTTTTGCTAAGATGTTTGAAGATGGTATCCCAGTGACTTCCGACTTTGGAAGGTGGCAAAGTTTTGGCCTCTTGAATGTGTCTCCCCGAAAGGAGCAGGCAGTGCTCTCTCTGGTAATATTTCCTCATGTAATTTTCTTTCTCAGATTATATTGGCAATACATTTGCTTTCCAGAACTATAATTCAAAACTAGAAGAGCAAGAAGCGACTAAGAATTGGTTCAAAGTATCTTGCTTTTGTCCATCAGGCAGAGGGAAACCATTTTGTTAGTATAGCAAAATGATGCTCAAAGCTGAAGGAAGTTTACATCTAGACAGTGATAAATGGGTGTGTGGTACCTTGTCTTGGAGGAATCTGCTAACTCATAAAGATGTTTTTTAACCTTGTAGTGTCAGATTTTCAAAATTCCATAATGCAATGTGGTATTTAAAAATTATGGAAAGTTTGTGGGAGTTTGGAACATTTTTGAAATATCTTTGAAATGTAATCTGTATCAAATTTGGTTTAATTTAGAAGTGGGCTGAAGGACTTGTTATGAAGTTAGTTCAAAACTTTGCTGTCTTATGTTACTCTCATCCACTCAGGATCCAAAATCTTTGGTTAAAATAGCTTGCATTAGATCTCTTTAATCTCTCACTGTTACCCTAAGTTCTTTGTGGAGAGGGAAAAACTAAAGCGCACCAAGCCTACTTAATCATTTATTAAGCTTCATTTACATTTACTTGACTGGGATTTAAGTGTGTGCTTGCTTAGGCACAGACATGAACTGGAAAACCTTTCTCATTGTGAGCTCATGTGAGGACTCAATAATTTGGTCTGCAGCCCGAACTTGAGCCTAGAACCATGTTTTCCTGGTCCTGAAGCTGTCATTGAAACTATGCTCATTTAAACAATAATAAATTAGCTTAGTAAAGGCAGTCTTCCTGTTAAATTCTTTATGCCTACATATATAGAGCACACCTGTCCTGTTTCCTGAAAGACAGACTTTCCTACAGCATGTCTGATCCTGGAGTACTGTCCAGGTCTCAAGCTCTCAATATAGGAAGGACATGGACCTGATGGAGCAGGTCCAGAAGAGGGCCACGAAAATGATCAGGAGTTGGAAGCACCTCTGCTACAATGACTGAGACTGAGGGAGCTGGGGTTGTTCATCCTGGAGAAGAGGAGGCTCCGGGGAGACCTAATAGCAGCCTTCTAGTACCTGAAGGGGACTACAAGAATAATGGAGAGAGACTGTGCACAAAGGCCTTCAGAGACAGGACAAGGGGCAATGGCTTTGAACTAGAGAAGGGCGCATTTAGATTGGATGTTAGGAACAAGTTCTTTACTATGAGGGTGGTGGAATGCTGGAACAGGTTGCTTAGGGAGGTGTGGCAACTCTGGAGATGTTTGAGGTGGGCTCAATGGGACTCTGGGCAACCTGGTCTAATTGGGGATGACCCTGCTGACTGCAGGAGGCGGTTGGACTGGATGACCTTTGGAGGTCCCTTCCAGCCCAGCCCATTTTGTCATTCTGTGATTCTGTCCCTGACCTGGATTGCCAGTTTGCCAAATTGCGACTTTAATGGTTTGAAACTCATGTTAAAACCTCTGTGATTTTCTTGAAAATATGAAATAACTGAACTGGAACTAATGTTCATGAGTATATCAGGCAGATGACTCCTCCTGAGGAGGATTTTTCCAGACTTAGTATTTCAGTTATAGTGTAATAGTGTAATAGGAATCCATGTTCAGATTTGGTAGGTATTTAAGAATGTGTAGCATAGAGTGGGTGAGACAGAGTGAACGTTTAGAGTTTATTATGTCCTTCTCTAACTTGCTAATTCAGGCTTCTTGTGTGCAGATATTGTGGAGAATAACAGTCATAATCAAAGAATCACAGAACCTTAGAGGTTGGAAGGGACCTCCAGTGTTCAAGTCCAACCCCTCTACCAAGGCAGAATCTCCTAAGGGCAGTTTGCACAGGAATGCATCCAGGCAAGTTTTGAAAGTCTCCAGGGAAGGAGACTCCACAATCTCTCTGGGAAACCTGTTCCAGGGTTCTGTCACCTTCATTGTAAAGAAAATTCTCCTCATGTTGAGGTGAAACCTTCTGTGTTCCGGTTTGTACCCATTGCTCTTTATCTTACTGCTGCTGACCAGTGAAAAGAGATTGACCCCATCCACTTGACATCCACCCCTCAGATATTTGTAGACATTGATCAGATCTACTCTCAGTCTTCTCTTCTCCAGACTAAAGAGCCCTAGGTCTCTCAGCCTCTCTTCCTAGGGGAGATGCTCAAGTCGCCCAGTCATCCTTGTGGCTCTCTGATGGATTCTTTCCAGGAGGTCCCTGTCTCTCTTAATGAGCTAGTTGAAAGGTTTATCAAGACTAGTGTTAAGACTCCAATAGAAGGCGATAGCAGCAGGTGTTGGAACAGGACAGGCATACCATGATATTCCTCAGCTGTACTGTCCCAGCTTGTAGTGATCATAGGCTAGCAGAGAAGAGTACTATAGTGCTAAGAAAGTGATTTTCTGTTACTCACCAGTAACTATCATGTATTGTGTTGATATAACAACACTACTCTTCTGTTCTTCCAGCAATGCTACCTTCGCACGTAAAATGTAGAGCAGCAGGAATTAGCTGCTTGGAATCTGTCTTTGCTAGTTTGCTCTGCATGTCAGGGTGAAAATGCAAGATTGCTGTTCTAAAACCCACTAGTAAAGGTTTTATGTTTTGAAAGGCAAGGAAAAAATTGGGGAACCCTCTGCTTATGCTGTTCAGATAAGTATAGCTAACGTGCATGAATGAAGCTTCCTGAATGTGCAGCACTTTGAAAGAATTAATAATTAATTATATGGACCAAGAGGTGTCATTGTCCTCTGCTGTACATTCAGCAAACTCCTCTAAACCCCTGTTGTTGTGATTACTTGCCTCTATAATCAGGGAAGGCTGCAGCTGAACTCCAGCACATAGTTGACCTTGGCTAACTATTGACATTGTTGTGGTTTCACTGGTAGGTTTTAAAATCTAAGATTAGATGTATTTTCTGAGAAGACAGGAAACATTTTTGTTTTCTATCTACTGCTATGGATGGTGAGAGGGAGGCAAAGAAAATGTTCAGAATTGCTACAACTCCACAACTTTTGCTTGTTGAATTGTTATAAAAAACATTTCAGGGTGCCTTCCTTTTGGTCATAATCTTTCTGCTTGTGCGTGCTGCGCATGTATGAATGCATTCTAAACCACATCTCAGCATGTCTCAGCAGGGAAAAAAAATGAAAAGGAAAGGAAGAGCAAAGAAAGAAAGATTATCAGCCCAGAATACTTAATGACACTTCAGAACAGCACGTAAAGGCCTTTCGTGATATCTGCCCACTGTCTAGAAGTGAGTAATTGGATATCTAATGTGTTGCAGTAACTAATCGTGTATCCTATAGTGAGGGGTACTCATTCTCCCTGGCTACTGTGTTTATCAGGAGAGGTTCATTTTGAATCTGACATGTTGTTGCAGGAAGATTCAGATCTGTGAATCAGTTACGGAAAGCTGCACTGTGTGCACCAGGCAGAAAGAGTGAAATATCTCTCATTTCAAATTGCCCCTTGTCGTGCCTGATCTCCAATGTCAGTTTGCATTGTCCATCATAAAGCGCAGCTGCTCAGCACATCATCCCAAACAAAGCAAGAAAAATGCAGATTGCTTGACAGGATCCACAAAGAGGACAGAGGTGTAATTTCATTGACCTCTGAGCTGGTCTGATTTACACTAGCTGAAGTAATGTCCTCCTTATTTTCCACCACCTCAGGTCTGGTAAATGGGAACACTGTGTCCCACATTGTGAAATACTATGAAAATACACATCCCAGCTCTCTCTGACGCTGCAAAACTAGAACAGGCCTTTGCATGTGACTTTCTGTGAATCTCCTAGTCCATTTTAAAATGCCATTTATCTTGAGGATCTCTTTTGTTGTACTAGGAATGGCATCTTTCCTTTAAGGGAAATGGGAATGCTGTGGAAAATGGTATAACTGCCGAAACTGTTATCTTTTCCTAGAAAAAGGAAAATGATATATAGGTTTTATTATTACAAATTACAGCCCAGTTATTTATCTCATCTCTCCGACAGATAAACTGGTGCTCAGCAGGAACAAGTGCTGTAAATAATCAGTTTGATATTTCTACACTGCAATGGCAAACACATTTATGGGTAACAGTAATAATTAGAAAACATTTATAAAAAGCTGCTATGTTGCTATTTGGTGCCTCTGGAGTCAACAACTGTTAGAAAGCGAAAACAATCAGTGCAACTTCAGAGAGACTGAGAATAGGTTCTATGAGCTTAAATTGTCCGTAATAGAGATGTAATAGCTTCCAAGCAAATTAAAGTCTTGATGATGTTTCCATTTAAGTGAATTAGACCTTTGACTAGTTTTAATAAAAGTTGCCCTAAATGTTTAGGCTACTAATCTGAATACATGAAACCACACCCTCTTTTTGTGTCAAATAGTTTTATAATTCACCTCTTAGGAAGGCTAAAAGAAATGGGGTGTCCCATATCTTGATCTGCTGCAGGCATTTCCTCTGTTACCCCTCACATCTTGATACTGACATCATCTCCCAGCTCCTTTTCTTGTGTGGAGAAGATACAATTTTACTGAGGATTTCCACTTTGCATACTGTGCAGAGAATGATGGAATCACCTGGTTGGAACAGACCTTCAGATTATTGAGTCCTGCCGTAGCCTACTATTTCCCTGTACAGAACTGTCCATGTCTCAAAGTACCTCATCTAAACATATTTTAGATACCTCCAGGGATGGTGACTCCACCACTTCTCTGGGCAGCCTGTTCCAGTGCCCGATGCCCCTTTTAGTGAAGATTTTTTTCCTAAACCAATCTAAACCTTACCTGGTGTGAGAGGATGCTGTGAGGATATCTGGATAGCATAGAGATGCACAGGCATTAGTGCCTGTAAAGAGATTGGATGGAGGAAGAGTAGGACTGAGTGGGCAGTGAGACTGTAATTGGAAAAAATGAAACTGTGATCCCTGGAGTGGCGAACAACATCAGAATGTTTTGGGGCTGAATAACAAATAGCATGAAATAAATTTCTCTGTCAGCATGAATAAGAGAGGTAGAACCACGGAGTGATTCAGTACTCTAAGCCATGATGCTGCTCTGAGTCTCCCCACTAGAGGAGCACCTCCACTGCCCCATATATGAAGTCGGGGTGACAAACCTCCTAAACTTGGAGATCCAAAATTAACCAACCTATGTATCTTCCTCTAATTTCCTTAATGGGTGTAGGGAAAACAAGTAGGAGGGGAGGATCTGACAACCTCCCTGTCTCCCCATGGTGATTTATGTTCCCATTACATGTATTTTACATTCATTTTTATGTGTAGTGTAAATACAAAATACAATATTGGATTGTTTCTTCCATGGTGTATCAAATACACTTCAGTTATTATCAGTTGGTTTAAATCTTAATAAAGTAAAAAGCAAGCCTAGACAGAAAGAGAAGAAATGACATTACTTGGAAAAGAAAAGAACTCTAAGAATAATTCCCTTCTGCAGGTTGCATTGGGTTTGCTTGGCCAGATTCCAGTAGCAGGGAGTGCTAGAGGGGTGGCGTCTGAGAGGAAACCTCTGGTAGCTTCTCAATGTCTGATAGAGACAATGTCAACTGGCTCCAAGGTTGACCTGCCAGCTGAAGGCCAAGGCCATCAGTGATGGTGGTAGTGCCTCTGGGATAATGTATTTAAGAAGGAAGATGATAAACACCAATGTGTTGTGCAACAGCAGTAGCCAAAGGAGTAACAATAAGGGAGAGAAACAACTTTAAAGACAACAGTCAGTGAAAGAGGAGATGCTCCAGGCACTGGAGCAAACATTCTCTTGCAACTTGCTGTGACCCTGGAGCCCATTGAGGTCCATGGTGGTGGAAATATCCACCTGCACCCCATGGAGGACCCCACATGGGAGCAGGTGGATGCCTGAAGGAGGCTGTCATCACCTGAGAAACCTCTGCTGGAGTAAGCTTCTGGTAGGACCTTTGGAGAGATGGACATATGCTGGAACGGGTTTACTGGCAGACTTTTTGGCCTCATGAGAGGGATCCCATGCTGGAGCAGAGGAAGAGTGTTGAGGAGTCCTCTGCCTGAGGAGGAAGGAGTCGCTGAGATGTGTGATGAAACTGACCACAATAGCCATTCCCTCTCCTGCTCTGCTGCAGAATGGGAGGATGTAGAGGAATTAGAAGTGGAGTCTGGGAAGAAGGGAAGAGTAAGGGAAAGTTATTTTTAGATTTATTTGTATTTTTCTCATTTCCCTACTCTGATTTGATTGGCAACAAATTAATTTCCCCAAACTGAGTCTGTTTTGTCCAGGATGGTAATTGCTGAGTGATCTCTCCCTGCCCTATCTTAACCCCATGAGCTTTTTGTGATATTTTATGTCTTCCCTGCCCAGCTGAGTAGGGGATTGACAGAGCACCTTTGGTGGGCACCTGGCATCCACCCAGGGTAACCCTAGGTAGTAACTGTAGGTAAAGGCTATGTTTACATGTTGTATAAACACTTTGTGTTTTCTGTGGAGGAGCTGCAACATTTGCAGCCTCTTATGATGCAATCACATCTGTGCTGTTTTGTGCAGGTGCTTTAGAATTTTTCAGTAGAGCTAATCACCTATTTAGTATCAAATGCAAAACTGTCTACAAACTTATTTTAGACATACTTTAAAATCTTTATTTTGTAGTTTATTATTGTAACAAATGTAGCACAATACCCAGGAGATACTGACCGTGTCTTTTGTTGTAATTTTAAACTGCTAATGACTTTTTCTTTTCCCTAATAATGAAAATAATTGCAGATTTTTTTTTTTTAGCTATCTAGATCCAGAATATATTATATATTTGAATTTTTGCCTGAACCGTTCACTCATGAAAGAGAAAGAAATCTCATTTCATGGGAATCATTCAAAGTGTTAATACTCTCACTGCTTCGCTTTGCCTTCTACATGAATAGTACAATATCCTTTTAATTATACATACTCTGTGGCATAAAAAGAGACAAGTGACAAAGAAAAATCTACATGATAAAAGGCTCTTAAACTTGCAGCATCCGTTGATCAAGATTTATTCTGAAGCATTTGCTGCTGCATTGCCTGCCTTTAAGCCACCACCAATGGCATCCAGGCAAATCCCATCAGAGTCACCACTACTGCCATCACTGCATTGTGGTTAAGCACAGCCTTGCTGGGGCATGTCAAGCGAAGGGAACAAAACTGGAGTTAAACCTATCTCAAGTAGGGGCAAAGTTAGTCTCAACCATCATTCTGCTACTCTGGCCTTGGCTCCTTTCTGTACAGTCAGTAGCACTTTTATTACTCAAAGCTGTTGCTATTACACAGCTTTGCTAGTGTCACGGTGTCACGGATTGAGTTGAACCTGCTGTGCTGTTATTCATACTATGCTGCAGTCATGCCATCTTAAAAAATGGAAGTGCTGTCTAGAGCAAAGTATTATGGAACTTGAAGTTCAGATTGCAGCATTGAAGGTTTCCTGTTCCACTTGCTGCTTCTGGGTTCTTGAGTGTGGGCTCTCTTTGTCAGCAGGCAGGACAGCAGTACAGGTGGGAGTTGGGTAGCTGCTGGGTTTGATTTTCTGTTTTATGCTTTTTTTTTTTTTTCCCCCTGTATTTCACTCCACTGCTTCTGCAAATAGGCTAAACTAAGGTAATCATGCATTGTATTATTAGATTAATCAGATTATTAGCTAAGGCAATTATTCATTGTGATTATGATGTCTCATGTTATATTAAACTCTTTATCTCAACCCTGAGTTTTATGTGTTACTTTTCCCCTCACTTTTGTGTTGGGGGAGCAGGGAGTTTAGCCCTTGTGCTAATAAACCATTACAGCCAGCAAGAATTTGGAATCTCTGACTGGAGGTTCAGGTTACCTGTTTCAATGGTTAGTTCAGCACCTGTTAAGAGTTGTGGAGGACTCCTGTGTTTGATGCAGGCACTGAGGTGTGGGCTCCTTAATTTGTAGATTTTTATCATATGCTTTCTAGTGTCTCCCAGGTTTTTGCTGAGACTACTCTGTCTTGGTTTGATTTCTTTGTCTGTAAATGCCATCTAAAGACTATTACTTTTTTTTTTTTCTTCCCTAACAGTATCAAGGACAAAAATAAAGGCGAATTAATACCTCCAGTAATGAAGGAAACGGTATCCTACCTTAAAAGAAAAGGTGAGTTTTGTGTCAAAAGGGGATGCGCCTTTCAGAACAAGGGCAATAGTAGGAAACTCAGTATGAAATGCCTGGTTGAGCAGTTTACAGCTACACAGGCTGTGATAAAATCCTGAAAACCTGAGTGGCAAGTGGAAAATGCTTTGAGATCTTTTATGGATAGGGAATACTTAGTATTAGATTATTGTCCCATTGTGGAAAAAAAAAAAAAACCAAAAAAACCCCACAACAACTTTTTGCTTTTGGGCTTACATTAGGGAATAGCAAATGAAAGAAGGTGTCTTGAAATATGCATCATCAACCTGTATCATATTGTAGAGTCATGGAATTGCTTTGGCTGGAAAAGACCTCTAACATCACTGAATCCAACTGTCAACATAGGACCACCATGACCATTAAACCATGTCCTGAAGTGGCATGTGCACACATTGGTTTTAAGTAGAACTCTCAGCAAGAATAAGTGAGAAGTTCTGTTTTATAGGATCAGTGTCCATAAAATTTCATTGAAAAAAACTATTTTGCAGGAATAAGCCTGAGGCCCTCCTTTTACAAAATACTTTAACTGGCGTTTACAGGCCCTTCGACTGCAGTTACTTTATATGGATATACAGATTACAAAGACCCATAGCTAACATGGGAAGCATCCAGGCTGAGTTCCCTGTATTACATTTGTGTACACATCAAAGAGAGGATAGACTTTCAACCACTGTCTATACCATGGAGCTCCCTGGTACAAAAATGCCACAAAGACGATGAAGGGAATGGAACATCTCTCTTACCAAGAAGACACTGAGAGAGCTGGGGCTCTTTAGCTTGAAGGAGACTGAGAGGTGACTTCATGTTTATAAAGGGTGTTTATCAATGTTGTATAGGGTGAGTGCCAGGATGATGGAACCAGGCTCTGCTTGGTGGTGCCCAATGACAGGGCAAGGGGCAAAGGGTGGAAGTTGAGGCATAGGAGGTTTCATTTAAACATCAAGAGAAATTTTCTCCCTGTGAGGGTGACAGAACACTGGAGCAGCCTACCCAGAGGGTTTGTGGAGTCTCCCTCTCTGGACATATTCAAAACCTGCCTGGACGAGTTCCTGTGTGGTCTGGTATAGGTGATCCTGCTCTGGCAGGGGGATTGAACTGGATGAGCTTTTGAGGTCCCTTCCAGCCCCTGACATTCTGTGATTCTGTGGAACTTACCAACATAAAGGACCAAAATATCAGGGTATTTCCTACACAGTGACAAAGGCACGTGCAGAGAGAAAATCAGAGGTAAGGCTGCAGTCTTTAAGTTACTTTTCCAAGTGTAAAGGAATGTTACGTTTTGATCCCTGATACTAAGGAAATCACAACAACGTTTCCATAGCCCTTTGTGCTCCATGACCTCAGAATTTCACAAATGGTTGCTAAATCTTAGAATACCAAATCTGTAGCCTAAATACACTTAGCTTACAGGTGACAGAACGTAAGCAGAGCATTATTGAGTTATGTGGCTGGCACAACATTACAGTGGTAGAACTCTGGGAATGATTCCTAAAATCCCTGAAAGAAAGAATGCAAATTTTTTATAGATGCATCAAGTGAAGAAGATTGATTCAGGGCTTTTTTGGTGGTGGTGGTGGTGTTATTTGGTGTGTTGGGGTTGTTTGGGGAGGGAGGTGCTGAGACTGCTCTGACTCAGCTTTGCTAGTGTCACGGATTGAGTTGAACCTGCTGTGCTGTTATTCATACTATGCTGCAGTCATGCCATCTTAAAAAATGGAAGTGCTGTCTAGAGCAAAGTATTATGGAGCTTGAATTTCAGATTGCAACATTGGAGGCTTCCTGTTCCACTTGTTGCTTCTGGGTTCTTGGGTGTGGACTCTCTTTGTCACCAGGCAAGACAGCAGTACGGGTGGGAGCTGGATAACTGGGTTGTTGGGTTTTGTTTGTTTTGTTTTTTTAAAAGGAAACCACTGGTGTTTAGTATGTCATGAAGTTTGGTTGATGTTTGAACAAACTTTGAGAAGCAGCAGAGTGAGCAGATTTTTGAACAAATTTTGAGGAGCAGCATGATTTTTGTTAGGTTAAAAACTAGACTCATGTTTTTGTAACTAATATATTGCTGTTAGTTTTATTTTGTCTGAGATACTCCTAATATAAAGCTATCTGTATTGACAACACACAAAATATAAAATCTGTATTCTTCTGTAGAAAGTAATTTTTTCATGTTTGGGTTTCATATCTTGACTGACACTGATTAATGATATGCCTAGAAGAGTGGGAGAAGTATCTACTGCAGTGGATACCTGCTTACAGTCTGCAAGCAGTGGAGCACAGCATCTATAGGGATGCTTCTGTATAGAACAGTTACCTCCTTGCTGATTTATCTTCAAAATAACTGCTGCAGCAGTTAAGGTCATATATTGGAGTGGGGCCAGTTCTACTGCTAAAGATACCTACTGTAGTACCTGAAGAGTTGGTAACATACTTTATTGAAGGTCTCTTGGTCCAAATCAGGAATAGCATGACCATCAGGACTAGGGAAGTAGTTCTTCCCCTGTGCTTAGCACTGGTGAGGCCACATCTTGAGTATTGTGTCCAGTTCTGGGCCCCTCAATTCAAAATAGATGTTGTGGTGTTTGTGAACATGTCCAGAGAAGGTCAACAAGGCTGGTGAGGGGGCTGGAGCTGGAGAGGCTGAGTGAACTGGGGTTGTTCATCCTGGAGAAGAAGAGCTCAAGGGAGACTTGCCCTCTACAAATACCTGAAGGGAGGTTGGAGCCGGGATTGATCTCCTCCCAGGCAAACAGTCACAGAACAAGAGGACACAGCCTCAAGCTGTGCCAGGGCAGGTTTAGGCTGGATGTTAGGAAGAAGTTCTTCACAGAAGGTGTGATTGGTATTGGAATAGGCTGGCCAGGGAGGTGGTGGAGTCACCATCCTGGGAGGTGTTTAAAAGGAGACTGGACGAGGCACTTAGTGCCATGGTTTAGTTAATTACGTGTTAGATGATCTCAAAGATCTTTTCCAACTTGGTTAATTTCATGATTCTGTGAAATACTGGATTTCTGCTCAAGTCCATAAAGCTATTTGGGTGTGCTGTTTCCAGACCAGTACAAGTGATGAAAACTTTGCAGATGTAGCTTGTATAAAACACTATGGTTTGATATAGGAAATGCAACTAGTTCACGATTGAGAATGTTGTATACCAGTGACTGGCAGCTTGAGACAATCCCTGTAATTATAATTCTAAGTAGATAATTAAAGCTTGTCTACTGTATCAGTTCATGCCCCATCTACAGATGAAAGTCAGACTTGTGTTTTAAACTGTTGCGAAACAATCATACCTACGTATGTTTAGCTTATCTTAATAGGCAAATTTCTCTTCCTCACTAATCACATGAATCAAGAGAGCTAAAATGAAGGCTGAATATGCACTAAGACTACTACTTCTTGCAGCTGTTATTGTTTAGAATTTGCATGAAAATCTAGTCACTAAAATGTTAATTGATTTAAACTTTTGACTGTGCTTTAGAAAGAAAACTTTGCATATCTTACACTTCCGTGAACCTATTAAAAACTTTGAGAGAGATCAGAGATTTATGGCCATAGTATTGTGCTGATGACTGGTAACTAGTAATTCTTGCACTGATCTGACATGCAGCCTCCTCCATGTCTTGCTTTTGTTTTTTTCTGAATGTTTTGTCTTGTCACTATTGCACTGGTTCCATACTTTTCCTTCTCAACAATTGCTGAGTTCAGCTCAAATACCCACAGTTCTCTGAAGCAGCAGTGCCAACTGCACAGTACAGGGGGGAAATAGCAAATCCTAGCTCTCATGGTTGTGATAAAAGAAAAGGTTGGCTCAACTTTGTTATTGAAGGATTTCTCTTAGATGAAATGTTTATAATTCTAAAAGCAGGAATCATCCTTGGGTTTTCACCAAGTTTCATCTTTTTTGGCTGAAAATTCATCTGTTCAGTGCAGTATCAGCACAGTTTATAAAAGATAGTCTCTGAGGAAATGTGATTATTTCTGAGCAAAGCCCTTGTCCTGCTTTCTGCACCTTCCCAAGTCAGTTGCATGATAACACTGTCCACTGAGAGGCAATCCAGCCCATGCACTTGCTAGCCAGACTATCTTGTTTTTTCCCTAGCTCTCTGTCTTCCTGTGCCTCCATGAAAAACAGTCAAGGACACTTTTGATGTTGATCTTTTCCAACCAAGCTCAGGTTTGCTCAGAGCTGTCATTTTTCCCATCGTAGGGAGATCTCCACAAACCAGATTTCTAAGGAGAGATGGCTTGTCAGGTAGAGTGTTTTCTGACATTCTCAGCCAGCTGATGCTTGAAAGCCAAGTACCTGCCATGCCAAGGCTGCTAAGCAGTAGGTGATAGACGTGCATTTTTTTGCACTTAAGATTAAAAGTGTGCAGGTATCTGTTGTACCTGCTGTCTGCTATGATTTTAACTCTATCTAAAACTGGAATATCTCACTTCTGCTATCAACTCCAATGAGCGTTGGTTCCTGTACTGACAGCCCTGAGAGGCTGACTGGCAGTGTTCTTTGCACTCCAGACACAGCCATGTGCACAGTGAAAGCTTCAGTTCATCTTCCGGAAGTGACAAAAGTTCCCTGTCACTACCCTGTTCCATTTACCTCTGGCATAGTTTCCAGCCTTGCAGAATTAGCAGGGAGTGGGTTTTGGTTTTCACCTTGGGTTGCCACGTTCCTACATTTTCCCATCTATATACCTAAAAGCAGTTTCTGAAACTGTTACTTAGATCACAAAAGCTGCTGCAAAAACATGCTTCATCCACAGGGTTAGGAATTCTTAGAATCATGGAATTCCAGAATGTGAGGGACCGAAAGGGACCTCGAAAGATCATCTTAGTCCAACACCCCTACCAGAGCAGGATCACCTAGAGCAGATCACACAGGAATGTGTTGAGGTGCATTTTCAGTATCTCCAGAGAGGGAGACTCCACAACTCCCCTGAGCAACCTCTTCCAGTGTTCTGTCACTCTCACAGGGAAAAAAATTCCTCCTCATGTTTAAATGAAACTTCCTATGTCTCAGCTTCCACCCATTTCCCCTTATCCTGTCACTGGCCATCACCAAGAAGAGCCTGACTCCACAATTCTTGAAAGGTCAGAGAACCTGTGACACCCGCTGAGTCCATTCTGTAGTGCTAAGACTTACTTCTTGAACGGATCTGATGCAGGAGCTGTAGTGGTATTTAAACTAGGTATTAGTCTGCAATAGCATGCTAGCAGGCTAAGGAAACTTCCAGTTTCTAAAGTTCACCCATCCTTTTTCATCTTAATGACTCCAATCCCTTTGACAGATTGCTTCACAACATATTTTTTTCTTCCTTGATCTTTCAAATTTCTGCCTCAGTTTCAGGCAACACTGTTTGCAGAAGTGTTCTTTCCAGTGTGGAAGCATCCTTGTCTGTACAAATGAGCCAAAACTCCTCTTCTTGTACCGAGTTACTGAGTGGGCTCTGACAGCAGCAAGCATATCCTCAACCCCAGCAGACAAATTAACATTTTAATACTGGCTATGGGTTTCTTCTTCGTATGTTTATGTGACAGCATATTCAGATAGGTATTCCTGAGCAAGCTGACTCTCACTGAATTCAGTTAGTAAGTCACACCGTACTTAACAGACACCTACAAAGACAGGCTGAGGGAGGTGGACTTGTTCAGCCTGGAAAAGAGGAGGCTCTGGGGAAGCCTAATAATGACCTTCCAGTACCTGAAGGGGGCTTACAAGAAGGATGGAGAGAGTCTGTTCATAAAGGCCTGCAGTGACAGGACAAGGAGCAATGGCTTTGAACTAGAGAATAGTGGATTCAGATCGGATGTTAGGAACAGGTTCTTTACCATGAAGGTGGTGGAACACTGAAAGCTACTGCCCAGGGAGGTGGTTAGGGCCCCATCCCTAGAGATGTTTGAGGTGAAGCTTGATGGGACTCAGGGCAACCTGACCTAGTTGAGGATGCCCTTGCTGACTGCAGAGGGGATTGGACTAGATGACATTTGGAGGTCCCTTCCAACCCACACCGCTCTATGATTCTGTGATCAGTTTGTATTTTATAAATGAACTCTATAATAGCTGGTGCCTAAGACTGTTAGAGTAAGTTTCTTAAGAGGAAGGACAGATTTAACACAGCACATTTGTGAATACATTTTTGTAGTATCCAGCAAACCAAAGCACTTTTATCTGTGCTCAACCTCAAAACCACAACGTATTCAGCTGTCAAGTTTATAAATGGAAGGCTTGACCTGCACAAAATAAAAGAAGTTGGGTATTTTTGTTTGTGTGTACTCTGTTATCTCTACTAGGCCAAGAGAAATTACCTTCCTTATTAAACATTCACTCTCTTGTTAGAACAATTATAAGTGTTTCTAACCTGGTGTCATTTCTTTGGTGGTAATGACCTTGATGCTTTGCTTACAGGCTTTTTTTTTTCCAAGAAGCCCAAGTTATGCCACAGGGTAGTAATTTTCTTTCTCTGGTTAATCAATCTCCACGTGTCTTCAGCAACCTATTTTGTGCTGAAGCAAGACACTAAATGGGAGCTACTGCTTCTAGGTAATAGCTTTAGTAACCATGGGTATAAGTAATGCCATGCTATGGCACCTTGGTGTGCAAGGATTCCATAACACCCTGGGACAGAGGTGTGTGAATGGTCGCTGCTGCTGGTGCTGCCAGCAGAAAAGCAGGTTACATGGCAGTTACAAGGTATCATGATAAACTTAAAGCTAAGTGGTATGTGGCTGGTGGTTTAGTTCAGTTGTATTGGTACGCTTCGCCATGCTCTCTCAGTTTTTACACACTGACCTATGGTTTGAGTGTGCTAACTGAGACACATTAAAATAAAACTGCATGGCAAAACCTGTATTTTCTTTGCATCTGGAGGTGTGAAGGTGTCTTTTAAGGGAACTTTTATTTGATTCTTTATGCAGGTGAATATAAACCACACTGTTCAGACCTGCATAAAGAAGTCAGATAAGTTACAAAGGACAGTAGTGTTCCTCAAGCCTATCTCAAATGTTAATATGCTGTCATTTGTACTGGTCTTATGCAAAATAGCAATTTGAAATTTGTGGGTAGGATTTCTATTTTTAAAATATTTTATGTTTTAGAGAGTATTTCTCAAAGGTTTAAGGCCCGTGTTTGTCTGTGTTTTAAACAAGTTAAAAACAAAACTAACCTGTTGGTATTATTATTACTAAAATTTCCGAGGTTTAGTAAACATTTTGCCCTCAGAAATGGCCAAATAAGGAAACAGCTACCAAAAAAATAGAGAACTGATTACTAAACCATGTGAGATCAGCAGCAGCTCAGAAGTGATGGAACAATGAACTCACAGTGAAGGAATCACACAACAGAATTATAAAGCTGGAAAAATAACTGTCCCCTATAGAAACATTATCTCACAGTAGCCCCCATTGCTGAGTCTGTCTCTTACCTCATCTCTTTTGTTTGCTGGAAGTGCTTTGCAGCACAGTTTTTGTTCAGTGTTGTCCCATGGTACCACAGGAGAGTCCTAGGTGACAACCAAGACTTCTAAATGAAATGATAATAACAAAGTTTATGGTAAAGTAATAAATTTCCTATGGTGTGATTATAGTAACAACTACAGCTGTCCTTTATCTGTTCAATAGCAGAAGCAGCGCTAAACAGTGATTAATCTTTCATCCTCATTCCTTCCATGAAGCACAACAAATCTTGCTGATGGAGAAAGTTTTGCTTCCATTTTTTAATGTGAACGAATACATCCTGCTGCTGATAGTCAGAATGGGTAGAGATGGATGGTTATGCATTCTGAATACGTTTGGATTGGTGCAGCTTAGTGAGTTTGCCTCCTGGCCTCTGCTTCTTGCGATCAATCAAATAGCTCTTAAAAATGCAACACTGTGAAGGCTTGATGATGGCCACGTAAATATTGCTGAGTTCTTGGCTCTTTTGTTTTCATGTAAATGTTTGTACCTAGGGATCATGGGAAAGAAGTAAATCCCAAGACTGGTTTGTGTGCCATCAAATCAAAACAAACTTTGTAATTACCATAGTTTGTGGCTTTGGTGCTTGGGCACCGTAGTTAAATTATATTCAGAGGTGCTAAATGTAAACTGAGAGTATTCATTGATGAATAAAATGCTAGAGACTGTGTCATTCATAACTACAAAGACACAAATACACTTTGGGTTCTGGGGAGGATGCACGGTTCTGCATTCTTGCTGCTGCTGTTCAGCTTTTCAGTAGGGCTCTAACCATCCCTTCTCTTCCCCTCTGCCCTTCTGCTTCTTGCAGTGCACAGCATTTTTACAAACTGCAGGCATCACACTGGCTTGTTCTGTATTCATTGCACAGAGTAGAAGTGAAAGGAAGGCTGTGCAATCTTCTCAGAGTTGCACTGTATTCTACCTTTAAAAACTTTTAAAATCTTTGTCTCGAGTGTAAAAATTCACAACTACATCACTTTGGATGTTTGAGACATTGGAGATTCAGAGGCTGAACATGGACAATTAAAATATTGTATAAACCCCATCAATACTCACTTAGAATACTCACCTTAGAATTAAATCAGTTCTATTTTTTAAAAGAGAATCTTATTAGAATCAATGCATCTGCAAGAAGTTGTCTAAATCTGTTGTATTAAAGAGAATCAAAACTGCTTCCTAATCAGGATGGACACTTCCTGAGACTTGGCAGGACTCCAGTCAAAAGAAACGTTTCCAAACTCAATGTGGGACAGAAGGAATTCAGATGCTCACTCTTTGCTGTTTCTCCTCTGAAAGCAGACAAATTAACAAAGGTTTTTGATGCCAGCAACCCTCAAATCAAGGATGATTGAAAGAAAGAGAGTATAATTTTCTCATCTCTCTTTCTGTGACAAGTTTGCAGGGATATGACAGCATGTGTTGCTTTAATTTATCTCTATCAGTTTTGATTTTCTGTGTCTTCCTATGGGACAGCTGATCGGGGGGAGTAGGAGGGAGTTAAATAGTAGCAACAGTTTATTAATTCAGAATGTGACATGGTTGTGTCATTGCACTGTGAAATTTTGTCTTTTAGTGTGGTAAAAGCCATCTCGTTTCAGTGTGGAATGAAGTGCCTGCTGTTTTGCTTTATGGTTACTGACATTTAAATAATTACTCAGTGAAGTTCTCAATCGCAGAATCCCTTTTCATTGAGTACAGATGGCTTCTTCACTGGTGACATCACTACGATTTTTTTTCTACATCGCACTTAATTTTTAAAATAGAATTTTGTTCTTTCTGATGTGGATAGTTTGCAGGGTAACAAAAGTTTACCTGTCTACCTACCTACCTAGGGGCAGAGAACAGCTTGCACTGACTTAACAGTGACTGTAATGTCGATAAAATACATGAGTGAGGTGCAGTTGCATGTTTATCAGAACTGGAAAACCCAGGCTAGCTACTTGTGTCAGTCCTCCCTAGCAGTGTTCTGGCAAGTACTGCTGCTGCTGGGGTTGGTATTCTCTATGGACTGCGTTTCCCATGCCATTAATGACAGAACAGTTCAATTTATTCATCAAAACAAAAATACTGCTCTTTGAAGAGACAGCTGACATGAGTCCTGCTATAAACATGATTAGATTGAAAAATACTGCTAACAGAAGTTAAATAGGTTATTGAAAACGTATTTTTTTTCTAAAAGAACAAAACTGGATGCTTTGAGCTGCAATGACGAGAACTGTCTTCAGCCAGTTTTGTTTCCTCATCCCTATAGCAGCTGGCATGTATTTTGTCTGGAAAAAACCCAACAACAATAAGGTAATTAATCTCATTTTAGTGTGGGCACCATATCTTGGCTTAATTATGGCAGTTCCAAGAATTGAGATTTCTTTCTTCTAGTGTCAGAAAAGGAAGTGAAGAGTTTGGAGAAAGCATTTCTTATGTACAAGGCTGCATATTTATCCATCACGGTGAGATCCCAAGCAAAGGGCATCAGGTGCCTTTCCTCCTTCCCATCCCTTATTCTGAGACCCCAGCTGGGGACATATGCTGATGCTGCTCAGGTTGTGTGACATGGGAAACACCATCATTCAAATCAAATTTTCACTTATCTTTCCCCTGCCCTGCTTAAGCACAGAAAGAACAAAGAGCAATTAACTGACGTCCTTCTCAATTCATGTGCATCATGGAAGTCAGGAAAAATGAGTTGCATGAGGGCTGCATCTATGCCCAGACTCCTCATTTCCCCCCTTCAAAAGCATAGCTGCTGTTGACTCTCATTTGTGTTTACCAGGAGGTGAAAGTTGTGACCCGTGCTTTATTTTTAAATTGCTACAATGTGTTTTTTTTCTGGTCCAGGCATCTTTTATGCAAAAACAATGTGTTTGCTGTTGCAATTCTTTTACTTTAGGAGAATGCAGAATTTTCTTTTTTTTTTCCTCCTAAGAATTGCACTAACCTACATTTAATTAGTGTCAAGTCATTCAAATAGGTTTCCCATAAATGTAGGAAGGATTGGAGATATCTGCTTTGGCAGTTGGCTTGTGGCCACCTGCGATCAAACAAATTGCTGTCTATTGATTCAGTTTCAGTTGCCCTGGTAAATGAATTCTGGAATAAACACAGATAACTACCATGTCCCAGATTTCTGCAGATGAGGATAAAGGTTACTTCCCCCACCTGCAAAAAAAACATCCAGCAAGAGCTTAGTGTTATGTGGCATTACAGTAGCATTGATAGGATGCAGGGCCAGACAAGTACAGCTGCTGTCTACACTACAGATTAATGTCTTTAATTAGACTCTTGAAAGCTTAGCCAATAAAGGCATAAACATGTTAAAAATTGATATTTATTACATTGTAGTTTATACAGTAAAATTCACATCAGATTAAAGCAGCAACTATTAAACCAATTCCTGCAGATGGTGTTGCAAGCATTTATGGTGTCCATTCTCTGAAAGACTTGTTTCTGCAGAAAGCCTCTAGTCCACTGACAACCAGCATAAAAATTCCACAGATTCTCAGGAAATTATTGTATTTCTTGTTTGCAGAGGGCAGTGCCTTGATGAGCTAGCTATTCACAGCTGCCGCTTCCAAACCCATGTGCTTAGATGAGTTGTGCTATAAATCTAATAGAACAGTTTTACTGTAGTGATGTTATTTGCTGTAACTTTGTTCAGCTGAAACATGACCTGGTCATGACTAAAGCAAGCAATCAAATAGATCGTAATTGTTGTCCATTTGGTTCATTTAGTAAACAGAGCATGTCCTGCATATATTGTCATTTGAGATATCAATGTGCCTTACAGAACTGAGAGCACAGGCAAAAGTTTTAATATTCAACCTGGAATTTAACAAACGAGCACATAAATTCTTAGAAAGTTAAATTTCATGTAAAAACGAGGAAGATTTTTTTCACTGTCAGGGTGACAGAACACTGGAACAGGCTGTCCAAGGGAGTTGTGGAGTCTCCCTCTCTGGTGATATTCAAGAACTGCCTGGACCCTTTCCTGTGTCATCTGGTCTAGGTGATCCTGCTCTGGCAAGGGGGTTGGACTGGATGAGCTTTTGAGGTCCTTTCCAGCCCTTGACGTTCTGTGATTCCATGAAAGTTAGTAGGAGCTTTATCCATGTAAACTCCAACTAAGCCTCCTAAATCTAGTCCCTTTCAGGGAGAGCTCAGGCTTCTTCACAAAAACCTCTGAATCATGTCTACTTCAATTGTACATTATCAGCTCTTTTAGTATACTGTTCTAAAGTCATATGGAGAATACTAAATAATATTCTGTAAGGAATGAATTCACTAAGGACTTTCATATTAATTTACTAATTTTTCATGTACCATTTTTTTTCATGACTCATCTTTCATTAACGTATGACTCAATGTTATTTGGGGCTCCCCAGAAAGATCCTTGATCGTGCAAACATCTGTCTGGATTTCGGTCTGCCTACTTACCTTGCTTGAAAAGTGAGCATGGCAAAAAGAAGAAAGTCAAAACCACACTTACCTAAAGAAACATACAGCAGTCCCTCCAAGTCAGCAGGTGGTCTTCCACTGTTCTCAAAATGCCAGCAATTTTATGTGTGGACAGATTAGTGTAGGCTAATATTTTAGATTGCTCTGTTTCAAGTAGGAGTTTCCAATTCAGACTATATGTGGGCCAAATTGCCTGCTGATTGGAAGGAAATGAGATGAAGAAATGAGGATTTTTACCAAACTCAAGAGCAAGAACTACAACAAGTCCCAAGAAAAGCAATGCTTCTTGTCCCCATGCTGGTTTAAGTAGTAATTCAGATAATGACTTGCCTTGAAAGTTGCAGTCCAAATTAGATCCTTGATTGGATGCATTTTATTGACATTTTTGCTCTGTAGCTGCAGTCATGTTTCAGTTACGCCATAACATAAAAGCAAATTAGATAGATTTATTATAAATATTTCAGAAGTGCCTTGAGACTAGAATCAGGTGTTCCAAATGCTATTGGCAGGCAGACTGACATCGAGGAAGAGGTGGAAGAAGCAATTGTCTGTATTGAAATGGCTTTTAAAATGGAGGCCAGCATCCCTGCAACAGTAAAAAACAAGGCTACTCCATCCAAAGATCCTGTGAAACCTTCCCCAGCCTAATGAATCCCCTCTCACCCATTGACAGAAGAGGGAGCTTAGGAGCTTAGCTTTAGACTGGATGTCAGGAGGAAGTTCTTTACAGTGAGAGTGGTGAGACACTGGCACAGGTTGCCCAGGGAGGCTGTGGCTGCTCCCTCCCTGGAGGTGTTCAAGGCCAGGTTGGATGAGGCCTTGAGTAACCTGTACTAGTGGGAGGTGTCTGTGCCTATGGCAGGGGGTTGGAACTAGATGATCATTGAGGTCCCTTCCAACCTTACCATTCTATGATTCCATTCAAAATCTTTGCAAATGCCTTCTTTAGCTTGCTAAAGGTTCAAGGCATTTAAAAGAAGAGCAGATTTACAGGCGCAGTTTGGGGAATGCACTTAGTGTGAGTGGGTACATAAGCAGCCTGGTGAAAGCAAATCTGCTTCTGTGTCATTAGAAGATCATTCTGTCTTCTGTTTTCACTTGAACCCGTAGAGAAAAACAAGAGAGTGACAACTTTTACAGATGAGACCTGCACTAATTGTTTTTTTTCAGGACTACAAGTAGAGGGCCTCTTCAGAAGATCAGCCAGCATCCAGACTATCAAAGATGTTCAGAAACTCTACAATCAGGGTAAGCTGTTGTCAGTAAGCATTGCCAGTAACAGTGTGAGGGCTTTGTTCATCTTGCTTTTGTTTGTGAAGCAGAA
The DNA here is from genome assembly GCA_013396675.1 of Eubucco bourcierii. Classification (NCBI taxonomy): domain Eukaryota; kingdom Metazoa; phylum Chordata; class Aves; order Piciformes; family Ramphastidae; genus Eubucco; species Eubucco bourcierii. The sequence goes on from VWZE01012798.1 coordinate 239,915, forward strand.
ATACAAGCTGTCTTATAATTACTTAATCATGAAAACATTTGTAACATAAAATAAAAAGACTACTAGCAGAGAAACCTGAAAGATAGCAACAGGCACTTAATGCTTACAGAATACCAAGTATTCAGCTGGTGTCAGACCAGAGTTTATAAAATGTATAGCTGGTAATGAATGATAAGGTTTGAGTCAAAACTGGTCTGTTTTTTTATAAACATTTGTATTACTTCCATGTGCTTTATTATAGTTATGATGAACAATGTCTCTGTCATTTTTCCTCTGCTGTTTTTTTCTGTGGTTATGGAGAAGAAATAGAAACTTACCTAACAATTTATGAAATGTGCAGAAGCCATTTAGAAAGTCACTGACTTACCTATGAAATCATTTTATGAAATACCTTCCCGTGGAGACTCTCTTATGTCAAGATTAATGAAATTCCCTGAAAAGTAAAATTAAAAAATGCCAGGAGTTAGGAGCAGCAGAAATCTGAGAAGTTTTCTGTTCAAAAGTAGCATGAGACAGTTCTTAAGCAGTAGTTTGAGAAGTAAAATATAGTAGTCTGAGAAGCAAAACGTTGGATTGAAAACCTTTTTTTCTTCTTTATTCTGCTTACAGGCAAGTCTGTGAATTTTGATGATTATCATGATATCCATGTTCCTGCTGTTATCCTGAAGACTTTCCTTAGGGAACTCCCTCAGCCATTACTAACATTTGAATGTTATGATCATATCCTTGGGATCACCAGTGAGTATAAAGAAGTTTTTAGAAAAAAATTATACTGGAAGTTAACAGGACCTGGCTAATTTGTAATCACTCCTCTCTGCTAACTATGATGCGTTTATAGCTATAAAGTATTATTAGTGCTTCATTATAGCTGCAAATGGACAACCTCATAATCCATACCTGAGCCAAGTCGTCAGACCTACCAAGACACTCTCTGCGTTTTACAGAGTTTACTGATTTCTCTACTTATCACACTTCTCACTGTCTGGGCTCCATTTCTGTGTCATGGCACAGCACTAAGTCAGTCTCAGTGATACAAGTGACATCAAGGCAGCTTTAGTTTTAGCAGCAGCATTGGCAGATTTGTGGGAACTAAACTCAGCTGGTCATTCATATACTTCTTTCCTTCCTCTCTCTCCCCTTATTTTTGTGGAGAGGAGATTGTTTTTATTGGAACTGTTCCCATGGGCTCACAAACTGTGGAAGAAAGGTTCTAAATCCATTAGAAGACATTGATTATCTAGAGCTTTTGCACTACTTGAAACTATGAATTATGCAACTTTAATTACGTGGCCTTCTTCAGGAACTAGGAGTTTATAGTGCTGGTAAGGCAGCTTCTTCATAGATGGGGGGTGAATATCTGAGCTCCCAAAATATCTGACACTCAGAACGCAGTACTTGTAGAGTCTGGTGTTTTGTCATCCAGGTTATAGTCAATCTAGCAGTGAACCAGTAGAGGTACCAGTAACAAGTCACAGGCACACATTTTTTTCAAAACTTGATTTTGGAGGAAATTAGATCTCTAAATAAATATATATATATATCTCTAAATAGATAAATTGATAGATAGAACAAACTCTTAATATATATAATTAAAATAATGGAGAATGGCTTCCTCAAGAGTCTGTTAACATACCTCTGGTAACCATGAGCTGATGCCATTGCAAAATGTAGGTTATCATCACTAACATGACTGTTGCCGTGACAGAGGTCACTAAATAATTCAGATTCGGGATACATCTCAGTTGCTAAATGTTTGCAAAGTGTGGAAGTACAAGAAGTTTACTGTCCCTGGATATACTATGTTCTAGGTAAAATTCTTATGCTGTGCCCATTGTGAGCATCAGCACATACTTTTTCATGTCATTAAATTCATGCATTTCCATTAAGAACTCAGTCATGTCATGTTCATAACCCTCTGAAGGTCTGTATTGGTTCTGTATTTGCAAATCCTTAGATCACCACCCTTCAACTCATGCATACAAGGATTTATAGAATCATGGAATCATAGAATCAACCAGGTTGGAAGAGACCTCCAAGATCATCCAGTCCAACCTGTCACCCAGCCCTAGCCAATCAACTAGACCATGGCATCCTCTGTCCACACCCTGAATATTTCAGGGCATTGAGATAAGCAGGTCTATTTGCGGGTAGGTTGTAGAAGTGGAGAAAGTAAAGATTGTCATATGGACCTGAGGAAAGAATAGGAGAAATTTGGGGAAAAAAAGGGATATACAAATGTTCATTTGTACTGAATTAGTCTTGTGCTGAGACTTGGGACATGATGTTACCTCGTCTTAGAGCCAAGTGAAAACCATGAACAAGTCTGAAAAGAATCTGAGAGCAATAAATCGTCCTAGGACCAAGAGGGTTTTGCTTGGCAGAATGCCTGTGGAGCATTAATTTCATGTTATTTGTGTTTACTGGCATTTTAGATATTGACAAGATTTAGTTTAAGGGTATTTTTCACTGGGTTGTCTTGCCAGGCAGTATGATCTTCTCTGTCTTTTCTTGATTCTGTAATGGTACCCTGATTTTGAAAGATCTTGAGGTTGAGAGCCCTGCTGAGCCACTGTGAAAGCATATTCTCTGTAAGTACAGTGTGAAGGGAGCTTTGAGGAGGTGTGATCACAGACAGCTGTCTTGGGATTTGAAAATTCTCATTCTGTCTTCTGAAGCAGTGCGAGATGCGTCTATTGCCTCTCTTAACCTGCAAACCCAAAAATACAAAATCTCTTTCTTTACAGGACCTTGTAATGATAGTAAAACTTTTCCCTTTAGTGTTTCGTTTGAAACATACTTTAAGAGTTATTGATGGGTGCTGTGAGATAAATTAGCTGAGAGACTGACTGAAAAATGTAATAAATCCTGGAAGCTCATAATTGTCAAAAAACCTCCTGTTTGGTCATAAAAACTGCTAACAAGAGTTCCTTTACCCAGCTTACTATGCTTTATGCATCATTTAATCTGCAGAAGGCTGACAAAAAAGTTCTTCAGACTCAGAATATTGTGTCTTACAGTGACTTGCAGCTTTGCAGTAGGAAAAATGTCAGCACAGCTCACCAGAGTATAGGTTCATGTATTTATTCGGACATTAAGGGAGTATTTCACATCCTGGGGTGGAATTTTGTGCATGCCTGTGTACCTTTGTGGACCTTTAGCTGCATCACAGAGAGGCCTGTATCTAGTGAGCTCCCACAGGGGTCTGGACTGGGACCAGTACTATTCAGTGTATTCATCAAATGCCTGGATGAGAAAACAGTGCACTGTCAGCAAGTTTGCTGATGACACAAAACTAGGAGGAGTGGCTGACAAACCCTGGAGGCTGTGCTGGCATTCATTGGGACCTAGACAGGCTGGAGAGTTGTGCAGGGAGAAACAGAATGAAATTCAACAAGGGAAAGCATAGAGTCTGGAATCTGAGGAAGAACAAGCCCATGGACCAATATAGGTTGGAGACTGACCTGTTGGAAAGGAGTGCAGAGGAGAGGGACCTGACGGTCCTGATGGGTAGAAGGATGCCCATGAACCAGTAATGTGCCCTTGTGGCCAAGAAAGGCAGTGGTATTCTGAGGGGGTGTATTTGAAAGGGTGTGATTGGTAGGTCGAGAGAGGTTCTCCTCCCCCTCTGCTTTGCCCTGGTGAGGCCATGTCTGGAATATTGTGTTCAGTTCTGCACCCTTCAGTTCAAGAAGGACCTCAGGGAGCTGCTTGAAAGAGTCCAGCACACAGCCACAAAGATAATTAAGGGAATGGAACATCTCCCTTATGAGGAAAGGCTGAGGGAGCTGGGGCTCTTTAGCTTGGAGCAGTGACCCGATTCACGTTTATGAGAATGTGAAGGGCAGAATCAGGAGGAAGGATGCAGGTTCTTCTCAGTAATGTCCAATAATAGGACAAGGGGCAGTGGGTGCAAGCTGGAGCACAGGAGGTTCCATGTGAAGATAAGGGAAAACTTTTTCACTGTGAGGGTGGCAGAGCCCTGAACAGGCTGCTCAGAGAGGTTGTGGAGTCTTCTCCTCTGGAGACATTCAAAGCCCACCTGGATGCATTCTTCTGTGATCTGGTATAGGTGATCCTGCTCTGGCAGGGGGATTGGACTGGATGCTCTTCTGAGGTCACTTCCAACCCCTAACATCCTGCAATTCTGTGAAATGTAACAAATGCAAAAAAGCATCAGCACAAATGGGCTGGTTAGATCAAGCATGATTGTAATCATTCGACCTATCTCCAAATTTGTGTTACATTTCCAGCACTAAAATAGCAAGAATATTCCAGAAGAAAACTCAACCAACCAACCAACCAAAAAACTCTAAAAAAAAAAAAAACAACCAACCAAACAAACAAACAAAAAACAAAAAAAAACCCCAAACCCAACAACAAACAGTCACTTGGTACAGTATGTGAAATATAATCCAGTGTTGGTGTTGTTCTCCCCCAGACCGTGTAGATGATGCGAGGAGTTTGGGGTCCAGTTCTAATTTTGCCCATCTGTATTAATATAGAGTTCATCTGTAGAAAATTCTTACCCACCCAAATAGCCATCTTAGAAATTTTTGCCAAGACTGAAGAATCACAAAAGGGTTTTTAAAGTTAGAAGAGTGCCAAAAGAGTCTTTTGGGCAGAACTGTGTCGTAGCAAGAGCAAAATCAAACCATATAAAATAGATGTCTGGATTCAGTGTATGGAGAGATAATGAGAATGAAATCAAGACCTTTGAAAGTTTTTCCTAGCAAAGAAATTATTTAGGCTGTTTCACTGAGTGAAGAAAATAGTCTTCAAGTTAGTCTTAGCCAGATATGTGCAGATATATATAAAATATGACAGGGACAGTCAGAAGGTTAACGCTAACTGCTTCTGTGGTCATGAAAATTAGTAGAGCTGAATTTTCTGGTCAGTTTTACAGATGGATAGCTGAAGTAATTCCAGCAGATAAAAATACTATTTCTTGGTAACATTTGGAAGTTTTTTGAGTTAACACTGACTTTTGACATTGCAGGTGTGGAGAGCAGTTTACGAGTTACCAGATGTAAACAAATCATTCAAGGGCTTCCTGAACACAATTATGTGGTTCTGAAATACTTGATATGCTTTCTCCATATGGTGAGTATAGGCAAAATTTCCAAAATAATGACCTTTTTCCCCCCCCTTTTCTAAATCAATTAAACATTTTATGTCTCCACAGAAAATGAAATGGAGTAATTTAAAGAGTATGGTGAGGTGGTTGTGCAGTAAATTAGTGTCATTTAAAAAAATATTAACGAGCTTGAGAACAACATCAGCAAAATATTTTATATTAACTCTTTTTTTAAAAGATCATTTTCCTGTCCTTTGTTCTTTAGTTTGCTGCAGTTAAATGAAAAACTTTGCATGTCCCATTGTGCAAGAATTTGGGGTATGCTTCAGGATGAAAGAAATTGTGGGTCTTTTTATCCAGCTTTTTGATTTGCGTGATTCTTTTTAATCTGTTTTGGAAACCCCACAAGAATGAGGGTCTGGGAACATCCGTTATAAATTCTGCAGTTAGCTTAGTGGAATACTTGAGTTGCAAGTTTTTGTGCAGGTAAGGATAGCAATAGTGTAAATTTCCCTTCTTTCTACCTTATCCAATGCCTTGTTTTTTCCAGATTACATTTTTCAAGCCCAAGCAGGGATTATAGTGATGCTGACACCTAAAGAAAGTGATCTAGCCTTCAGAAAGCCTAAGATTCCCACCAAAGCAGTTGTCTATGGAATGATGCTGATTTTCACCAGCAAGAGAATTAGCCCTCAGTGACTGTTCTTGTTTGACATGTTCTAGCCAGCAGCGTGTTTCAGAAACAAGTACATTTAATCCCCTTTTCTATCAAAACACTAGAGAAAAGCAAGATTAAAGGAAACACATTGATGCAACCTTCACTCAGACAACACTTGCAAGGTTCTTGTAATACCCACATGGTCATTTTCTGTTACTTAGCTAAACTCTAATGCTATTAAGAAAATCCTCCTACCATTTGCTGTTATTTTAGCAATTGATATCTCTCCCTCAGTGTTATGAATCGTGTAAGTGACTTTGTTCCAGTAACAGATGCACCATCTCAGCACACTTCTTAAGAGCTAAGCACACCTGAAGTGTTAATGAGGTGTGCAGAAGTACTGCATAGTGTTTTCTGTAATTGGCCAACTGAACATTGCCTTATTTTTGAGTATGCCTTGTTATGTAAAACACAGAGTCAAGTTGATACTAGCTCTCAGATCAGCAATTTTTGCTGATCCGTGGTTTTTCATCTTTAATGTCTCAGGGAATATTTGCATTTGGAAAGGTCAAGGGAACATAAAACAATCTAGAAGCTAGAGATTTCCATTCATTGCAGATTGGTGTGCTGCACAACCTGCTGCAGTTCAAACTTTTAGAGAGTTCTTTACCAATAATCCTCTTTTTTTTTACCTGTGAGCATCAACCTTCTCACATGTAAGAGGCAATTTAGTTCTTCCATAAGCTCAGCCTTGAGTAGTGCAAGAGGTACTTGTGGTAATTTTATAAAGTGGGATGAACTGTAATCACTAGATACAGGTTTTGAACGCTCCAGGTTTGATACAGGCTTGTGGAAGGTGTCTCAACCCTCCTTACTTAGAATCACAGAATCACAGAATTGTAGTCCAAGGATGTTACAGTAAGACGGTGCAATTCCTACAGAAGTGAAAGGCTTGATTTTCAAAAAAAAAACCCATAAATAGGTCCAAATCCTTTAACTTTAGATTAGAGTGATTTCAGCAGTAATGAACCCAGTGTGCTGTGAAGAGTATAAACTGTGCATCTTCCATTTCTAGTGTTATCTGGCCACCAGGAGGGGTTGCCAGGGTCCCCTTGGAGTTGCAGTGAACTGAGGTCCCTTGGCAGCATTGGGCAATCAGGAGCAAGAGGAAGACAAAGACTGTTTTCACAAATGTGTTCCTCAGTTATGTATGTAAAGAGTGTCTGCGCTTGCTCAGGCAATCTCACAAGAAATGACTGTGCTCAAACAAGTGTTTGTGTTCCACAAGCCTCGAGTTGCACACGCAGTGACATGGATCTATGAATGCACACAGAAATTTAAAGGGCTAGAGAAGTTTACTTGCAGACTACTTGACAAAGGACACTAATGGCAGGGCTGACCTATTTCTGAAGTCAGAAACCATTGATAGGAAATTATAGTTGTAGTTTTCCATGACTATCAGCAAAGCTTGCAGAAGCAATAATCTAGATTGTGTTTTTGTAACCATGTCTTTGAGTTTGGTACCAGCCGAAACAGTCCCCTATCTATGCGTACACACTTTCCCCCTCTGCTGCTTATTTCTGTCCTTACAGTCAGTCATGCCTGATGCAGAGGAGGGGAGACTTATTTGGCTGAAAGAACCCTTGCAAAAACCTGCCAAATTAAAAAAATCATCAATGTTGGGCCAACTAGTTTTAGAGCACATGAGCCATACTTTAGATCTGTAACTGAAGCAGTAAAGTTAAAGCCAAACAGAAACTGGGGAAAAAAAAATTGCTCTGAACTAATGTTTTGTCCCAATTGATTATTCAATTGAAAATGTAATCAGCACCAGCAAAACTTGTGGGTGGCTGGAGGTGATGGGATGTGTTGGTAAGGATTAGATGACTAAGCCTTGTGGAGCAGATACAAGCTGTTGGCACATCTGAAAGGTAGCTGAGAGTGGGGAGATAAAAACTTGTATTTCCAGTAAGTTTGTGGGAGTGTTTAATATCTAGTAATTTTCTTCTGAAATTGTTTTGTGCAGTTCCTTTCAACATTGTGACTGTGAAACCAGAGAGATGGTGATGTCCTTAGTTTTTCAGTGTAGTGGTAACTGTCCGTTTCTGCTCTCTGCATGTCACTGTTTGTAAGGGAGGGACTGTTTCAAAATTAATAATTGTATTAATTTTGCTATCCAGGCAGATATTGTTAATAACTATGAAAACTGTTTGTTAACGTTAAATCTCGCCACAAAGCTTACATACAAGGTTCAAAACGCACGGTTTGGAAATTTGCACATGCAAGGAACAGGTAAACTGGAACACTTTAAAGGCAGCTAGCATAAGCAAACATTTTACTGGCAGAGGAGGCAATTAATGATTACAGGAGGCTTGAAGTATTTACTCACAAAAATATCCTGGGACAATACCCAAAGCACGTGGTGGGCTGCTGACGAGTTGGAAGCTGTTAGAGGCTTTGGAGTTTTTTCAAGCTCCTGGGTGCTTCAGATAGAGGAGGCAGACATGTCTGACCTGGTCCTGGCTCTCTTGGCAGCAGGCTCTCATGTGCAGGCAGATGTTTTGCAATGTGCAGTCCCGGCACGGTGTCACGCTGGCTGTGCAGGCCCAGTGCGTGGAGGCATCAGAGCCTGATTGTGCTGCTTGGGGTCCCACACAGCTCAGGATCGATGAGTGGGTTTGCTATTGTACTCTTACTACCTCAATGTGCTACCTGCTCATCCTATATATCCATTTCAGCCCAAGACTGATAGGCCTTTGGACATAGATTAGCCAATCAGGATGGCAGTTTGCCCATATTATGTGAAACTGGGGCTTCCATCCCTTTTGCTGCAGCCACCACCCCCAACACAGAGGGAGGGGGAGCAGGGGAGCATGCCTGGGCAAGCCAGGACATGTACAAGCCCACCTTTGGCCTATTCAGGCCTACCACAACACTGTTAAAGATCATTATATAGTGTAGCTGGCTGGCTGGTTTCACCCCTGCAGTATCCATGAGGATTCTGGGCTGTAAGTGTGTGGAAAACAAAAATCATCACAGTTTTTCTGGGGAGGGCTAGGTGTTTAATCTGAGATAGTGAAGATGTATATTTTTTTGCATTTGTTGATGTGGCATTAATCTTCAGCATTTGTTCCTGGTGCTGAGTTTTGCAGTGTATAAGTTTTATCTTTCTAGAGGGTTTCCTCTCAATATAGGTTGTCGTTGCTGAATGATTGATTTATTTTTATGCATGTTCCTGTGAAAGGGAATTAAAAACCCCAACAAACTACACTACTGTGTAGTTCTTTGCTGTGATAAATTTCTGTGATGTTCAAATAGTTCCTTCAAAAATACAATCCAAGTCCTTGGAGAATTGTCTTTTATTAACCTGTCAAATTGATAGAGCAAGTATATTTTCACTTAAACAGAGGTGGTGGTTACTAACTTTTGGAGGGAATCAAAGGAGGAGTCGAGGGCATTAGTCCAATTGCTAAAGGTGTCATTTGTATTTTGTAGGCAGAGCGCAGCTTTGGGGCACAGTCCTTTAGAGGGGTAGCCTGTAAAGAGTTTAGCTGACTGCTGCTGCCCATACATGGTCTAGTGGTGGAAGAAAACACCAGATGATGGTGATGTGGTGACGTTTTAGGTGAAGTGAATGTGTTTGTGTCATTCAGAAAAGAAATCTGTCAGTGGAGTAGTGAAGGGGTTGAATAGGTATCAGACCTGATTCCCTCAGGGAGGGATAAAGCCATTAGCATTGGTGCTGCAAGGCTTCTTTGCTTGCAGCTCTTGGTGAGCTAGCAAAAATTGTTGTACAGAGAGTTGATTTCAGATGCAGGCTTTTTCTTGGATCTGCTGAGGAAGGGATTGCTGTGCATTTTGAAGTGAAGAAACATGTCATGTCTCCCTTGAATTCCAAAGTGTCAGCCTCAGTGATGACTCACAGATAAGGCTTCCCGCAGCTCTGCTTCAGATGATACAATCACTGTTTCATTTTATCTTAAGGATTTTCTCTCTCAGGGGAGGAGTGTCGTGGCTATTTTTGCTATCATCTCAACGTTACCTTTCTCCTTGAAATGTCCACAGGGTGGTGGCAGCTAGGAAGCAGTGGTTTCATCTTGGAGTTAGAAAGGTTCTTTGAAATAGTCAGCCTAAAGAAAGTTACAGTAGTGTTGTGCCGAGCTGAAGTCTTGACCTTCAGAGGCCTCTCATGGTAGTACAGAGCTACAGAGCTGCTTTTTCAGGAGTCTTTATGGCAAGGCAGAAATGGAGAGACACTGAGAAGAAGAATTTCTACTTTCCTGATCCACTTACAGCAGGAAAAACACACAGCAGATTCGCCTACTAATTCCTTGTTCTGTTCTGAGATGCCAGCTTCAGAGTAACCTGTACATTGTTGTGTATGACTGCATGGTCTTCCCGTGACAGTTGCAACCATCAACATGAGAACAACTGACTGGATTACCTCCATCAAGAGGAATCAAGAGCACTTTCACATTGCAGGCCTTTTACAGTAACAGAGAACTTGTCATATTGCCATAATGGGCTTCAGGTAACAGCCACGTAATGCAACAGAGCAAAACATACACAAACTCCATAGCAAGCTCACACAGAGGGTAAAAATAATGTTTCTGCTGTGCAGCTCTGGACTTACATCCACAGACAGAAGTAGGTCATGTCATCCTGGTACGTTACAGATTTCAGTGCTGTGTGTTTTACCTACAGCCCATTTTCACCTCCATTGCTTCAGAGGACCTGGGCAAGTGTGGAAGTACATGGAAGTGAAGTCATGCATTAGTGAGAGAAAAAGGAAAAATCAACCCTTTTAAACCCTTGCATACAACTTCAGAAGTTCTCAAGGTTTGCAGTGCGGAGAACTTAGGACTGAAGCAGATGGGGATAGCAGTTTGTTTGTGCTGTCCTCCTCTGCCCCCAGCAGACATAACAATAGTTTCCATATAGAAGGATTGAGAGTAATTAGTTTTTCTAGCATAAGTGAACAATTCAACCTTTTTGTTTGACTTCCTGATATCATATCTTGTACTTCAGGGACACAGACTCCAGTGGCAACGTAGCTCTAGGCTGCATAGGCAGCTCTGAGGCTGTTAAGACACTAGGGATGGACCCGTGCTCAAGGTTTACTCCCATCGTTGGTTCATCCTCAGTACAGGACAGTGTCTTGTCTCTTACTCTCTAGGGCACACGTCTGCATATACCTATTCATATGTTTATGTCTTTCCAGGTTTCCCAGGAAAGCATATATAATAGAATGACAGCATCCAGCCTTGCCTGTGTCTTTGGTCTCAATTTGATCTGGCCATCAAAAGGAGCAGCCTCGCTGAGTGCCCTGGTGCCTCTGAATCTCTTCACTGAGCTACTGATAGATTTCTACACAAATATATTCAACTCCCGAACAATGCCTGGGGAGGTCTTACCTTAACACTTCCAGAAATGAAGGTGGAGTGTGGCTACCTGAGGGAAAAGGTCTCTGTGCCTCAACTAGTGCAATCTTTGTATTCTAGACTCTCTCCTGTGAAGAAAACTTTTACTACGGAGTAAAATTTCTGTAGCTTTCCAAATGTGTTGGGAGACTCGTGCTGCCCTTATATATTCTTAGCAGGTCAGGGAAAATATGAACATGAACATTCAAAGACCAGTAGGTCAAAGTGAGTCCCTTTATTGGACTCGAGCATCTGCTGAAAACTGATATGCCAAACCCAAAAATAATTCATGACACTGCATGCCAGTCTGTCTTTTCATTGGCTATCTGGAGGCCTTACTATTTTCTTCATGGGCAGAGCTGAGTTCTGGACCACTCCTGAATAGATACTTTGGGGTTATTTTGTGGGTTGTTTTTTTTTTTACTTTATTTGAATACAAAAAAATTCCCTACTAAGTTAATAAAGATGGAGTACATTTTTAAGATACTTAAATTTCTAAACTGTTTGTCCATATACTTAAATGTCTTGTTTCACAGAAGGAGGTGTGGGCAGCTGTGGCACATCAGGTTTGCAATTACCATGGAGAATAAAGTGTTTTCTGGGTACTTTGAATTGTGCAGACAGCTAACTAATTATGCTTGCAAATATCTAATGCATGCAGTTAATCACTGTAGCTGCACATGCAAAGTGCATGGAAGTTACTTTCTTCTTAAAAGTTCAAATGGGGAGCAATAATCTTCTAGGTTTTGTTCTCTAAATGTTTGGACTTTTCATCAGTGGAGTTACATCAGTGAGTGTGTAATACAGAGTGTAGACTAACTTTGAGGTAAGTACCTCTCACGTTTGGGCTGCATGCAGTTTGAGTTAATAGAAGTTTGCTCTTCAAATCAGTTCCTCTGGAAAGCAGTAAGAGCAACAACTTGGATAATATACCTAATATAATTTTTATCCATTGAAAGTCTGTTATTAGTCCCAATGTGAATAATTAGCCAACACAAAGGGAGAATTTTCAGTGTTTCCTTTCTAACTATGCTATTAACATTGCTTGCATCTGATGAATTCTAACTGCTATTTCATTGTTTAACATTGATTGGTAATGGGGTAGTGTAATGAAGCTATCATTATAGTGCCCTGCAAAGCAAAAGCGCAAATTAACCTGTGATGAAAAAAAGGTAAGTGGTATTTTACCTAATGCTCTGTCTTTCCCTTTCTGTGGGAAAAGATAACAAAACAGAGGGACCAGACTTCAGTAAAAAGTAGTAATAGTCTCAGGAGGACAATTCAGGCACCCCTTCCCCTGCAAAAACAGAGCCAGATTTTATCCTGTAGGTTCCTTCCTCTTAGCAGTCATGACAGTATTCAGAAGACTGTGGAATGCTGGATGTGCCAGGCCTTCATTTGCCCAGTAGGTGTCATCTATAGCATTAGGCAATGATTAAAATTTGATAAATACAGAGGCTTTAGAACAAAATACCTTAGGACCAACTTTTCTTGTCACAGTTGTGTGTTTTCCCCAGTTCCTTTAGTGTCGTAAAGACAACCTTTTGGCTTCTGAATATCTGTAAGTAATAATCACCTATGACTCCTATTTAAATATAGAATATTACATAATATGAAGAGGAAAAAGAAACAGCTATTAATGCTGGTTACCTTTCTGCAAAACAGTATTGCCAAAATGTTGCACTTGTGTATTGCAACTCACTAGTTTTACATTTGGTTTACCAATGACAGCATTCTAGCCTTGTGTTACGGAATTCGTACTCATTTACCCCTTGAACTGCACAGCAACTTGGCAACATGATTCTAGGCTCAGCACTCTGTTCTTATGGGTGTGTGTGGAATTTTACCCTTGAAAAATTAACAAAACCCGAGTATTTTTTTTTTCTCTCTGACCTTGGCCAAAATACATATGCCTTAGTTTTACTGTCTGTAGAAACATGCATCTGGCATTAAAGCAGTCCTTTGGGATTAAATGGTGATAAATCCTATAAAGTGGTGGCTTTCTACTTTCCCATGTCTTCTTCCAAAAATCCAACAACATGGCATCTAGCCTTCAGGCTGCACTGTAATGGGAGCATGACTCCCAGGTAGTAGTTTTAGCACTGTGAAATACCAGAGCCCTGCAGGGTAAAATCCTGAGTTCATGAGAGTCAGCTTTCCTCCAAAAGTCCCAAGGGTCTCAGGAGGGCTGCACATCTTGGATTTAATTCTCCTGCTCATCCTAGATTGAGAGAGAGAAGGAATTTGGCAGCAGCAGTGATGCTGCTGAAGCAAGCTCTCAGGGCACAGCTGACCCTGACCCCTTCGCTTTCACAAGTAAAAGCACAAACATCTCTTCAAGCTAACTTCCCAGCCTGTAGACACAGAAGATGATAGCTAAAACAAGGCTCACTGTTTGGGTTTTGATCACGTGCCAAGCCACAGGTCTTCCTTCTAGTGCTTTGTAAGCTACCATTTCCCAGCAATTTATAGCTCCTCTCGTTTAGTGAATGAAGAACAAAATGGTGTTTGCTCATCTCAAGGTGCCTTCTTTAAAGAACGAGTAACATCTGCTGTCTACCAGTGCAAGTAATTTTGATGCTGCTTAAGAAAAGTAGAGGTTATGGTTGTGATTTCCATTAGAACTGATGGGAGCAGAGTAAGGCAGGGGGATGGGAGTCTCCTGCTCCCCTTTACCTTCTTGCAGCCCCAAGCTGAGACAGAAATAAGGTTGGCACTCATCTCTACCCCAGCCTTTACTTGCAAGTCTGCCTGATGCGGAGAAAGGACTTTGCCAAATCAAAGGTGCCTGAGTAGCAAAACCTTCCTAGTGACGAGATCACAGCTCTGTCCCTCCCACCCCAAAGGAACTGGTAAAATCCTCCATCTGCAGCAGAAACCCCTGATCTCTGTCCTGAGTGCCAGACTTAACTGTGACATTAAATCAGCTCTCATGAATTATTCAGAAGGGTTTGGAGTGAAATTCATGTTAGAGAAATATATGTTTCAAATTTCCTGACTCTAAGATGAGTCCTGAAGGTGTCCCCTGCAGTTACTTTGATAACAGTTTCTCTTTACAAATGATAATTGCATGATTCAAGCTTTTGTACAGCGTGGCCTTGTGAACTCTTCTCTCATATCAAAGAACAATTTTCAGATCATTTCCATAGCAAAAAGAAAGTGATTATGGAGATAATCTGTTGGAAACACATGCTGGATTTGAGTTTAAAACAATAAAACGCAGTCATGGAATGAGAAACCAAGTGCTACCTAGCTGACAATATAGAAAGAATAAATTGCATAAGCATTTTAGTTTACTGAGCTGTTAGGAGTTGAAAATTGGTCCCAAAGTTAGTCTGATTATCAGGATGCCTCTAGCAACAAGCACCGAAGTGGGAAGGGAATACTTCTCTACCCTGAGTCTATGAAGAAATATAAGATCGAACAGTGTCATTAACCAAGGGAGGTCTCTACAGTTATTACAAGAAACTTCCATAAATGAGTATCACTTACATGTGTGCAGATGATCTGCATGCTGCAGTCATTGAGCAGCACCCATTACAGACTCTCAGAGCCTTAGAAACTTTATCGTCATCCACTCATGAGGCAACCAATAATAGAAACCCCGCAGATATCTTATTCACATGTTCAGTGTGTATTTAGGTAGCAAGCTGAACTTGTAATGAGCTTGATGGTAGTCACACACACACCCCCCCCCTTCATGTCCTGAATTAGCTTGTCTTCACAACCCTGGTCAGTGTGGGTTTGCCAACACTCCAGCTTGTCAAGTGACTGTTGGTTACTGCCAGCACCTGTACTCTGTGAAGTGAGAAGCTCATGTTGAGTTAGAGCTTTACTGGCCAGTCACACTCCTGCACATACTCTGTTAATTTCTGACACATTTGTACCTAGAAAGATGAGGCAGGAGCAAACATACCCTGTTCTAAGCAGGCACATCTCTGCTGAAGCCAAAGGTTTGACTGTCAGAAGTATGTAAATCCCATGTTAAATGCTACATCCAGCCAGCACCTGAAAGGCTTTCTACCTTTCCCAGTGGAGAAATACTCTTTTTCACCATCCAAAGAGTTTGATTTTTGTCTTATCCATGCACATCCTGGAAAGCCATTTCCATGTGGTGCTCCTGATGTAGCAAAGGGTTCCGGTGTCCTCCAACATCAGATGGAAGCAGTGGAGGGTTGGTAGTGGTGTGCTACAAACACTGTCCTCTGTCTTGCAAACTAGAAGGCACGAGAAAGGGCTGCCTTCACCTGTGAGATTTCTTTGGGGCTGTGTTAGTGATTTGGATGGTGAAGAAATTTAAGAGATTTGGGAGACTTAAGGAGGAAACTTTCAAATACAACCAGGAAGAAAACCTCTTTCCTCAGTGAACCTACCAGCACCTAAAACCAGCTACACAGAATTGGCACTCTGAGGGAAGAGAGTCTCTCTGTATCCCCAGCTCTGAAAGGCAAACCAACACACAATGGTACACAAATTCTCCTGTTTCTTCCCATCTGGGATCTGCTGCTCATAGTGGTAGGAAAGCCATGGTAATTGTAGAGAGATGGCTGTAGCCCTGTTCTCTTCAGAATAGCTGGCAGAAGTTCAACCTTAAAAATAATTAACTGATGGGGGAAATATTTCTGCTGGAACATATCGACTCAAAAAACCCAATACAAACATTTTGTTAAAAAGCTTGGGTTTGATGCCATTCTTTCAGAAATTGTGAAGCTTTTTCAGGTGCCTGCACACCTCTGAGCCACAGACCCCCAGGCTTACCCAGGGCTCAGGTCCTGCTCAGCTGACCACTGTGGTGCTCTGGAATGGAGGTGAATGATGTTTGCTGCTTCCCATCCACAGTCTCTTTTGAGATGGCATCGCCTTTCAACGTGCAGCATCGCAATTATTGCCAGAGGTAAGGAGGAAATTCTGCTGGAGTTAGGGGAGATGACACACATAGCTGATCATTAAAGCTGAGGGTTTTTTTCTGGAGCCCTGATTTCTCCGTGGTGCAATCATTGTGCTGTAACTGCTTTCCTGACTGGCAGTCTGTCCCCAGAGCTTGCGCTTGTCATTCATGGGGTTAGGGCTTGCGCCTGTAGTTGGGAGCAGCTGGTCTGATGCCTGGCCCAGATGCTTGAGGGGCAAAACCACAGGCTGTAAACATGGAAATGTGCTTCTCTGAAACACAGCTGAGTCTGCTACCTACTTAAATTTCTTCTGCTTTGCTCTTACAAAAAAAAATTACTCATTTAAGCTACTGCTAGCCCAGACACTAATGCAAACGTCCTCAAACCTAATATGAAATCAGAGTTTCTGTATTTTTGGGGTTTTGTTTTTCCTCTGTTATGTGGATTATGTTCCCTAGTGCTGAGTTATACTCTTGGATTATTTCTGCACTTTGACCTTTAATTGCTGACAAAAACAGTTTACAGCCTCTTACTCTTCTGCCATGGAAATTATTCCATTAATTAACAGACAATAAAAAGCAACTGTAAAATGCACCAAAGTGGATAATCTTTAGTGTCCAAACTGGATCTCTGTAGCACTCATAGAAGAATCTTCCACTGGGTGGATTTTCCAGACTTCACTCAAGAATTTCTTGACTCAAAACTCTAAAACTAGAAGGGCTGTGGAGAGTTACTTAGTTTCTGTGTTTTAAAATCTTCCAAATTAAGTTCTCTCCCTGCTTTATCTGTCCATGTTGCCCCTTTTTTTAACCTATGTATTTCCCACCCCTTCAAAGCTTTACCATTTGTCTATTGCCATTTACATCCTCCTTCACTCTGCTCTGTCCACAGTCTGTATAAAGTCTGTGTATGCCCTCCACTGCATTTTTGTGGGCGTAGGAATGGTCCAAGCCTTTCATGGCAATTCTGCAGCTGGATGAACTGAACTGAAACTGAAAGAGGTTTGATTCTGCTGGCAGTTTCCAGGTTACAGTGTCTGAGTAAGTGAAGTTTTCCAAACAATGTTTCCCCCATCTCTGAAGTAGAAAGATGGATAACTAGACAGAGCTTTTATAAGAAATAACCCAGCACTTGTGATGGAGGGGCAAGGAAGTTAGGAAGATCTTTCCCTTTACATATTTCTCACCACTCCTAGCCTTCCTCATCAGCCTCTGCCTTTTGAAAAAACTGCCATGCTGCATATGCAGGTGCACAGATGAAACACAGCCAAAGCCAGTGTCCAGTAAAGCTAATACTGTATTTAATGGCCATGCTCAGAATAGCAACAGCATCTCATTAGGCTGCACAGCTTGCCACTCTGAACACATGCATATGGCAGAGCAAGGCAGGGGCTGGTGTTGGTGTCTGCCTTGTTCCAAGGTAGAGGTTGTGGAGGGGCCTTGCTTTCCTCCTCCCTTTCTTAGCACGGGAGATCCCTCACTAGGCTACCAAAAACCAGCAGATGTCAGTCCCATCTGCATGGAGTACTTAATGCTGTTGCAAAACAGTTACACAAGTAAAATGGCAAACTATCACAAACACCTTTGCAGAAAGCTTAGCAGACCTCCATGATATTCCCATCCCCACATTCTATTCTGAAGCTTGAATAGATTTACTTATCTTTGGCTTGTAGCTGATCTCCCAAGCAATACTGCAGCGAGAGCCTATACCAGGGTCCAGAGTGTGTGCCTGTCAGCACTGATGCCTGAGTGACCACTGCACAAGGACAAAAGAATTCCATTCCATCACAAAATAACATTAAAATTCAGTAAGATAATATCACTGTCTTCTGCACTGAAAGAGCTTTTACAAAATAGTATAAATGAGAGGATGAAAATAATGAGAGCTTTTGTAGAGCTCTCTCACAAGCCCTGACACCTGGCATGCTCCTGCGAGGAAGGCAATAAACACCCCATTCTCTGCATGTCACAGTATCACAACTTCTCCATATAATTACCACTTGAAAGGTAATAGGACTCTGCTCCCAGCATGACAGCTCTATTTTCTGTAGTTGCTGCATGTCCTGTGTCGACGGCCATCGCTGGGGACCTAGCTGTGGAAGCACCATCTTAGGAGGACAAGTTGTTTGAAGCTGCCTCAGAAATAAGTGTTCTTCCTGTAGCAAACTCCACTGCACTGAGACACTGAGGATGGTGGATTGTGCAGAAACAGAGAGGTGGTTCCTCCTCCTCACAGGAATCATGATGGGCAGCACCAATGAAGATACAGGAAGGATGGGATGGGTAAGGAAACCAAAACTACCAAGCATCGTGGGTTTGCTGAAACAGACTCCCAGGCCAACCAGGGGCCTGTGCAGCCATTAGCAGTTCTGAGGCATCCAGGACAATGGACTCGAGTGTAACCCCAGACCATGAGTGTGAAACATGGAGTTCATCCAAAGAAGGGCATCAAAGGTGGTGAAGGCTCTAGAGCACAAGTCTTATAAGAAGTGGCTGAGGGAACTGGATTTATTTAGCCTGGATAAAAGGAGACTGAGGGGAGACCTTGCTCTCTACAACTACTTGAAAGGAGCTTGTAATAAAGTGGGTGTCAGTCTTTTCTCTTGCATAACAAATGAGACTAGGATAGAAGAAGTACAGAAAAACAGAGGAAAGTGGTGCTGGCACTTGCTGAGTTGCAGTTGCATTACCCTTCACCAGGGGCTTGAGTAGCTGCAGTGCTTGTTGTGGGGGCTGACCTCACTTCAGAGCCCATCGCAGGGATTATGTCAGTATCCATCCGTATGCCAATATTTTACTTAAAAGCAAGACCAAGAACTGAAAGACATTCAGAAGTCCTGACAATATGAGCAAAGTGGTGGGAGCATCCCAAGGCCCAAAACTTAACACAGTATTTGAGGTGTGCCCTCACCAGTGCTGGGTACAGAGGGACAAACAGTTCCTCAGTTCTAGTAGCCACAGTTTTCCTGATAGAAGCCAGGGTGGTAAACAGAACCAATGGCAAACCCCTTAAGCTCTTGAAATTCACCCTGGCATCTGTTTACTGCTCTGTGTGCCTATCCACAGACACTGGCACCTTTTTGGTTCTGCTAAGCAACTCACAGCTGATGTTTTGGTCTAGAAGTACAATGTCCTGGGTCCAATCTGTTCAATATCTTTATTGGTGATCTGGACCAGGGGATTGAGTCCAGCATCAGTAAGTTTGCAGGTGACACCAAGTTAGGAGCAGGTGTGGATCTGCTGGAGGGTAGGAGGGCTCTGCAGAGGGACCTTGACAGGCTGCATGGGTGGGCAGAGGCCAATGGGTTGAGATTTAACAAGGCTAAGTGCAGGGTTCTACGCTTTGGCCACAACAATCTCAAGCAGCACTACAGGCTGGGGACAGAGTGGCTGGAGAGCAGCCAGGCAGAAAGGGACCTGGGGGTACTGGTAGATAGTAGCTGAACATGAGCCTGCAGTGTGCCCAGGTGGGCAGGAGAGCCAATGGCATCCTGACCTGTGTCAGGAGCAGTGTGGCCAGCAGGACAAGGGAGGTTATTCTGCCCCTGTACTCAGCACTGGTCAGGCCACACCCTGAGTCCTATGTCCAGTTCTGAGCCCCTCAGTTCAAGAGAGTTGTTGAGGTACTGGAACATGTCCAGAAAAGGGCAATGAAGCTGATGAGGGGCTTGGAGCACCACCCTGTGAGGAGAGGCTGAGGGAGCTGGAGAAGGGGAGGCTCGGGGGAGACCTCATTGCTGTCTGCAACTACCTGAAAGGAGGTTGTAGCCAGGTGGGGTTGGTCTCTTCTGCCAGACAACCAGCAGCAAAATGAGGGGGCACAGTCTCAAGTTGTTCCAGGGGAGTTCTAAGCTGGATATTAGGAGGAAGTTCTTGACAGAGAGAATGATTTGCGTTGGAATGGGCTGCCCAGGGAGGTGGTGGAGTCAGCATTCCTGGAGGTGTTCAAGACTGGATGAGGCACTTAGTGCCATGGTCTAGCTGATTGGGTAGGGCTGGGTGATAGGTTGGACTGGGTGATTCTATGATTCTATGAAAATCATTCTTGTTTAAATATCGTTATAAGACTGAGTGTCCAGACATGTCCAGGTTTCAGGGGAAAATGTCCCAAATTCAGGGTGTCCTACCCAGGTGACCTGTCCCTGCCCTGCTCCCAGATGATCCTTGTAACATCATTTCCAGAAAGCTAATTACTTGAGTCACTCTTTTTTGACTGAGGAAAGCAATTTGATGAGCAGGTGAAAGAGAAAACCAGGCGAACTGCCTCCTGTGAAAGCCCAGCAATTTCCAGCTTCTTCTGGAGAAAGAGAGGGACTGACACAGGTTGAGCACCACAGGAGTGGATGTCCAGTCCATGGCACGCTGGGGCCACGTTTTGTTTTTAAACCTCATGAACCCACTGCTGCCTAATACAGAACCCAAAAGGGAAGGTTTGTGCTAACATTTTACCGCCACAGAAATAGACATTTCTGTTGCTTGATAATACTTCATCTTGCCAGGACGTGTAGCCTCGATGGCATTTGTGCAGGGATTTATTGGTGTTTACACTTGTGGAGCACTGACCTGGCACTGGAAAGCCTTGCCTGGCTCTGCAGCGCTATTGAATTTTACTGTGTGGTTTTGCCACAGCAGAACCTACTGCTGCTTTGCCACTGTAGGCCTCTGGTTTTGAAGGCAAAGGCAAATTTGTGGAGTAAATGCAAATGGGGAACTGCAGAGTTGAGACCCCTGGAGGCAGTGACATCTGCCTGTCTTTGATAAGAATTTCTGAGAGTGAGAGTAAAGCACTTAGAGTGAAATTAAAAGCTTTGATCTGTTTTTTTGTTTCATTATTATTTCATGTCTGAGGCCTTTACATGGGCTGTTTAATTCCTATTAGGCTGTGATGTTTGGTTGTTGCTCCAGCAAGACGTGAGCAGGGCAAGGAACCAGCAGCCACCTGGCAGGTGATGGGTATGACCAGGACTCACCTCCCAGTTCAGGTCTGAGCCAGGTTTAATGGAGAAGGTCACAGTCACACAGGCAGAGCAGCACTACATCCAGAAAGTGCCACCCAGTGCTTTTAGTAATTCTGTATGAGGAAGCCCCATGGCAGCCACGGATGCCCTGGGCACAGGACAGAGGTGCTAGAATCACAGAATCTTTTAGATTGGAAAAGACCTCAAAAGAAAAAGAGTTCAAAAGAAAGATGACCAGCAGATCAAGAGAGGTAAGGCCTCACCTTGAGTGCTGCATCCAACTCTGGTGCCCTCAGCACAAGAAGGATGTGAGCTGATGGAGCATGTCCAGAGGAGGCCTGTGAAAATGGTCAAAGGGCTGTCTCTTATGAGGGCAGGCTGAGGGAGCTGGAGTTGTTCAGGAGGAGAGAAGAGACTGGGGAGATGTAATAGCAACCTTCTATGACCTGAAGGGGGTCTGCAGGAAGGCTGCAGAGGGACTGTTTGCAGTGGCCTGCAGTGACAGGATGAAGGGTAATGGTTTTTAAATTAGAGAAGATTTAGGTTAGGCATTAAGAGAAAGCACTTTACCACGAGGGTAGTGGAACACTGGCACAAGTTGTCCAGGGAGTTAGTTGAGGCCCCCATTCAAAGTCAGGCTTGACAGTACTCTGGGCAATCTGATCTACTGGAGGATGTCCCTGCTTGCTGCAGAGGGGTTGGACTAGATGACCCAACCCATTCTGTGATTCTGTGACCTTTAAGGTGATAGAGTCCAACTAGCACTGCCAAGAGAAAAGTGTGTCCAGTGGGTCTAGGGAGGTACTTCTCCCCCTGGAATACTGTGTCCAGTTTTGGGCTCCCCAGTTCAGGAGAGACAGTGACCTGCTGGAAAGAGTCCAGCAGAGAGCCACGAGGATGCCTGGGGGACCTGAGCATTTCCTCTATGAACAGAGACTGAGAAACTTGGGGCTGTTAGGAGAAGAACTGACCAAGGGGAGATCTGATCAATGTGTACAAATATCTGAGGGGTGGGTATCAAGCATCTGGGGCCAGTCTCTTTTTGGTGATCTGCAGCAATAAGACAAGGAGCCATGGCTACTAACCAAAACATAGAAGGTTTCACCTCAACATGAAGAGAAACTTCTTTACAGTGAGGGTGACAGAGGCCTGGACAAAGGCTACCCAGAGAGGTTGTGGAGTCTCCTCTGGAGATTTCAAAACCTGCCTGGATGTGTTCCTGTGCAAACTACCCTAGGGGATCCTGCCTTGGCAGGGGGGTTGGACTCTGGAGGT
Organism: Eubucco bourcierii; assembly: GCA_013396675.1. Lineage (NCBI taxonomy): Eukaryota > Metazoa > Chordata > Aves > Piciformes > Ramphastidae > Eubucco > Eubucco bourcierii. Next base: position 262,188 of record VWZE01012798.1, read on the forward strand.
CCCTTCCAACCTCTAAGGTTCTGTGATTCTGTGAAATTCGAATTTCTTGGTCACCCTCTTCCAACTGACTACAAGATTTGGGGCTGTGCAGCCTGGGGAAGCCTTCCAGGAGACCTTATAGTAGCCTTCCAGTATCTGAAGAGGGCCTACAGGAAGGCTGGGGAGGGACTATTGACAAGGTCTTGCAATGACAGGACGAGGTACAATAGATTTAAACTGGCAGAGGGGAGTTTTAGACTGGATGTTAGGAGGAAGCTCTTTCCAGTGAGGGTGGTGAGGCACTGGAACAGGCTGGCCAGGGAGGTTGTGGCTGCTCCCTCCCTGGAGGTGTCCAAGGCCAGGTTGGACAAGGCCTTGAGTGATCTGTACTAGTGGGAGGTGACCCTGCCTATGGCAGGGGTTTGGAACTAGATGATCCTTGAGGTCTCTTCCAACCTTACCATTCTATAACTTGAGGAGCAGTGGGGAGAAGCTGTGCACCAGAGAGTCATCTCCTTTGCTTCAATATGTCATGTTTGACCATGCCAGTGGCTGGGTTTGTTTTGGAGAAATGTCACTGAATCAGTGTTGTGCTCCAGTGTCTTTTTAGCGCAGTTTCCTCACAGCTCAGCATGAAGCTATTGTATGGCTGGTGTCAAATCAAACTCCCAACTCAGGTGAATTGACGTGACCTGTACTTGACTGGTTGTGTCTCTCACATCCCCTGAAATGCTGGCAGGATGAGGCCCCCAGGGCACCCTCAGCAGAGGGAGGAGGGAAAAGCAGCTGGGTCAGCAGTGTTCAGCTCAGTCTCAGATTTTCCCTAGCTATTTAGAGACCCTTAGGCAAATTTCACTGGGAGAGGAAGAAAAGGTAGAAATATGTTGTGTGAAAGTCTTGGAATCAGCCATTTCCATAAGGCTGGACCCTCCCGGAGCTGGTAACATCTGGACAAACCCATCCCACGGGTGATGATGATGGTGCTACCATCACTTCTATCAATGGCCATGAGGAAGAAAGGACAGATAAGGAAGGGTCCAGAGGAGAGCAATGACACTGGTGAGGGGGCTGGAGGGAAAGTCTGATGAGAAGAGGCTGAGGGAGCTGGGGATGTTCAGCCTGGAGGAGACTTAAGAAGGGACCTTATCACTCTCTACAACTACCACTCAGGTGGGAGTCAGGCTCTTCTCCCAGGCAACCAGTGACAGGATGAGATGGCATGGTCTGAATTTGGGCCAGGGGAACTTTAGGTTGGATATTAGGAAGCACTTCCTCACAGAAAGAATGATTTGGTACTGGAATGGACTGCTCAGGGAGGTGGTGGAGTCACCATCCCTGGAGGTCTTTAAGAAAAGGTGGGATGTAGCACTTGGTGGCATAGTTTAGCTGGTGTCATGGTGTTAGGTTATAGGCTGGACTTGATGGTCTCAGAGGTCTTTTCCAGCCTTGGTGATTCTGTGATTCTCTTGTTACTTCTCCCAGCTTGACACTTGTGCCTTAGTGACAGAAAAATTTTATTAATTCAAAACGTGATGGAAGTGCCAGCGCACAGGAAGAGGATGGGCCAGGCAACTAGAAAACCAGAGGCCAACCAGGCCACCCGAACCTTCCCCAGGTCAGCATATTCAAAGCCATGGTAGAATCAAAATCAAAAATAAACCCAGAAAAACCCACAACTGCAAGTAGAGACATAAACTTGTTGGGAATTTTCCCAGTGTGTATTCAAAGAGCTTTTCCAGTGTGCATTCAAAACATCAGCTGCAGTGCCATCAAACAGTCTAGCTGTGAGCTTAAGAGAAGGCAGGTGAAAGCAGAAGAGCCAGCACAGCTAAAGTGCAAGCATATGGATGTGGGCAGAGGCTCCGACTGGCGTGGCTTAAAACTGCTTAGCAGCATCACGTGGCACAGCGCAGGGCTTGGCTCCTGAGCTGCTAAGACTCATGCTGATGTTCCCTAATGCAGCTCTCACTTAGGTGGCTACCACCCAGCAGAGAGATGAGGTCCAGCCCTCAGCTGGCACCACAAACATGCTGCAGCAGTTGCTGTTCATCAGGTGTCGAGCCCTGTGAGAAGGAACATCCTGAGCCACAGTGAAGCCAGGTATTTAGTCTGCCCTGGCAAGTTTGCAGCTTCAGATGATGCATCGCTGATCTCCTCCACACTCTAAGAATGTGTTCTGGTTTGAGGGGTCTCAGGTTCCCCTGAGAAAACTACAGGGACCAAGACCCACCCCAGAGGCGGATCTGGGTGTCCCAGGATGTTGTAATAGTGTTACTCTAGCCCGTTTTCTGCTATCAGAGCTTATGAAGCCTCTTTGATACTTTTCTCTTTCCCTCCCTGCCTCTCCTCCCTTCACTCCCCTCTCCGGGCAGAGGTCCTTACCTCATGGGCTGTGTGTGGGAGATGGCTTCGAGCTGGCAGGGAATTGTGAGCTGCCTCATGCAGCATGCTGAGACCTTGTGGACCTAAGCTGGGGAGGGCAGTTCTGGGCTACTCTCAGGTCTGCTGAGGGTGGCAGGGATGGAGGGTTCTAGATGGATTTAGTCTGACAGACTTGGCTTAGCTTGTGGATGTATCTGTTCTACCTGACTGCCTTTTGCATACGTGCTTTATTTAGTAAACAGAACTTCTCTTTAAACTTCCAATCAGTGTGCAGGATCTTCGTTCCTGCTCTCTAAAAGGAGTAAGAGTCACTCCTGTCATCCAGTCCTGGGTTGCTCATGGCCTCAAACTACAAGAGAATGGGCCCCAGGAATGATGCTGCAGTGATCCAGGTGATAACTCAAACAAAGTGAGCTATGTCAGGTTTGTCTTTTGTATTCATGATGCAATGAGGAAGCTAAGAAGGTGGTAACCCATGGTGTCTCAAACTGCCTTTTGTGATGCTATTGCCAGCTATTAGACAATTCCTGGGTTTAAACCACAACATAATATCCACACCAGGGTTGTGTTTTTCTCGATTGGCTGCTTTGTGCATTTATTTCTAATGCTGCCCCATCTTACTTCTCTTTGGGAGTTAACTGAGAGAAAGTGATGATATTTTCACAGTCAAACAAAGCAGAAGTGGCCCCTAAGAAGCAAACAAAGACCACTGGGAAGTGCTGCTGTGAATGGACACGAAAGCCCATGGGGGCCAGGGTTGCAGGTGCCCAGGTCCAACAATGGCGTGCCCGTTTCTTTTTCAGCACCCGCGGCTTAAACCCAAGCCTGGGTTTCAATAACAGAGAGCACATTGGCAGCAGGACAAAGGAGTGCCCCGGTGATGTGGAGAGAAGAGTCTGGGGTTGTCTTTAAAGATCTCTTAACTCCTCTCATACTTTGCCTGCGCTTGGCTACCAAGGGAGGAGTGCTGCCAAGCACCTGTCACTCACAGGCTTGGAGGTTTGCTCACCCATGTGCAGGGGGCCTAAGTCCCTTCCAGGCGGCTATGTGCTCTCCCTTGTGCTGCTGCAGCAAACCTCCTCACTTTGGCAAATGAGGAGCGTGTGTAGAGAGGGAGGAAGATGTAATTTTTAATGACATATTGGGCTCGCTCCTGAAATGATTGTTTCAAGCCTCCTCAAAGAGAAAATAATGAACTTCACATCGCTCTGATTTTCAGGGCAATGCCTTAGCCATGATTCTCATGCGGCACCCTGGGCTCTCCTTGCATTTCCCTTCAGCAGCTTGAGAGGGAGGTAAGCATGTGGGAGTCGAAGAGTGCAATGAGTGAGCCAGACCACCCGCCCGTCGGGCCGGCCCACCTCCCCAGCAGGTGATGGAGAGCCGCAATCACAGCCCCACTCCTGCTCTGCAGTCTAGCCACAACCGTGGCGGGGGGCAGGAGGATCCGTGATCACCGACATAGCGCCGTGCCCACGTGGAACAGACAAAGCACCAGCGCTGAGGTGTTTGCAGCCAGGTTTACAGATGATCGACTGGAAGATTGCTTTGTCAACAGCAACTGGGGTGCTGGTCAGCTGCGTCTCCGGCACAAATTAGACTGTTTATTGCTGCATCTGAAGCCCGAAGATGAAGTGTGAAAGCAAATTAAAATTCCTGTGGTAACTGTTTAATGAGCAAAGCTGATGATCAAATGTTGGGGTGTAGCATCTACACAGCACAGAAGTCATCTGCAATCCACCACTACAAATGCAAACAACAACTTCAAAGAGCAACAGCATCATTTTCCTCCTCCCCCCCTCTCTGGCTAGAATCTCTATATGCATGTGTATGCTTTGTAGTATTTCTCCTATCATGACAATTTAAAGTTCTGTTTGCTTTCTTAAGGGAGAGGGAGAAAAAAACCCCCAAACACCCTTTGCTTTAATGGTATTCACCATGGTGAACTTAAAAGTAGCTTACAGAAGTAGTCTGGCATGTTCTGTTTGCACCAGTCACTCACTAGTGATTGATCTCAGAAGCCAGGCTTCATTTTCTAAGCAAAATAAGCTGCAGTTGGCAAAACCTCATTAAAGTGAGTGGATTTTCATCTGATGTGGCTTTGCCACTCATTTCAGTGTAATGTCTCTTTTCAACTACAGAGGACCTGGAGAACAAGGAACACAGAACAAGAAGTACACACCCGTTTATAACGAACTCCTCTAAAACTTTTAAGTGTGCCTAATAGGCTATCAAGCTGCTAGGAAACCAGTGTGCAATGGGTGTGTCTGCATGCAGAATAACCTCACGATTCAGCTATTGCAGAGCTTGTGCAGTCTTCCTCACACAGAGATGCTTCTAGCCAGACTGACACCCCAATAAAATCCATCACACAAAGATTGCTGCCAGCCATCACAAACTAAATATTTTTAAATTTTGGAGGTCTTTATTGGCTTCCTTGTTTATCAGCCTTTAGGACACAGTGGATCATTCGTGGCTTCTCCTTCTATGAGTATGAAGCCCCAAACCATCTGAGATCTTGACACAAACAGGCTTGGAGTTGGATCAGATGATCTTTTGAGGTCCTTTCCAGCCCCTGACATTCTGTGATTCTATGCCGGTAGTCCTCATTCTGCTACCTGGGAAGGGCTAGCACTGCTCTGTGTGCTTCCCAACAGACAGAAGAATTCTTTTTCCTCTCATTTCTGAGGAAGAAGAAGCAGCAAGGGAAGGGACAACAGCAAAATTCCATCTGAAGAGGTACAGCTATAAAACTGGCAGACTTGGAGACAACATACTTCATTAAAATGGCTATTTGCAGTGAGCTCCTCTGCCAGATAACTAATGGCACGTGAAAAGGTTCTGCACACAGAAAACAGTCTGTCATGTTAAAATAAAGAGCTCTGAAGCTGTGAAGTCTGGCACAGCTGTAAAAATAACTTTTGGTTGGGAAAGGAGTCTTGAGAACCCCATGGCTGCCAGTTCTCTTCAAAGACAATGCCTGGCCCCAACAAAACCTTAATTTAAATTGCTATCAAAGATTAAAGGCTGGGTGTAAGCCTACACTCCCTTGCAACCACATGAATTATTAAGACAACATGCAGAGCTCTGTAATTGGCTCCTGTCTGTTAACACGGTGCTGAGTTTATAGGTTAGGGTGGTGGCAGAAGGGTGATGATGATTATGTAAAATTTGTGTGTTTGTTGGTTTGGGGGAGAAGTATCTTCTGAAAATGGAAGCAATGTTAGGAGAAATCAGGGTGTTCTTCCCACAACAGAGGTCAGGAGGGAGGAGGGGAAAGCAAGGATGCAGTACTAGGCTTCCCTTGCTAACTGCACCCTTAAATGAAATGGTGACCCTGCCAGGAAGTAAAGACAAGGCAACTCTTGCCCCACCAAACAAACAAAAAAAACCTCCAGCTTTTCCTCCTACTCCTGACCAAACCAAACCAACCAACCAAACCACAAAAACAATCAAACTGTTTCTGCTCTCCATAAGCCTTAGCCACTGTGGTAAGTTTTATGTAGCAGTAGCATTATCTTGCTTTCAGTTGTTTTTTCACTTGGAAAGTTCTGTCCCTACCACCATCCTGAAGCCAAACTCCTGCAAGAGACCCATCTGTAATTCCATACTACATTTCCAAAGAGATTTACAAACAATACCAAATGGGCCTGCCACACAGTACAAAGCCACCTGAAGTTGCAAGGCTGAGACCAAAGACCACAAGATCTGTCAGCAACTTGGCTGTCTAACAGTGTTACCCCGTGGAAATTGTTTCCTGTCTCTGATCCCTCAGCTTGTTCCTGAACTGAATCAGTTCATCTCTCTAAGGGAATGTTAAGGGCTGGAAGGGGTATCTGGAGGTCATCTAGTCCAACCCCAGTGTTAAAGCAAGTTGGCCTAGAACAGGCCGCATGGCAAGCGTCCAAGCGGGTTTTGAAAGTCTCCAGGGAAAGAGAATCCACAACCTCTCAGGGCAGCCTGGTCCAGTGCTCTGTTACCCTCAAATAAATTTTTCCTTAAGTTCAAGTGAAACCTCATGTTTTCTAGCTTTTACTTGTTGCTCCTTGTCCTAGTACTGGGCACCACTGAAAAGAGCCCAGCCTCATCATCTCGATCTCCATACTTGAGCATTTGTAAGAGCCCCTCTCAGGCTTCTCTTTTCTGGGCTAAAGAGCCTCAGGTGTCTCAGCCTCTCCTTGCTCCAGGCCTCTGTCATCTTTGTGGCCCTCCATTGCACTCTCTCCGGTAGTTCCCTGTCCCTCTTGAACTGAGTAGCCCAGAACTGGACACAGTACTCCAGGTGCAGCCCCACCAGGACAGAGTAGAGGTGGGGGGAGGATAACTTTCCTTGACCTGCTGGTCACGCTCCTGTTAATGCGCCCCATTTGGGCCAAGCTCATTGCAGTGTTTAATTCCTAGTGAAAACTTCAAATATACAGTCCACAAAAGAGGCAAGAGGAAAAGGGAGAGCTCTGTGGTACCATCAACATCTCTCTGGAAAGGTGTGACAGGAAATTACGCTGAGAAGTGGGAAGCCAAGAAAGGGTGAGACGTGATGGCCTCAAGGAAGAGACCATCTTCCTGGAAGAAGGAAAACAAAAAGTGTTGCAGTCATCCTGGCACTGTTCAAATCTGAAATCTGAAGACAGCAGTGGAGAAATCAGCAGCAATCACTTTTTTCCCCCCACCGTGCCAGGGTCTCGCTAGACAGGGAGCACAACAGCAGGACCTGGGCAGGCCGCATCACATTCCCTCAGCAGCAGACATCACGACAAGACCACCACCATTAAATTGTCAATCAAGTTTAATGCATCATAAAGAAGTAAAACTACATTGGCATATTTAAGACAAACACTTTTTTTTTTTTTTTTCTCTATGCACACTATCCACTGGACAGTCCCCTTTTCAAAATAACTACTTTTAACAGTCCAAGACACTTCAGAAATTCTTCACATATTCAACCTCCCACACTTTTTTTTTTTTCCCTTTTAAATTTGTCTGAGAAGAAGAAGAAAAAAAAAAATCATTAATTAACCCTGAAAACATCTACATTGCAAGCCACGTTAGAATGCATAATTGGCATACAATAACCAACGTATAACAATCGTGTTTTACTTTAGTTCACTTTGTTCATCGATAAAAGAATATAAAAAATCTTGTTCAACTGAGTGTTGTGTATTAAAATAGATCTGTATAGTACTGCACAGTTTCTCCCGGAGTTGTGAAAATGGTTGAAGGGACCACATGTTGCTAGTGATGGGCGACGGAGTAAAGCCAGTCCCTCGCCTGCTCTCCTTGTTTGGTTTGGTTCGTTTGCTCCTTTGTTCATGTGAAAAAAAGGAATGATACTCGGCACCATGTGAGAGGCTGATGTGAGAGACTAATCCTTGGGCTCATGCTCTGGTGGCTTCTTGCTGTCCCTAAGTACCTGTTGTGCTAGTGACGGACAACTCAGAAGACAGAGACGATGGCGTCGGGGGTGGGTGTGCGTGTGAGGTGCTGAGAACCGCTGGCTTGCCCATCACTGCCTTCCCGGGCAGGTCGCAGGGTAACAAGGTAGGGGGCTGTGGCCTACAGGGGGAAGGGGGGGGCAGGTGGACCCTTGCAGTATCAGGAAGACTTAGCTAAGTGAAACAAGCAGGCGCACTGGGATTGTTCTCAGGCTAATGCTAAACACTTCCCAAATGTGCTAAAATCCAACAAAACGGTAAAAAGGAATCAAGTTTCCAACCAAAAAACCTAAAGAACCCCAGGAAACCCATAATATTTTCTATGACCTGTCCCTCCCCCACAAGTTTTGATAGTGTCCAGTATGAGAAACAACCCCTTGAGGTTTTGGTTTTTTTTTTTTCCTGTACCACTTCAGCAGATGTTTCTGCAAGCAAAAGAGAAAATTAATAATAATAATAATAATGAAAATTAAATACTTTTAACAATAAAAAATGCAGTACAAAAATGTAAAGTTATCTTCTTTTTTTTTTTTTGGCATATTATCTGTACTGGCAAGAAACAAAACCCAGAATATTTATTTGCTTTTTCTTTTCTTTTTTTAAGAAGAAAAAAAAAAAATTAAAAATTTAGCAAATTAAAAAAATGCAAAACAAAACAAAATAATCTCCCAAAAAAAAAAAAAAAGAAAAGAAAAAGAAAAAAAAAGAGAAAGCCAACCTGCCAAAGATATCCACTATTATGGTTTAATGCTAAATCTTGCACAAAAACTCCATGAGAAAAATACACTGATAGCAAAATAAGTAAAAAGGACCTGCAAAAAAGTAAGGAGTTTTACAGTCATATTTTTCTTAAATACTTCAGAACGCATATACAGAAGCATCAGCATGAAAATACTTCAATATTTGACTAGAAATGCTAGCTTCATACAGTTTCTTTATTTAAATATTTGCAATTCTCAACTCTAATAATACTGGGGGGTGGGGGGTGGGAATTGATCTTTTATTTCAAGGTTCTGTGAGTGTCCGTGACGCTGTTCTGTTCAGAACAGCCTCATCTCCAGGTCACCTGAATCAACGGGGCCAACTTTGTTCCTCCGATAAGAATTCATCTCTAGTCCTAAGTACTTTCTGGTTATCTCACCAATTTCCCTCCCACACATAGCTTTCAGCCCAACTACTTCTCTACTAACTCACTAAACTCTTTGCATTGAACATTTTCGCCTTAAAGCAGAACTGGAAACCTGTCTGCTCCCCACAAAAGGCTATTCCACTCCCTATCAGCCATTCTTTTCCTGTTCATCCTCAGTCGTCAGTACATTAAGGCCAACATAACGAAAAAAAATCTCATAAGCACTGAAGGTCTTGGCAAATACAAAACCGCAGCACAACCCCGCTCCGTGGGAACCTGCTGCCACAGTGACCTACAAACTGGGCTGATTGGTTTGCAAGTTTCTATGAGTGTCAAAGCTGAGATCGTTCCTTCTCTCCTTTGTTTCAGGTTAATCTCTCCTCTGCGCGTGTGTATAAAGTTTTTTCCTCCGCTCCGTCATTCTCACGCAGCCGCTGCTGTCAGTTGTTACCCTGCGATTGCTGCAAGGCTTTGTGCATGGCAGCAGAGGCAGGAGAGGGTTTGATCCAGGGGACAGTTAGCAGGGAGGAGGTGGTGGTGGTCGTCATGGTAACCTGAATCATCTGCTCGTTTTGTATCAGTCTAATGAGGGTTTTGAGACGTTCCAGTGATGACTGAGTCCCTTTCTGCTGGGCCAACAGGCTGGTTTTTAGCTCTAAGCATTTCTGTCAAATAAAGAGAAGGGGAGAGAGAAGACTGAGAATACATTCAAATTGGTGTCAAACACATCTTGAAACATCCTTTTGTGTCTTGAGTGAATGTCCTGCTCAAATGAAGTATATTCTCCTTTGGGGATACCAAAACCACAGCTTAACGAATCGAATAATCACGAGTGCTGCATACAGCGCAGTAGCTGTCTAAGGTAACAATCTTCATCCCAGTCCAAACATGCCAGGAGGATGGAGCCAGGTTCTCCTGGTGATGCCCAATGACAGGACAAGGGGCAGTGGGTGGAAGTGGAGGCATAGGAAGTTTCATGTAAATGTGAAGAGGAATGTTTTCCCTGTGAGGGTGACAGAGCACTTGAACAGGCTACCCATGGGCGTTGTGGAGTCTCCCTGTTTGGAGATAATCAAAACCCACCTGGACGCATTCCTATGGGAGCTGCTCTAGGCAGGGATCTGTTCTGGCAGGGGGGTTGGACTGGATGAGTTTTTGAGGTCTCTTCCAGCCCCTGACATTCTGTGATTCAGGGAAATACATTCAGAGGACACTTCTTGCCTCATCCTGCAGACAGCCTGGCAGACATGCCTTTCTACACTCCAAAGAGATTATTGGCATGGGATTGTAGTAGTTGTGTTACTGGAAAGTACCCAAGGCATCACTGAGGTCTCTAGAGCCTACCCAAAGGCATTGTTAAGCACCAGTGCATCACCAGGATGCATTTTGTGTGTGCCACACATTTCAGGGACTCAGCACTGTGAAGATGATCTCTCTAGTCATGATGTCACTATTGCTCTGACAGAGCGTTTGGACCTAAGACACCACTGTTGTACCACTGCAGTCACGAGAAAGCCTTTTTCCTATCAGGTGACCAAACTGCATCCCACAATCACTTTGACCATTGCATATAAGCCTACATGAAAATAAGCATGAACCAAAAGTAAAGCATCCCAAATCTCTCTCTCCTCTGAAAAGAGATCAGGCAGAATCAGCAGTTCTCCTTTCCCTCCCCAACTGCATACTGCTGTAGCTAACATCCTTCACGCTACCAACTGGCCTGCAAGGGACTATGTGACAGACCCAAATGTTGTGTCCATCCGCTAGACAGAAGGTGATGGTCTTTCATATCCTCCTTCTGCCAGTGGGTCCGGAGGTCTGGTCAAACAGGTTATTTGTCTGTGGGTTGCTCCTCTTTGGCTGTTGTTTAGAGTGCCTGGAGCAATGGGGGGATTCTCCAGCTCTGGGGAAGCAGGTGATGTTCACTTGAAAGTCAAGTTGTTGGAAATACAACAGTGTAGAGCTGCTCAGAGATTAAGTCAGACAGATGAAGTCTTGTGCTCTGTTTTTACCAAATGCTACCCTTCCACCTGTGGTGTTTATGAGAGTGCACTCTTTAATGCACATCTCTGTTACCACGAACACCAGAAATGAAACTGCTGTGCCAGAATGCCTTTAATTGCTTTTCTCCTTCCAAGTGTGCATAGCTCACATTACTATTTAAATAAGACAGTGTTGTCCCCTGATTCTGCATCAATAGAAATCTTACTGATTTGGACAGCCTTGACATACAGCTGATACTTCAGGGTACCTCCCCAGATGTTTTTCTGTATTCCTCACCCCACTGCATTCTTCTAGCTATCAAAGCCATTCTGTACCCCAGGGTCACCTTTTCATATGTACTTGTTTCCATTAGTGCTGATGGTGGCTGTACACACAGGGAACATTCTCCACTGTGATGTCTTTTAATAAGTTATTGTTTTCCCTTTCACTCTGTTTTAAAAGTGATAAATATTTTAACATGTCTCCTCTGGATAACTGTAGTGGTATAACAAGTAGTGACCACCTGCCACTTTGATTTCTCCAGGGTAAGGAAGTTTCAAATATTTATTGAGTCTGCCATAAAAGCTAACAGCTACCCTTTAAGAGTGGGCTTGAGGTGAGGTATGCCCAAATAAGTTCCTTCAGCTATGAAGAATAGGAGTTCTGGCTTTGAACTCATCCCATTCATTGCTGCCAGTAACTGGTCCTCATACCATGGTACGTGTGGGAGGCATCTCCAGACAGCATTTAGCTTTGAAACAAGTTCATGGAGAATTAATTTCCAGTCATGAAGAGACTGTTAGAATGTTTAGCTTTGAAGATAAATAAAGATGACTACTTCTACCTATTAAAGAGTTTTGAGCTTATGGACAAGCAACTGAAGGACATGCTTGTGATTAAACTTGTAACCTGGAGAATGGAGAGGTTGCAGCTGCTTATAGCACACTAGGAAGGCAGCCATGACTGCTGAGGCTGGGAGGAAGAGGGGTGGTTGTGTGAAACTGGAATGCATAAGGAAAAAGATTTTCACAGTAAGGGTGACAGAGCGTTGGAACAGGCTGCCCAGAGAGGTTGTGGAGTTTCCTTCACTGGAGACATTCAAAACCCACCTGGACGCATTCCTGTGTGACCTGCTCTACGTGATCCTGCTCTAGCAGAGGGGTTGGACTGGATGATCTTTCAAGGACCCTTCCAACCCCTGACATTCTGTGATTCTGTGTGATTCTGTGGTTTCTCCTCCTCCCTCTACCAAAGCAGCTTGCTTTTGTGTAAAAATTATATCCACGTTTTTTCCTCAGAGAAAAACACCTTCACACTTGAACGCCTCTAGCTTGAGAATGTAAATAATTTTCTATCCACAAAACATCACATTTTTTCAGGCATAAATCCTTGCTAAACATCTGTGCAGGAGACTGTGTGTCCCCAGTTGAGGTGTCCTACCTTCACTGCGTTGTTGAGAAGTCGATCTTTTTCTTCTAACTGCCTGTGCTCACTCTTCAGCTCGCTGCTTCTCTTTAATAACTTTCGCTTCTCTTCTTCTTTGACTGTGGAACAGTAAGATTAAAGATGGAGGAGTTAAGATAAACCGTGTGCTTGACGACAGGAGGCAGAAGCATGGATTTTGATTGGTGAGTTTCAGGTCTCATTAACCTTTTGGTAGCAGGTACAGCCAGAAAAACCTGGAATTTCTGCTTGCATGTGTCTATGTCAACAGCTAGCACACAGGACAAGCCCAAAGCTACAGTGCACGTTTGAGATGAACTAAAATTAATCCTTGGACCGCATGTGGCTCTGGAGGTCTCCAAATGACAGGTGAATGGTATTTAAGAGCAGGTGAGCCACCTGGAATGGCAATAGTTAGTCACCCTTGCTCAAAAGCATATTCATAACAGTTCCAAACCTCTGCAAAACACCTTGCAAATATGACCTCACGGCCCACTGCAAGAGGGAATGTGGAGCTAAAAATAGATTCACGGTGAATGCACAAATATCTACTGACTGTGATACCAAATAGTACTGAAGCAATTAGGAGTTGATATTGCTGTAGTATCTGAGACCATAGTTTGGCATTGTGCTACATAGTCAACTACATGGCTCAGCCTAGTCTGACTGGCTCTCTGCCTCTCAGCCTGATATGATTCTGCCTCAAAATCCTGTTTTCAGCCATGTCCTCAGGAAGGCACCATTTGAATGATAGCCTCTTCTGCAGAATGAAGCTCCAGAGAGATAAATCTTAGCTTCTGTGAAGACAGAAGAGAGCAAAGGAGAAGACCGAGAGGAAGGGGAGAGAAAGTGACCTGCTGTTCCCAGTCACAGCCCCTTATGGCTCTTCGCTTAATAATGCCACCATGTCTGGTACCATTACCCCACTACATCAATAACAGTGCTAGGAAAGACTCAAATGGCAGTGCCAGTCATGAGCTGGGAATTCCTTGTCAACAGCTGTTTTATGAGTAATCCCTACCTGTTTTATGAGTAACATAGGAGTGAACAATAGCCAGAGTTCCAGTCCATGGCACATTATCATCTTTCTTTAACACCTATAAGCCCAGGAAACAATAAAAAGTTAGAACTCCACAAAGACCCACATGAATGTTTTTCTTCCTCCAGCCTCAAAGTTCTGCAGGACCAAATGTGGGGTCCTTGTCTCAGAATTCACAAGCTGAAAAGTAAGGAGAGGATAATTTGAGCAGCCATCTCCATTGGGGTTTACTCCTTTACACATTACTACAAACAGCAATACAGTGCTAAAAGGGGGTTACAAATCTTCTGCTTCTTGCTGCTGTGGCCAGAAGACATTTTTCAGCCCTTGTCAGGCAGACTTGCAGACTCAGGAGTGTTGTCTGCTCCATGTAGAAGAAATTCCTGGTCCATATGAAAGCATAACTGTGTGGATCTAATCCTGGGCTGCTCTGCTCTCTCTAACTGCATACTAGAACTTCCCCTTGACATTTTCAAAGGAGCATAACAGTGCTCTCAAAGCTAAACACAATGAACTCTAAGGCACAAAACTTAAGCCTCCACTCTACAATTTAGTGACGCTGTACTGTTTTAGTAATTGTTTTCCTGTTCATGCAATCAGCATTACTCACAGCAGCTAGACAAATTAGCATTTCTGACATGACTGTGATCAATAGTTGTGTGTAATAAACATGATTTAAAGAAAAGGAAGTGTTCTCACAGCTTTCACATCCCCTAGTTAACAGTGTCTCTTTTTGACACTGTCTCCCTCATTGTAAGATTTACATTACTTGTCTGGCAACCCTGCATGTTGGTGGCTTCATTGTGAAGAAGGGAAACAAAGAAAACGTAAAGACTTTTAAAAGGGGCAGATCTCAGCAGATGCAGTTAAAGGGAAGCTAAGGCACTCAGTGTATGTTTTGACTCTAGGACAACGAAAATATCAGAAACAAGTGCTGCAACACTGTACTAAAAGTCTCTCAGTATTACTTAAGCTAATGCAGTCCCCGAAGCCATGACCATAGGTTAGATAGGTAGTATCTTAAGGGGGCCTACAAGAAAACTGGGGAAGGACTCTTTAGGATGTCAGGTAGTGATAGGACTAAGGGGAATGGAGTAAAGCTAGGAATGGGTAGATTCACACTGGATGTTAGGAAGAAGTACTTCACCATGAAGGTGGTGAGACCCTGGAATGGGTTGCCCAGGGAGGTGGTGGAAGCCTCATCCCTGGAGGTGTTAAGGTCAGGCTGGATGAGGCTGTAGCCAGCCTGATCCAGCGTGAGGTGTCCCTGGCCATGGCAGAGAGGTTGGAACTAGGTGATCCTTGTGGTCCTTCCAACCCTGACTGATTCTATGATTCTATGATCAATTTAGTGGTACACAAATGTGAGGTTTCTCCCACTTTCATGGTATGTTCCATGTAGCTTACCTTCTGTTGGCACTTTGGACAGACCCAAACCCCTTTGGGGGCAGTTTTGAGGGGTGGATCCAAGCAGTTGAGGTGATATGCTCTGGGACATGTGCCACAGGGCTGCAAGTTAATGCCACGCTTGCACGCAGTGCAGTGTTCATCATGGTGGATCTCATTCTGCAAGAGAAGGGGGACAACTTGGGTAAAGGCAATGCATTGAGAACACCTCTCTCTACAGTATTCAAAGCCTCTGTTGGAGCAGACAAGCTCATTCAAACACAAAATCTAATTGTCAAAATGACTCTGGGCGCTGTAGAAGACAACAGAACTAATGGTGTACGATGGCAACAAATAGAAACAAAAAGTGAGCCAGAAGTAGGTTTCATAAATGGAAACAAATGAAGAACTAAACCCCAACTAATCAAACACATGAGGGAGTTGATTAATATAGCCAGCTTCTGATTCAGGAACTATTACACTTGATTTTGATGAAGTGTCATCCCGACACATGTATCATCACGCACAGCTCTACTCTGAAGTCAGTGTGTGGATCCCTTGTCCTTCAAGTCCAAAGTAGAAAGAAGCAAGCAAAAAAGAGTGTGTGGGGAGAAGGCACAGTGCCACGGGTTTTGCCCACTGCCTCAAAGAGCAGGTAGAAAGCCATAGAGTATGCTCAGGGACAACCTTTTGCTATGTACCCTCTTACGTGAACTCCTCTAGAGGGCTCCTCTGTCCCTCTTTTCTCCCTGGCAGTCATTGTTCCTTCTTCAGACTTGCTCTGACAACCTTTCCTCAACAAGACTGATTAGTACTTTGTCTGAAGCAGTATATCAAATGAACTAAGACTCATCAACAAAGTTAAAATGTCATGTAGTAAATTGCTATGTTAATCTGGTGGCAATGTTAATTACTCTTTGTATAATTAAGTGGATTTTAATAAAGGAGATACTGATTTTGAAACTCTCATGGCTTGTGAATCATTATTGTAAAAAACCTACATTTTTCTTGTGCATTTCCAGGAAGGAGAATAATAATCTTGCACCTTTGTTAATTCCAAAAGCATATTTTCATTTTTATGGATATTAATTATAAGGTTTCAGGACAGTTTAAGTGAAGGCTTGTATCTTGAATGCTAACTCAAACCTGTCAAAAAAACCAAAAAAAATCATCCTTCAAAATATCACTCTTTAAAAATCACCTACTCAAAAAAGTCTTACTTTTAACCTAAATGTAAAGAGATTTAATCCAGAATTTAATCTGGAATGGATACTAAATTTTCTTTAAAAGTTTCATTAAACCCAGAGATCTGGACTAGCAATTTCTCAATCAGTCTATTCTACAAAGGGATTACAACTCAAGTCTTTCATATGAAAGCCCAGGAGTTCATCTCTTTGAAACTCTAACTTCAAAGCTCAAAGATTTAGTTAAGTGGGAAATGTTTCACTGAAGCAGTATGAAAGGCAAAAGAGAATTTTGCACCTGTATGGAGACTACAATAATCAGAAGCAAGCATGGCGATGAAAAAGGACACTGGGAATGTAATTTTGCTACACATACCTTCCAGAATGGATCCTCATTTGCTAGCATATGAAAGATGGGCAGAGAACAGATTAGTGGGAAATACATTGCTGCAGTGAATGCTAGTTCTCAGCTATGGGAGGGACTTTAGCTAAGCTGTGACACAGGAGATTACACTCTTGCCAAAATTAAGGCAGGCAGGTAAGACTGCACCAGCAATCAATGCAACTGGCATTTGAGATGTTAGGATTTACATTGCAGTAAGCTCATGTCCAAAGGTGTGATGCTGAGATGTCATAGTATGAGAAGCACAATCCATTTAAAAAATTTCAGAAGTCTTCCTGCAGAGCTCCTCTCCACATGACAGTAGTCTAAAAGGTCTTCCTTAAGGACTTCAGCCTGCTGGGTGATGAACAGTCTGGCCCTGAACCAGCAAGGCACTTAAGCAGGTGCTTGACTAGGAGTATGAAATTGGTGCCACTGACTTACTGTTAAACATGTGTCTGAATGTCCAGCTGATTCACAGCCAAAATGGTCAGCTACTTGCAGGAGCACAGGAGCTTTAGCATCAAACTACTCCCACCCAAAATGACAAGGATTTCCTGACCTTTTGATGAACCTAGGCTGCAGTGATTGCATTCACAGCCTGGTAAGAACAATAACCATCACAGCTCACTGGAAAGAAGGAGAAGCTCTTCACAAAAATATTTGTGAAACTCATCACACTTTGGCCCAGAAGTAAAAAAGCAGAAAATGTTAACAGCTTTATGGAAACCACACTGTGGGTTCTGACTTTTGCTGCCAGTTTGCAAGAGGCTGGTGCACACTTACTGTCTCAGTCACAAACTGATGGAAAAGCCTTTATGTGGATTAAAGTGGACATAACCAAATTTCTGTCCTTCTTCAGCTCCCTCTTTGATCACAATGGGACACTGTCCCAGTGTCATCTTTCACATACAGACCAACCTGGGAGCTGTCTCCTGCTGTTAGGCATTCATTTTACACACTGATGTATGTATACTCATGAAGATGAAGACACTTTCAGACCTCACACCCATGCAGAAAGAGGAACACAGGAATGAAGGAACAGCTTCACCTAAGATAGACCAAAGGCTTTTATAAAGCCCAGGTCCTTTGCCAACAGTGTCCAGTGCTGCCATACATGCACAGAGTGCAAGAGCAAGGCAAGCACAGAATAAATGTGTCTGCTCCAGAAATATCCTTCCAGAGAACAGCAGCTTATGGGCTTCCATAACCCGGATTTTGCACCTTGGTTTTGTTTATATTTAACAGCTTTAAAGAGATTTTTTTTTTTCCTTCCATAAATTTGTTTGCTTTTCCCAACACTTTAGCATCCTTTGCCAACGAGTTCCATAATAACCACAGACTTATAGAATCTGTAGATGTCACTTCCTATACACAAATACACATGTAGAGATCTGCTGCAATATGGCACCACATTTACTCAGGGGATAGAAATGTTATTCAGATAAATGGAGCCTTGATAATTGAAGAGCCTTCCCACAAATGATACATGTCAGGAGATGTGGCCTCATTTCAGGTAAAACATTTTCAGCTAAATGAATCCTGATTAATTGACATTTTGCTCAAACTTTACAATTGTTCTCCTCTCCATTTCTGGCAGTGACAGCTGTTGCTGGTGCTTCATAGGGATTTTTTTTCTTTCTGTCTTTTTTAGTTTGCTTATTTCTCTTTTCAGTCCACTTTTAATATAAAGCTTTAAACATATTGTAAAATCTGCCTCCTAGCTGATGAAAAATTAAACCAAAGAGAAGTTTTCTAAAGGAGTGCTTTGTAAGAGAAAGGGCACTGGAGGTGGGCAGCTACATCAGTGCAATGCCAAACTGTCTGGGATAGCATCTGTCACAGAATCACAGAAACATCCAGGTTGGAAAAGACCCTCAGGATCACCAAGTCCAACAATAACCCTACTCTACTAAATGTCTGTCTTCAAACCAGAGCTTACACAGCATCTAGCACAAGAGTGCCTTGGTGCACACAGCTAACAAACCCCTACAAAGGTGCTGAGTTTCTGCTATAAAGGGACCCAGCTTAAAATTGTCAGAATATGCAGAATCCCAGCACAGGCTCACTCAAAGACACAAGACTCAAAGAGGTTTAGACTGGATGTTAGGAGAAATTTCTTTCCTGAAAGGGTGGTTAGGCACTGGAATGGGTGGCTTGGGGAGGTGGTGGAGTGACCATTCCTGGAGATGTTAAAAAAAAATGTGTAGATGTGTCAATTTAGGACATGGTTTAAGGCTGACAGTTAGATTCAGTGATCTTAGAGGTGTTTTCCAACAATAATGACTCTGTGGTTCTCTTCTATAATTAACAACTAAGGATAGAGAGTGCTGATTTCCAAGTGGCTCAGGGAGAGCTTCATCACTGGAGCTCTGTCACTTGCCTACTTCTTTGCAAGCAAAATGAGAAGCATATTGAAAATAAAGTCAGAGATACCAAAACCTATCTTAAGTGAAATCCACCAAGGAGCCAACAGCACAGCTCTCTCCTGGTTTTTCCCTCACGTGTTTACATGGGAAAAACAAGTGCAATGATAACACAAATAACAAATTATAATTTTAATTCTGAAGATAAAACTAAGCCAGGAATAATGTTCTTTCCACTGGGGCTCACACGAGCATGGGCTCTTGCTAAAAGGCATGTCATCAGAGCTGTTTACTGTGTAATAACCTCTCTTGTCCTCTGAGACCCTGCGTATTAGAGGCATATGGTAAGTAGGCCAACTGCCTGCATCAAGCACACGAAGTTTTGAAGGCAGAGAGAAGCACTGCTGCATTTCAGATGGTGATCCTGTGGCACAGTGCTCCAAGGCAGGACCAGAACGGTGAATCACAGGCACCAAACATGACACTTGACAGGGATATCAAGCAAACACTGAAACACTGACAAAACTTCATGTTCTAATTGAAATTGCTGCTGTAGATGCTCTTAATACTCACACAATATTTGGTTAGTAAAATATCTGTCTTCCCTTACCTCTGATACACTATGGTAGAGTCAAAGTTACAAAGGCAACTAGGGCAAGGACACACATTTGTTTATAGGTTTTCCCTCCTCTTCTGAAATGTAACTCAAGGTTCTTACTTTCTCTATTAAAATCCTTCATGGGCCTCATATTGAGAATGAAACTGTACTCAGTGTTCTCTCTGTTGCATCTTCCAACTCTTTGCCTTCTCAGTATGTTGCACGTTTGTCTTCACGTGGGCTAATCATCATCATCTCCAAATGGCTTCTCTGAGTTGTTTGTTCTCAAGGCCTTTACTATGAAATTTTCAGCATCTGAAGTTCTTATAAATACAAGATAGGAAGCCATCCCCAAGGTCATCAAATCTAGACTTAGGGCTTCAGCTCTTGGAGTCAGACAAATTGTGTGGTTTTCAGACATTGTTTTTAAAGAAAAAGGTATAGTAGATTTCTAGCCCTTGAAGATGGACAGCAGTTAGGCCACATCTTCAGTACTGTGTCCAGTTCTGGGCCCCTCAATTTATAAAAGATGTTGAGGTGCTTGAACATGTCCAGAGAAGGGCACCAAGGCTGGTGAGGGGCTGGAGCACAGCCCTAAGAGGAGAGGCTGAGGGAGCTGGGGGTGTGCAGCCTGGAGAAGAGAAGGCTCAGGGCAGACCTCATTGCTCTCTACAACTACCTGAAAGGAGTCTGGAGCCAGGTGGAGGTTGGTCTCTTCATACAGGCACCCAGGGACAGAACAAGAGGACACAGCCTCAGGCTGCACCAGGGCAGGTTTAGGCTGGATGTTAGGAAGAAGTTCTTCACAGAAAGAGTGATTGGAATGGGCAGCCTGGGGAGGTGGTGGAGTCACCATCCCTGGAGGTGTTCAAAAGAGACTGGATGAGGGACTTAGTGCCATGGTTTAGTTAATTAGAAGGTGTTAGGTGATAGGTTGGATTCAGTGATCTCAAAGGTCTTTTCCAACCTGGTTAATTCTGTGATTCTGTGATTCAGTTTCTTAAAGCTAATGAAAAGAGGCAAATGAATAGCCCATAACAGTAATTATTTTTTAGATCTTAATTTTCGGGTATATACTTTTAAGCACTTGGTGTTGGCAACGCTGCCTTCCTCAATCAGTCCCCTGTGGTGTTTACAATATCAGAGATTGGATTTTCTCAGTGATTTCAGAGACTTTGGATCTGTTTCTACACAGTTTTGACCTTTAGCCTTATCCCTCAGTTGTTTTTTGCAGGGAAACCGTCTATTATCACTGCACACTAAAAAGTGCAGGGAACCTTACACAAAGTAATGCCCTATGGTACCCCAGCAGTAATTTATATGAAATCCTACCAATAAATATTTAACATGTCATTAGAACAGCAGTATATTCATTTTAAAAAGTGCTTACCTCTTGCTGAAAGGAACAAGGGGTTATTCAAATAATTTGATGCAAGGCGTTTCCGCTACAAGGGAAAGGAACAAACCACAGTGTCACTGAAAAGTCCTCTCATTGTCTCTTGCCACCTCATATTAAAAACCTCTCTGACCCTTCCATCACAAAAAAAACCAACCCAACAGCTATCCAGATGCTAGTTCTGTGACTTAGAATGTTCATTGGTAACCCCAGCCAGCCATACAAACAGCTGCATCATTTACCTCTCTGACAATTCTTCACAGAGGAGTTGGATGTGGATTAGATTTTACAAGAGAGAAATGTAAATTTCGGCTTTCATTGATTAGGTTACAGGATATATTGCAGGGATGGGTTAAGAGCAAGGCAGCAGTTAACTCCAAGCCTAGCAGGTAAACAACCTTCAGAAGAGAAAAACTTCTAATACATTGTTGCTGTGAGGTAACATCTTTATCTGCATACATAGACAAGGTGACGGACTTCCCACCTGCAGAAAAACATTACCACCTTCTGTGACACTTGCCAACAGTTCATAGGAACATATTTTCCTTGCAAGCAATGCACTAGGGCCTAAGCAAAATACCTCTGTTTCAGAAATGCATGACATCTAGGAGTTGACAGTGATTTCAGTCTGCTGAGGTCACCAAAGATTTTCAGACTTACAAGAACAGATCACTGGAAACCTGACCGAGATGCTTAACTAATTTAATGCAGGGTATTAAAGGTCTTGCAATGACAGGACAAGGGGCAGTGGGTTTAAACTGGCAGAGGGAAGATTTAGACTAGATGTTAGGAGGAAGTTCTTTACAGTGAAGGTGGTGAGGCACTGGCACAGGTTGCCCAGGAAGGTTGTGGCTGCTCCCTCCCTGGAGGTGTTCAAGACCAGGCTGGACGAGGCCTTGAGTGAGCTGCACTAGTGGGAGGTGTCCCTGCCTATGGCAGGGGGTTGGAACTAGATGATCCTTGAGGTCCCTTCCAACCTTACCATTCTATGATTCTATGATTCTATTGCCAACTTGTCAGATGGTAAAGGGTGTTGGTCAATAGCAAGCCAGGCTTCAGGAACAGCCTATATAAACCATAACTGTTCTTGTGAGCCATCAAATACTTGTACAGTAGATCTGGAAACAGTACCATTTTCCTCCATTAAATGTTGTTAGACTCTGTTTGGAGGAAAATTAGAGAGGTTTTGCTAATATATGATTTATTCTGTGGTGAGTAAACTGTTCCCTTTTACATGAAGTTTCAGGAGATGCATCTTCCTTCAAAAAATACCCAGCCTATAACTTAACTCTTTCCTGTGAGGGGAAAAAAAAAAAGAAGGGGAAAAAAAAAAAAAAAGTACTGAAAATAGAATGGGAAAATAAATTGATTCCTTTCCTCTCCCTTCCTTTCCCTTTCCCCTTCCCTTNTCTCCTCTCCCCCTCCCTCTCCTTTTAAAAGAACTTTTCAAAGGAAAGCACAACATTCAAGTGAAGACATCAGACCACGGTAATAAAAGTCAACATCACCACTGCAGGTTCTGAGGTCCTGCCACTTTGAGGGGTGTTGGCAAATAAAAAGTCTAATTTACATGAGATTTTAATTTAAACAATTATGAATTCATGATCATTCAGCAGACTATCCATAAATTAAAAGCAGCAAAATGCCTGAAATGCCACAAAATACCTCAACTCACTGATTAGCAAATCAATCTGAGCAGCTAATTGATCAGAGAAAAAACATCTGCCTCCATTTTACTTGAACAGCATTCCCCATGGTCAGTGCTTAATGACAGTTCCTAATGAGGACACAGCTGGTCAGACACAGGACTCTTTCCCAGGTCTTTCTTTCTCTATTCCATCTTTCACTCCAGGATATGTTTTTGAGAATAGGTACAACGAAAAGTAAGAACTGGGGCTCCAGCAGATCTCCTCCATCACCTCCTTCATCCCTGCTCCAAGGTAGCTGAGTTTCTTACAAACACCCACCAGATTATAGCTACAGAACTCTGATGCACAATAAAAAAGCCTGACAGAAGACACTACAGATTTAATGCTAGCAAGACCACTTAGCTTGAAAACTAAGGGGTGACCTCATAATCTTTACAAATATGTAAAGGGTGAGTGCCAGGAGGATGGAGCCAGGCCCTGCTCGGTGATGCCCAGTGACAGGACAAGGGGCAATGGGTGGAAGCTGAGGCACAGGAGGTTCCATGTGAACCTGAGGAAGAATTTTTCACTTGTGAGGGTGGCAGAGCACTGGAACAGGCCGCCCAGGGAGTTATGGAGTCTCCCTCTCTGGAGATATTCAAGAACCGTCTGGATGTGTTCCAGTGTGATCTGCTCTAGGTGATCCTGTTCTGGCAGGGGGGCTGGACCAGATGATCTTTAGAGGTCCCTTCCAGCCTCTGACATTCTATGATTCTATGATTCTAAGACCAAAGTTCCTATTGTGTTAAATCGTGAACATATGGACACCAGTATTTCCTCTGAAGAGGAGGCCTGAGCAAAGACAAGGAGTTCTGAAGAATTCAAATGCCCAGAGCTGTTCTAGAGTATAAAAGAACAATCAATCCTCCAAGTAGCCTGACTATGGTGCTGCATTTCTTCTTAACTTCATCTGTCTGCTGACTGCCATCAAACACACAAATCTGAAATGCTGGCATACCAAAAATTCTGCATCAATTGTTCCTAAGTAAAGAAAAAAAAATCACTTTCTTCAGCTTAAAGAATGCAAAACACACAAAAATATTGCTTAAAGGGAGAGTTGGCTGAATATCAGTTTCATTGCTCTAGGAAGTTCAAAGAGCAACCCCAAACTGTGGTGAAATTTGAGAGGTGGAAATATAATAAGCTGAAAAAATGTTTATATGTCAGTTCAGAAACAAACAATTCAGAAAAAGTTAAGTGTACTTAAATGCTGCTTTCACACCACATTTGCAATCCAGTACTCTACAGGATCAAATTTTGCTGCTACTATAAATGTAATAGCACAAGTGTAATAGACAACAGAGATTATTCAAAGCACTTTATTTTTAATTATGCATGACTGCATTTATTATGCAGGCTTCCATCTCACCTGTAGAACACACTGATTCTTAAATCCACACATCCCTTTTATGAATGTCAGTAATAAAAAAAAACCCCAAAGTTCTCCATTAATTATTTGGCACATAGGAAATGAGAAGCAGCAATACAAGTTTGAGCCTCTCCTGTGAAGACAGACTGAAAGAATTGGGGTTGTTCATCCTGGAAAAGAGAAGGCTCCGGCAAGACCTTATAGCTACATTGCAGTATCTGAGAAGGCAACCTAGAAGAATCATAGAATCACACAATGGTAAGGTTGGAAGGGACCTCAAGGATCATCTAGTTCCAACCCCTTGCCATAGGCAGGGACACCTCCCACTAGTACAGCTCACTCAAGGCCTCGTCCAACCTGGCCTTGAACACCTCCAGGGAGGGAGCAGCCACGACCTCCCTGGGCAACCTGTGCCAGTGCCTCACCACCCTCACTATAAAAAACTTCCTCCTGACATCCAGTCTAAATCTCCCCTCTGCCAGTTTAAACCCATTGCCCCTTGTCCTGTCATTACAAGACCTTGTAAATAGAAGGCTGGGGAAGGACTGTTTAGAAGGGCTTGTAGTGACAGGACAAGGGGCAATGGTTTTAAACTGAAGCAGGTTAGATTTAGGTTGGACATCTTTATAGTGAGAGTGGTGAAACACTGGAATAGGTTGCCCAGGGATGTGGTTAAGGCCTCATCCCTGGAGACATTCAAGGTCAGGCTTGACTTGGCCCTGGACAGCCTGATCTAGTTGGAGGTGTCCCTGCTCACTGCAGGGGGGTTGGACAAAATGATGGTCCCTTCCAACCTGATGCAATCTGTGAATCTGGGAACACAAATGAGCACTCCTGTTCTTCAGTTCTGACCTAAGGGGACTGTCTTCACGGGTGAAGAAGTAATTAGATCCCACATTGATCTAGTCCTTTTGGCCTTTACCGAAACTAAGATGAATTCCAGTTTGAAGCAAGTGATGTTTTGGGGTGAACATTTGGGGTTTGCTTAGCTACCGAGACCTTTCTTTTCCACATCGATGTACCTTCACAAGTAAATGTGTGGTTCTGCATTCGTATATATTTTGGTAATAAGAAATGGTTAAACATTTTCTTGACATCAATTAGAACTGTGTTTTAAAACAGCAAATGATAAAGTACCTCTGTTTCCAGGAGTCCACTATAGGCTGGGTTTGCTGTGCTTCTTCTCTTTCTTTCCTGACGCTTGCTCTGGATTTCTGTAACCATGGAAAGAAACACTAATTGTACATTTCTCATTCATCAGGGAAAAAATGTAATCCAACTTGTTAAGCAAGATGCTCTTACCCTCAACCCCTTGGGCTTTGTGTTCAGTTTGAGTTTCTAAAGTGTCACTGGCTTGCATCATCAGCATTGATATTTTCTGCCGTTCAAGGTTTGACATTAATAAGCTTTTCCTTGTAAGATTCAGAACACAGGGGTTTGTTTTGGTTTTTTTTTTTCTTCCTTCAAGGTGGACTTCTGCTTCCCTACAAGATTTTTATGATGATCTCTTCAGACACATATTCATCAAGTACCAACAAAGAGCTTTCAAAACACTATCAATGTCTGCTATTAACAAACCAGGAGCATTTAAAGCAGTTAACCCTTGAAATTCGTATTAGATGAAAGCAAAGAGATGCTTTTAAACTCAATCTATATTACTTTTCGTCTGTGGAGATTAGAAAAGAATGACATGGTTGGATTGAGTTCTGTCTAGGCCTTGATGATTTATCCATCCAAAAACATGCAATATCACCATCTTGAGCGTGCAAACAAAATGTAGTTATGTACATGTGCTTATGCCACTGGAAGAAGCAGCACAAAGACAAGCACACTGAATTGCAGTCCTGTTCAGAAACAGAGTGAAACACTAAAGAACTCCCTCCTCCTAAGTACTGGAGTACTGTGTGCAGTTCTGGAGCCCCCAGTACAGGAAGGACATGGAAGTGTTGGAGTGGGTCCAGAGGAGGCCACAAAGATGATCAGAGGGCTGGAGCAGTTCTCCTATGAGGACAGGCTGAGAGAGATGGGGCTCTTCAGTCTGAAGAAGAGAAGGCTTCCAGGACACCTTACAGTAGCCTTCCAGTATCTGAAGGGGGTCTACAGGAAGGTTGGGGAAGGATTATTTACAAGGTCTTGCAGTGACAGGACAAGGGGCAATGGGTTTAAACTGGCAGAGGGGAGATTTAAACTAGATGTCAGGAGGAAGTTCTTTACAGTGAGGGTGGTGAGGCACTGGAACAGGTTGCCCAGGGAGGTTGTGGTTGCTCCCTCCCTGGAGGTGTTCAAGGCCAGGTTGGATAAGACCTTGAGTGATCTGTACTAGTGGGAGGTGTCCCTGCCTATGGCAGGGGTTTGGAACTAGATGATCCTTGAGGTCCCTTCCAACCTTACCATTCTATGATTCTAAATGGTAACACCTGTTCAAGACAGCACTAGCTGAAGGAAATACATGTATTTCAGAAAACATACAGAGAAAGAGCAAGCAGATTCCTCCACCACTGCAATCTCCAAGTTTAGTACTGCCTTTATCTGAGCTACGAATTCATTTCCATCATAGGGAATTTCTTTTTCCAGCTGCTGATGTCAGACTGGTGAGAATATTGCAATCATGCACTTTAAAGCCTACTTTTAATTTTGATAATAAAGTAAGAGCAGGTGTACTTCAGCAAGATGGGCCACTCAGCCTCCATCCCACGACGGGAAATGTGCACAGCTGGGCTGTTCAAAATGCTGCCTATGTGAATGTTTTAAGGCAAAGTTTAGACTTACTAATCTACATATCCTTGTGATGATGACAACTCCATTTTCCCTCAGTAAATCTCTCAGAATGAATGGAATTGGTGCAGACTCTAGTTCTTCAGCCCAGAGCACCAGGAGCATACCCAACAGAAACTCAGGACACTGTCTCATTCTGCATCTTTTATCAATGTCTGAGATAAAGAGGTCTATCTAAGAACATCCTCAGCACCAGCAAACTGCCATCTGGATATTAAGCACCTAAGTGCAATCCAACAGGAAGATACAGCCCAGCTTTCAGGATGTTTATTATACATCCCAACACACACTCTTTCCAAATGCTGATCAATCTTCCACAGTGTAAAAGGGGCCATGTACCACTTTGAGAGCTGTTACAGTAAATGGCATTAGTATTGTCAGTTAAATCTGGGACACAATGTCCTCAGAGATGAGGCCGATGCTTTGTATGGATTTGGTACTGGTCCAAGTTCTGAGATAGTAATTTGAAACTTCTCATTCACAAAGAGTACTGGCCAAGCCACCACTCTTGGAGTGGTGGTTGCAGCAGAAGGAACTGGATAGACAAAGTAAAAAAAAAGAAAAGCAACTACTTATATATTCTGGTTAGGTATTGCTGATGGCACAGAAATACGTCACCTCTCCTGCTCAGAAGGTGTCTTCTCCTAGCACAATTCAATGTGTACAGGCAGAGCTGTATCCTATGTCTGATATGAGCTATAGATATGCTGCCACGTGACTCAGGGAGCTGTAGAGAATCTCGCTACCAAGCAATCTGTGAGCAATAAACATCATGGCTGCAACCGCTGCCAGCATCCTGCTGACATCCTTGGTGCTGCACAGACTCCAGACCAGAGGGTGTTACAGTATCACAGTATCACCAAGGTTGGAAGGGACCTCAAAGATCATCAAACCCAACCTGATACCACAGAGCTCAAGACTAGACCATGGCACCAAGTGCCACGTCCAAACACGCCTTGAACACCTCCAGGGACGGTGACTCCACCACCTGCCTGGGCAGCCCATTCCAGTAGCCAATGACTCTCTCAGTGAAGACCTTTCTCCTCACCTGCAGCCTAAACTTCCTCTGGCGCAGTTTGAGACTGTGTCCTCTTGTTCTGGTGCTGGTTGCCTGAAAGAAGAAAGCAACCTCCTCCTGGTTACAACCACCCTTCAGGTAGTTGTAGACAGCAAGAAGGTCTCCCCTGAGCCTCCTCTTCTCCAGGCTAAACAATCCCAGCTCCCTCAGCCCCTCTTCATAGGACTTGTAATTCTTTGGGTAACAGTTCTGTCTCACAGTGAAAGTGTTCTCTAGGCAATGACTGTCTGGGTATGCTGAAATCACCATCCCAAAGCTTCCAGATCCTTTGCCATCCTTGTCCTCTAAAGTACAGTTTACGTGCTAGATACTGGTCTAGTAGTCTGTTGCTGAACCACCAGAAAAGAGAGTGTTGCTCTTTGTAACAGCAACAGTTTTTGTAAAGGGAATGCTCCCAAGGCCAAAAGGTGACAGAGGTATCACAACAGACAAACCATGTGCCTCGATGGCAAAGAAGTGGAGGAAGTAGCCCTCTGCTGATTCTTTACTTGGCTTTCAACATTGTGACATGGACCTGCAGTTCTTGAAGCCAGGCTCGGTAACCCACATTATGTGGTCAAGGTTTGCAGCATCCCAGCATCCCCGTGGCAGCGTAGGAAAAAAATTGAAGTTAGGACAGCCCAGTCTGAGCCTTTCAGAAGTGATCACAGTAATACAAGATTGTGACTTTTCACTGGCCCAGAAAAAGAAGCAGAGAATTCCACACAGCAGACCTTTCTGTGTCTTTAACTGGGTTGAACATCTTCACAAGAGGACTATGATGGATCTGTAGCTCTCCGCCCTCTTGTGTCCCAGGTTTAAGACAGAATTTCTTCAGTACATGCTCTCACCAAGGCAACAGAAATATTTGATGGAGTCTGAATTACACATGTGGTAGATACCTGGAATGCAGCTTTGGAAGTGGCATCACTATGGTGCCGAGATAAAAGCTGGCTGAGGAGAAAAGTAATAGCAGTGGGAATAGATGGAAATAAAGAGATAGAGACAGAGTAATGAACTGAAATGGATCTAGAGCTACTCTACCCTATGCAGCCATCAGGGAGGCAGAGCACAGTGTCAGCACTTTATTTGTGGAAACTGTGAACAAAAAAAATATCCATGCTTTTGATATAAGCAGTACGAAGACTTTATCTGTCAATGATCACATCAAGATAGAACAAAAGCACATGCTGGTATACTATCTTTCATTGCTTCTTATTTCTGCTAAAAGGAATTGTGTACGAAACCTTAATGAAATAAAAATAAAAGGCCTTAATAAAGTAAAAATAAATTACTTGGTTTAACTGATTAAAACATTCCAGTACCCCAGATGAAGACACTTCGGGGTTTTTAATTTTGCTACAGTGAGATCAGATGTGAGTTTTTAGAACAGCATGAAGTAAAGAATCCTTTAAAGTTTTGCTTTCTATCTATTTAAATTTACTTACACAATGGTAATGCTAAAAGATATTCTAATAGCCTAGAAAAAGATATTTAATACGTTACGAGTCATGCATCTCAGAACGCTCAGAATGCTCTATTCCTTAGTTTGTTAATTAAAAAAATATAACTCAAGCAGGGAAAAAAACCAAAAAACCTCTAAGCTGTAATACATTTGACAGAGTCGAATAAATTAGCATTACGGTGGAGGCAAAGCCTCAATGAGCTGCTGCCCGCATCAGAAAATACTCTGTACGGTCATAGTATGAGGCACATAACGACAACTTATTTTAAGGGAAAGCCACACCTTGCACAGTGCCAGTCAGTGGGACTGGTTCTGTTCATTTACTGGTAAAAGGCCTCACACTCATACTGATGAGGGACTATTTACAAGGTCTTGCAATGACAGGACAAGGGGCAATGGGTTTAAATTGGCAGAGGAAAGATTAAGACTGGATGTTAGGAGGAAGTTCTTTACAGTGAGGGTGGTGAGGCACTGGCACAGGTTGCCCAGGGAGGTTGTGGCTGTTCCCTCCCTGGCGGTGTTCAAGGCCAGGTTGGACGAGGTCTTGAGTGAGCTGTACTAGTGGGAGGTGTCCCTGCCTATGTCAGGGGGTTGGAACTAGATGACCCTTCCAACCTTATCATTCTATGATTCTATGAAAGATGCTTCATAGGCTCTGTAGAATAGAGCTCTTTTCCCAGTAAGGGGAAAAATAGTCCTTTGGATGCTAAGTAGAAGGGCTACTAGGCTGCTAGAGAAATCCATACGGAAGCAGAGCATAGCACTTTACCACAAAATGAAGTAGTAGAACAAAGAAAAGCAGTAATGCCCCGTAATGATACTGAGAGAATAAGTTTTCAATGACCCAATCTTAATACAGTTCAATTAAAAAAAAGAAAAAAAAAGTGAAGCAGAATCACATCAGAAGCACTAAACTAAACTGGACTGTGTAATGACCACTGCTCCGTGATAAACAGCAATGGTTGATAACCATAAATATGACATAGCACTAAAATAATAAACCTCAGCAGGGTAAGGGTAAGGGTATATGAAAGCTGTAAGGGTATTTTTCACAGCTGTAATCACTGATACTCATGAAGAAATACGCTTTCCATAGTCAATAGCTCTTGGAGGGAGCCATTTATTTAAAGCTAGTAGGCATATAGAAAGTGAATTTGTCTGGAAGAATTGGTTCTGCAGGATGAGTATTGTAGCAGCCAGGTTCAAAACGTGCATCTCTGCGCTTGCTGTGGA
Source organism: Eubucco bourcierii (assembly GCA_013396675.1). Lineage (NCBI taxonomy): Eukaryota > Metazoa > Chordata > Aves > Piciformes > Ramphastidae > Eubucco > Eubucco bourcierii. The sequence goes on from VWZE01012798.1 coordinate 292,474, forward strand.
ACGAGCAAAGCCGAGAAGTACTTTGCATTTTGAATACGAGCATTAAGTCCACACAATTTTATTGGTTCCAATAAAATAAAAGGGTAAAGAGTTATTCAAAGTTAAGCACTTTCTCTCCTGTAAACATGATTTCTATTTCAACATAATTTCAAATATTGTCCTACTTCCCTTTGAGAAAGAAAACAAGGTCCATTCATCATTCTCACTTTCTGGATTATAAATCTTTTCTCAAAATTGCTGTATCTTTTTAATTTCAATTTCAATCCATTACCATTAAGAGATTAAAGAGACCAATGGCTTAAAGTTTCTTTAAATAGCTTTCAAATTCTCAGTCACTGGGACATGAAATTACTTTTTAAAATGCAGATTTAAAGAGTTTATGTGCAATATTTGGTTGAGCTCATATTCAGAAGCCTTGGAAGGCACTCTAGCAACTCTCACACAGTCATGATCAGAACTGGAAGTTTTGTGGGGTTTTTTTGGGCTCAGTGTGGGGAAATGAAATTTTGTGGGTTTTTTTTTTTTGGGCTCAGTGTGGGGAAATGGAAGGAAGTCTTTGTGAGAGGTCCTCCAACCTGCTTAAAATCTTATCAACCATCAAAAAATTGCCAGATATTCACAACTGTTTACCACATTATTCTGTGGAACTCCAGAGATGACTAACTCAAAAAAACAAAAGCCCATCTCAGGGAAAGAGAAGGCATGCTTGCTACAGAAGGTCTGAGTAAATATCTTTGAATCTTGCTGATTCTTCAACCAGATCAGCACTGGTGAGAACCTCTGCAGGCTTTTTGTTTCATTATCATCCTCCAGGTGTTATATCCCTTAATAGACCACGATGACTGAGTGAGCCCAAATGTCAGCTTATGCCAAGCCTGCTGATGCTGGCAGCAGAAACAGTTCTCATGCCTGTTGAGCTGTGCAGTGGGATGGAAGGCAAAGCAAAGCAAGGTCGCACAGGCTGAAAAAGCACAATTGTGCATAAGTAACATTTCATCTGATTTTTCATTGTCCCTCAGATGACAGAATCACCAATTCCTCTTGGCTGCAGAGCCAAGAGTAAATATGTCACTCAAAAAAATAGAACTGTAAAACAACATAGGCCATCTTACCTTCCAAATGCTCTGTTGTAACCAGTCCTAATGCTACCATGAAGGCAATTTTCTATGGGAAAAATAAGCAGGTATTAGATTTTCTATTAAAACAATCATGGTAGAAATAAGTAAATCAATCAATGCAGCACTGACAGAAGAAATCTGGTAAAAGTCTTTAGAAAGGTATCCTATTTGAATGCATAGCAATATGAAGAATTCCAATTGAAGATTTACTTCACATATGTCTGGTCAGTCACGTCCTACCTGTATGCCTGCATAAGCTACAAAGCCAGTTCTGTGTGGTTACTGATTTCATACAGAGCATGATCAAAATCCAATCAATTCAGACGACTCAGATTCATAGTGTTAGCTGCTTTGTCACTGCACTCTTCAGAGAAGTACTTATGGGTTTGGTTTTATTATTATTGTTATTATTATTATTACTACTATTACTATCTGTACACAGCACTGCTTTTATTGGATGTGAGCAAACTGCATGAAGTAAAATAAGATATAACACACTTCAATTGAACTTTACAACACTAAACAGGACACCTAAGGCATATTGAAAGTTGCTTTCCCCCGGAAAAGAAAAAAAAAATATATTAGAAATTTCTCTTCCCATGTTACAGAAAGACTATCACATAGTTATAGGTTCAGTTTTAGTCTGCTGCTAGTCAAACCATCCTGCCTCGTGCCAGCTTCAAAAATGAAAGTGTTGGCTGGAGCAAAGTGTTAGAGGGCTTGAAGTTCAGTTTGTAACACTGGAGGCTTCCTGTTCCGGTTGCTGTTTCTGGGTTCTGGGCTCTTGGCTGTTGGCCCTCTTCTGCTGAGATGGCAGCAGGAGAGGAAGGGATGGGCAAGTAGTTCCCCTGGCTTGTGCTTTTAGCTTTCCTGCTTCTGCTTGCTGCCACTTTCCACATGCTTTTTCTGCAAATAGGCTAAGGTAATCATGTATTTTGTACTATGATTATCTGATTTGCTCAGTAAATTCTTATCTTATTTGTCTCTCTGTCTCACACCTGTTGTCATTCCCTCACTTTTGCGTTGGGAAAAACAGACAGGTTAACCTGTTGGTTTTGCTTTAAATCATTAGACACATGCATGAATTACAAAGAGGAACACTGATCCAGTATTTACACTTAATAGGGAGTGAACAAATATCTCCCAATGACACTGATGAACTCACTTTGCAGTGAGAAATTTGATCTAAAATATCATTTAAAAGTTTTATACCCTATATAAGCACAAAACACACCTTCATACTAAAAAAAATCTTCAAACGTGGCAATGTGGTAATAAGACAAGTAGTAGAGTAGATTCTAAATACTTTTCCAGTAATTTTTCATTGAGATATTTTTTTCTTGTGCAAAAAAAAAAAAAAAAAACCAAAAAAAAACCCTGAAGCTTTTATTCCACCTTTTGGACGGAAAACTGAAAGTCTGCTGTGTTGCTCCAAGCCCAAACTGAACGGAACCATTTGGTATTGCATTGCACCTGCAGCACTGTGGGGCCTTACGGATCTCTTCCTGTTTCTGTTGTGCCAAACGATCTTGTTGGATCATGTCATTCAAGCTGCTGCATTTCAGAAGGGGCAAGTCCACAGCAGAGACAGCCTGACTACGAAACCCAAGCAAAACACACAATCCAAAGACCACAGGACTACATATACGTGTGTGCTGGTTTGAGGCTAATTGGAATATTTTAATAGAGAAAATTACACTATAGGCTGTGAAAGGAAAACATCATGATGTCTACTTCACTCATACGCTTGCTGAAAATTGTTTGGGAACAATAACCAAAATATAGATAGGTCAGTCTCTGTCTGTCGCTTGCTGGGAGAGCTTCTCAAGCGATCTAGCAGCTTCTGGCTCTGGCTCCTCTGCCGATTAATTCTCACTAACCACTTTTCTTCTAACCTCCCTGGCTGATCCTCCTAATTTACCTTGTGCGTAAGGCAAACCTTGGGGTAAGGTACAGGGGTGGGGAGAAGGTGGAAGGGTGGTTGGGAGCCCCTCCTGGGGTCTCTGATTTCTGGGAGGGGAGTTGTGTTTCTATATTACCTTTAACTTGTACATTTGTGTAACTATTCCTGTCTATAGTGTATATCTCTGCTTGTACCTTGTGCTGAGCTGTAAATAGAGCTTCATCTCTTAACTTCCAGCAGCTGAGTTCTAGTCTGGGTCATTTTACAAAGTGTGTGGGGGTGGGGAACTCCCAAACCATCACAACATGTAAAACGTGTAGATTTTGGCCAAATTGAAATACAGTGTTTAAGCACTAGAGGGTAAAAACACTGTTTCAGTCAAAGAAGTGTCAGGATAAATGTTTCAATGTTTTCAGGTCAAAATTTGTTTGACCTTCTTGTTTTGTGAAAAGCCTTTTAATTGCAATATTTTGTGGGAAAATAAAAATTAATTTCAGTTCAGGATAAAATCCAGGATAAAATCTATCCAGGATAGAACTACCACTACCAGAACTAGAACCAGAACTACCATTTCCTTTGCAGTTCTGACTTTCACACACTGAAATGGGGAAAGCAAACACCCTCATTTTGTAAATCAAGGGTTAGGTGAGTTCTTCAAAACCTGAGGACCAGGACTGGACACCTACATCCCTTTCACATAGGTGAAAATATCTCTATTGAACAGGTGAAATGACAACATCCTAAGGCAGGAATATCTTCTTTCCACAGTCTCCTAGTATGTAATTCTCCCTGCATATCAAAAATTGGTGATGTCAAGTCTCATCACTGGCAATTTATATATTTTCATGCTATATTTCTGCCTTCTCTAACTGTGGTAATGACAAGCACATGTGTTCATTTGCATGTCAGACCTTGATTTCAATGACATTCATTCCTTACATGTCTAAAATACCATCTAATACACAGTGGGAGCTCCATGCCTGAGGGGAAAGATGAGATGCAGATCTGAGAAGAAAATTAGTCAATTGAGTAGAATTACAAGCTTCACTCTACCCTCACCAAAAAGTAACTTTTTGGCAGGATATGACTTGGTGCTCTGAGCAGAAGCAATAACAACATTTAGGTACAGAATCAGAAAGCTGGAATGGTTAACCTGCAGTCACATTTTCCTACTGGAGTGCAGAATGCCTGTATGAACTGAAGGCCAAACTGTAGGGAGAGCACACATTTTCTGACACGTAAGCTACAACTGAATATAAGAACGTTTGCTAAACATTTTCCTCTCTTCATGACAAAATTATTTCAATACATATCTATTTGTAAGTAGTCACAGCATGTTTGCTTAACATACAATGATCCCTCAATAAATAGACTTGGTAATTGCCTCTCTTTTAAACACAGGAAGGTTTACTTTTTATAGATGTTTGAGAGATGATTCCCTTTAAAAGGTCACACTAGAGGCTGCCCCCCCCCTTTTTTTTTTTTTTAAAGCAGCATATTATATATTAACAGCATATTTGTTTTACAGGTTTTGCTATTTCACGCTCATGTAGTTCAATGAATTCAACTCAAAATACTACTACCTCTGCACTGTTTTTCTATAAAATATCAGTCTATTATTTTCTCTCTGTGCAGGAACCCACAAAACTGAGGCTTTGGTTTCTGGAGATTCTGGGTGACAGAACACTGGAACAGGCTGTCCAGGATGGACTGTGGAGTCTTCCTCTCTCTCGAGGTATTCAAAACCCACCTGAATACCTTCCTGTGTGGTCTGGTATAGGTGATTCTGCTCTGGCAGGGTGGGGTTGGACTGGATGAGCTTTGGAAGTCCCTCCCAGCCCCTGACATTCGGTGATTCTGTGATTTTCAATCCAGGCCTAACACTAGCATTTAGTTAATAATGGCAACGTATTTCTCTTGTCCTTCTCAGGTGGGATTAAAAGCAGTTAGCTAAATAACCAGCATTTATGACACCAATTTTTCTTTCAAGTAACAAAATCAGCTAGAACATCTTGAAAAAAATGTTTCCAGAAATAGAAAATTCTACTAATATGAATTTCTTTTAAACCAAGCTTTGGGCAGAATTCTGTTTCTTTCTGTGTTGGACTCAGGTCCTTTTAAGAAAAAATACGAAACAATACAAACGAACAAAAACCCCCAACTCCCAAAATCCCAGACATCTGCTCCCCAGAGAAGCAGCAGCCTTCTGCAAGTTCCCTCATTTCTTTGCAGAAGTCATTCTGGTGGAGGAAGGTCCATCACTTGACAAGCAGTTATTTGCCGTAAGCAGCAGCATAGTCCTGCTGACAGCAGGAAGCAGGTGGCTCAGACCCTTCTCAGCTCTGGAGGGATCAAACTCTCACTGTTTATGTTCCAGAAGAGGGCTCTGACCATTGGACCTGGAACACTCTGGGTGGCCTAGATGTTCTGTTCTGCATCTGGGGAAAACTACTCCACAGGCAAGCACCAGGCATCCTGGCTGCAAAACAGTGGGCATGTGGAGTTTTGCTGTAGCTTAATGATGACATACTTGGGAGAGCAGAAACCTTCAAATCTTTGGCTTATGCAAAAAGCATACATATTGTCTGAGACTGTGCACAGGATTAGGTCCATGGTTTCAGAGCAGAATGACTAAGCCAAGAACAAAAGACAGTAATGATCCTCTGTCTTTTCTGTTTATGCAGGTATGCTCCGTAACTGAATACAGAACCACAGAATCATAGAATCAGTCAGGGTTGGAAGGGACCACAAGGATCATCTAGTTCCAACTCCCCTGCCATGGGCAAGGACACCCTACTCTAGATCAGGTTGTCTAAAACCTCATCCAGGCTATCCTTAAACACCTCCAGGGATGGGGCTTCCATCACCTCCCTGGGCTATCTGTTCCAGGGTCTCACCACCTTCATGGTGAAGAACTTATTCCTAACATCCAGACTGAATCTACCCATTTCTACCATCATTCCATTGCTCCCAGTCCTATCACTACCTGACATCCTAAAAAGTCCCTCCCCAGCTTTCTTGTAGGCCCCCTTAAGATACTGAAAGGCCACAATAAGGTCACCTCTGAGCCGCCTTCTCTCCAGACTGAAGAGCCCCAACTCACTCAGTCTCTCCTCCTAGGAGAGATGCTCCAGCCCTGTGATCATCCTCATGGCCCTTCTCTGGACACCTTCCAGCACATCCAAATCCCCCTTGTAACAAGGGCTCCAGAACTGGACACAGTACTCCAGGTGAGGTCTCACCAGCGTGGAGTAAAGGCAGTGAGGAATGGCCTCAAGCTGAGCCTGGGGAGGTTTAGATTGGACATTAGGAAAAAGTTATTCATGGACAGAGTGGTCAGGCTCTGGAATGAGCTGCCCAGGGGGTGGTTGAGTCACAGCCCCTGGATGTGTTTAAGGGTCATTTGGATGTGGTGCTTAGGGATATGGTTTAAGGTGAATCTTGTAGAGCAGGGTTATAGGTTGGACTTAGTGATCTTGAGGGGGCTTTTCCAACCTGGGTGTTTCTGTGATTCTGTGCAGAGCCATACTGGAGTTCCTGCCTCAGTTTTGTGCTTTGAAGACAAATAAAGATGGAAGTGCCTAGAGTGCTTAATTTCTTTGTAAAAAATATCATGCTATCTTTCTTAGTGTTCGCCTTAAATTTAATCATCCTTTAGAAGCCAGGAGAGTTTTTAGAAATGCACAGTACAGGGGTTTTTTTTTGTTGTTTGGGGTTTTTTTCACGAAGCAAAACAAAGAGTTTTACAAACCCATTTCATTTTTTAATTACATGTTCTATTTATGTCATTACATGTATTTACACTAATTACGCTGTGAATTGTAATTACACTAATTGCATAAATACATTACAATCTACTAAAGTTTACTTTCAAGGAACAAAAGAAATTAACTCCAGACCTACATATTTATGTCTGTGAAACAAATCTGTCATACTTAAGGGCAGAAAATTGTGCTTGTCAAGACCTACAGCATCCACGCAGCAGGAACAAAGTTCTTGGTTACAAAAGAGGGGTAGTGGGGGTATTCTAATTAGCAATTTAATAAAAATCTCATTAAATTTATGAATGCCACACCAGAAGATGTGCCTAGTCCCAAGGTCTCTTCCTACATCTCTCTGGAAGTCTTTTGCTAAGCATTCTTTCTGTGAGGATAAGTTACAGGCAAAGGAAAAGTGCTGTTTTTCTCTAGAATCCAGGTTTTAAGCAGGCTCTCCTGATTTTTATAATTAATATTTAAAAACCGGGGAAATTCCCTCAGATTCTTTGGATTTTCAGTCGACAGGAAATATTTGCACAAAGGATATTTATTAACACAGAATTAAACAGTTTAAACAATCAGAACTTGGAAAAATAGGAATGTGAAACAGGAAAAATTCTACCTGTGCTGCAGAGGCTTAGCATTAACCCTAGCACATGGTACTCAATGATGCCTTGGGTCCCTGTGGTGGTTTGGGAGTTACACACACACACACACCCTACTTTGTAAAATGACCCAGATTAGAACTCAGTCAGCTGGAAGTTAAGGATTGAAGCTCTGTTTACAGCTCAGCACAACGTACAAGCAGATACATACACTATAGACAGGAATAGTTACAGAAATATACAAGTTAAAGGTAATACAGAAACACAACTCCCCTCCCAGAAATCAGAGACCCCAGGAGGGGCTCCCAACCACCCTTCCACCTTCTCTTCACCCTTATACCTTACCCCAAGGTTTGCCTTACGTGCAAGGTGAGCTTGGAGGATCGGCCAGGGGGTTAGTGAGATTACTCAGCAGAGAAAGAGCCAGAAGCTGCTAGACCGAGACGCTGTGGCTCTACAGACTGACTTATCTATGTTTTGGTTTCTTTTCTTACACATCCCTGCAGATGAAGTAGACATCACTATGTTTTCTTTTCACAGCCTATAGTGTAATTTTCTTTATCAAAACATTCCAATTAGCCTCAAACCAGCACAGGTCCCTGAGTAAGTTTCCCATACAAGGGCGCTTCCAAAAACACACGATAACGATCCCATGGTAAAATATAAAATATTCCAGGCAGAGAGGGGAAGAGAGAGATCAGCTGCAGCTGAGCCCGTGTAAGCTGCAAACGTGGCCACCGCGATTCCCAGTTTAACGAGCTGCTAAGGGGTACTGCAGAAAGACTTGTGAGAAAACTTCTGTGTAGAAAGGCGATCTCTGAAGAAAATGAGCGGATTCTAAATCACCCCCCTTAAATAGACCAATTTTTGAAAATTAAACTGGCCAATAGGCGTTTAGCATCCTTGTTCTGCCCAAAGCATTTAAAGCTTTGTGCATCCCGTGACCACGCAGGCACGCTGAGGGGCTGCACCAGACACCTGAAACGTGATGCTAAGCTCCTAGCCTCAAGGCTTTCTTTTGCTCATCTACTTCAACTTCCGGACCGGACCCTGAATAGAAGGAGGATGAGCGAGGGTTTAAACCAGCCTGGCAGGATTTATGCCCTGCCAGGACAAGAGGTTTCCTAAATGTAGTTCTGAAGAGCTTCTGCTTAAAACTGTGATATTCTAGGGTAAAGCCACTAGTCATCCTTAACACTGTTTTAACTATATGACCCTCTTCAAACAGTAGAACACCACCCTCACGCCTCAAGCCACATTATAAATTTGTATTGTAATAATCCTGTTAAACCTACAGCTCCAAGGATGACTTTGTGCTACACATTCACTACACTAGTAAGGTTAAGATTTCACAGGGCATGAGCATTTCCACAATAGAAGCAGATTCACAGAATAAGTTGGTATGACTTTTTTAATTGCTTCAAAAGTATCACAGAATTAACCAGGTTGGAAAAGACCTCTAAGATCATCGAGTCCAACCTATCACCTAACACCTTCTGATTAACTAAACCACGGCACTAAGTGCATCATCCAATCTCCTTTTAAACACCTCCAGGGATGGTGACTCCACCAACTCCCCGGGCAGCCCATTCCAATGCCAATCACTCTGTGAAGAACTTCTTCCTAACATCCAGCCTAAACCTGCCCTGGCAGAGCTTAAGACTGTGTCCTCTTGTTCTGTCACTGGTTGTCTGTATGAAGAGACCAACCTCCACCTGGCTACAACCTCCTTTCAGGTAGTCTGCCCTGAGCCTCCTCTTCTCCAGGCTGAACAACCCCAGCTCCCTTATCCTCTCCTTGTAGGGCTGTGCTCCAGCCCCCTCACCAGCCTTGTTGCCCTTCTCTGGACATGTTCAAGCACCTCAACATCTTTCTTAAATCGAGTACACACAATCTCATGTGAATACATCTAGTCAAAACGCCAAACACCTGTTAATGAGAGCCTCTTCTTTGTAGAGACATTTCTACAAGCACTTCTGATTTGTATTTTTCAGTTTACACTGCAAATAGAGTTCATGAAAGAGATTTAATTTTGCAACCTGCTTTCTACTCTCTTACTCAATGTGAAGGATTTTGATGTAGTTCAGACTGGGAAAAAAATCTGTGTACGTGTTGGAAGACATGTCCACAGTAAATGGCAGAAATTGTATTGTTAAATGCAATCTAAAATGGCAAGATACATAACAAAGAAGACGTAAAAGCTCTTCTTGGAAAAGAAATGTTAATTCAACCTCACAGACAGCTTGTAAACCTGATGTTATATATTCGGCAACATAAAAGGAAATATTTTAATGCCTCACAAAAATTACAGCTATACACATGCAAGGTGCCCAGATTATTACGAGACCTACAGCTCACACTTTGTGACACCAGAAGGTTTGAATGATCCAAACAAAATTAGTCAGAGTACCTCACTGGGAAAACAGCTTGACTGGGTTTAAAGATGAGGCACTGGCAGAATTCTGAGCACAAATGCAGTAATTATGTGTGCACACAGGAAAACATTTAGACTTGGTCCCTGTAACTTGACCACACTATAGTTCACTTATTTAAAAAAAAAAACAAACAACCAACAAAAGAAAGAACAGAGAAAGAGACAGAGACAGGGAAGGAGGGAGAGAGAAAGAGAGAGAGAAAGAGAGAGAGAGAGAAAGAGAGAAAGAAAGAGAGAAAGAGAGAGAGATAGAGAGAAAGAGAGAGAGAAGACAGACGATAGAGAGAGAAAGAGAAAAAGATCACCTCTGGATTTTCCTCCTTTTTCTTTTTGGTAGCAGGAGGTCCCTGAGCTGACTCTTCAGGAGGTTTCTTTGTCTCCAATTTACTTTCTGTCTGGGTTTGGACTTGAGGCTGAATAATGATAACCTGAAAGACAATGAAAAAAATAGAAGAAGAACATTCACTATATGCAACTGGATTTTTCAGTCTGAAACCTTTTATTCCACTTCGAAGGGAGTTACTTGATACCCCTATGAATGTAAGTCACAAGTAAAAAAAATTAAAAACTGGATACTCAGGTTAGGCTTCTAAATCCATACTTACTTTTTTTAATATTAATTTTTATTGGTGTTTTAAAGCCTACTGCAGTCTAAGAGAGCCACCTGATCAGTGCCTCTGAAAATTAGGACACTTTCTATTTAGAGGACTGCTGACTCAGCAGTCTACCTTTAGCATTCATGTCAGTGATTTTCATAGAATCATAGAATGCATTGGGTTGGGAGGGACCCTCAAAGGTCATCTTCTCCAACTGGATCGGGTTGCTCAGGGCCCCATCAAGCTTGATCTTGAAGGTCTCCAGGGATGGTGCCTTCACCACTCTTCCGGACAACCTGCTTGAGTATTTCACCACCCTCATTGTGAAGAACTACTTCCTTACGTCTGACCTAAATCTACCCTGTTCCAGTTTAAAACCATCCTATGCCTCTCATGGGTTGAGTTGAATCTGCTGCTGATATTCAATCCTGTGTTGCCCTCCTGCCAGCCTCAAAATGAAAGTGCCGGCTGGAGCAAAGGACCATGGGGCTTGAAGTTCAGATTGGAATTTGAGCAGCTTCCTGTTCCCGTTGCTGTTTCCTGAAACAAGAGAGGCCTCCTGTTCCTGCTGCTGTTTCCTGGAACATGAGAGGCTTCCTGTTTCTGTTGATGTTTCCTGGAACATGAGAGGCTTCCTGTTCCCATTGCTGGTTACAGTTTTGAGTTTGGGGGGTAGTGGCCTTTTCTGCTGAGTTGGCCACTGCATGCTCTGGTGCGGGAGGTCACTGGCTTCTGCTGCTGCTTCTGCATTTTGCTGCATTTTCCTGTAAATAGGCTCAGATACTTGTGCATTGTATCATTTCCAGTAAACTCCTTATCTCAGCCCAGAAGGATTTTTTCAGTGTGACTTTCCCTCTTGTCGGGGATCAGGGGGTGGCTTGCTTGTGAGAGTGAGCTGTGTAAACCAAGAGAGTCTTTTTGGCAAGAGACAAAAGGGTTGAGATAAGGAGAAGTGAATAATGAGGGCATTCAATTAAGGCTTGAGGCTTGTTAAGAGAGTTTTACATACTTTTTTTTTCCTGTGGTATGTTGGGTATGTTGATGCATTTGCTTTCTGGGGGCAGCTAGAGATGATGTGCATTTGTAATTGATGTGCTCTGTGCAGTGGTGCTCGTCATCTCAGGGAAGTGGTCTCATGCTGTGGTGTTGCTATGCTGGTTACTGGCACATTATAGTATGGTTATTCCACTATCCACTTGGTTTAGATGTAATCTCACCCAGTTGATGGGCCAGGTCTTGCCCAGAGTGATGTATGTCTTTCCCAAGAATAGCACCTGGAGATCTGTCCGGAATCTGGATCACTAGGAGTGGCAGGGTGTGTGTCAGAGCCTGGGCACACACCTAAGGTGGTGGTCACCTCCAGTGTTCTGGAATTTCACCCTGAACAAGTGCAAAATCCTGACAAATTGGTAAAATACTTGGAAAAAATATGTTCTCAGCCTGGAAGTTCCTGAGAGACAGAAATCACTGCAGTGTCTTGGGGCCTGGCCCATGCCTGCCAAGCCCTTCTTATCACTGTTGAGAGTGCACAGGGCAACAGAAGGTCTCTAGACCCACAGGCAAACCAGCAGGCACCACGGCTACTAAACTCCAACAGCAGGCATGGCAGCTGCACCAGAGAACCAGCCTGTGCCAGTTTCAGCTGCCCATGAAAAAGGAAAGGAAAAGGAAAGCAGTTCATCTTACAAAGGATGAAGATGAATCAGAGTCATCATGGGAGCAAGAGAAAAAGCCAGGGGTGCCCATTCAGTCTTTATCTCTGGCCTTGAAAGACGCCCAAGTACAAACGGTGGATAAAATGACTCGCAAGCTCCAGCAATGCAAGGGAAGTCTCTTCTCCTCCGTTCAAGCCTGTGTTTTGGCTGTGAAGGAACTGTTCTTGGAGGTCCATCAACTCAAAGAAAACATGTCCTGGTCCCCACTTGTATGGTCCTGTGTTTCAGCTATGAGGATCGGGCACTTTCCTTTCCAAGGGAGAAAATTTGAGAGGTACACACCATGCTGTATCCTGTGGTTTTACTCATGTGCCCATAGGGAGGACATAAGGAAGTGGGATGCTGCCATCATGCCAACTTCAAAATGAATGTGCTGGCTGGAATAAAGTCTCATGGAACTTGAAGTTCAGATTGTAACACGAGAAGCTTCCTGTTTCTGGTTGTTGCTTGCAGTCCCTGGTTTTGGGGTGTGGGTCTTTTCTACTGGGCAGGCTGCTGGGTGCTTGGGTGGAGGGGGATCCTTGGCTGCTGCTGCTTCTGCATTTTGCTGCACTTTTCTGCAAATAGACTCGGGTAGTTGTGCATTATGCCATTGACAATAAACTCCTTATCTCAGCCCAGAGATGTGTCTTTCCCTCCGGTCTGCGTGTGAGGCCCGCGGGGCAGGGAGTGGAGCCTGCTTGTGAGAACATGCTGTGTTAACCCAGGACAATGCCCTTGCAAACAGCCCCTCTCCAGCCTTCCTGTAGGTCCACTTTATAGACACTGAAATGTTGCTACAAGGTCTCCCCAAAGCTGTCTCCTCTCCAAGCTGATAAATCCCAACTCTCCCAGCCCATTTTGTACGAGAGGCGCTCTAGCCCTCTGATCATCTTCTTGGACTTACTTTTAAGCTCTTTTTATTGGATTTTATTTTGCACATAGGTAGAAGCAATGGAATTACTACATATTCAAAACCACAGCCTGATCTCAGCCATATTAGTGGCAGTATCAGAGTAAGTCCACGTGGATGGGGAGGAAGATCTCATGTAACTGAGATCAGAGTTCTTAATCAGCATTTTTGTCTTATGAGTAGTGGATGTCCAGTTTTGCACAAACGAGATGAATAGATGTGCTTTAAAATTGCTTCTGGTTTGGAACCTAGAGGAATCTCTTATATATATATGCATGCAAGTTAGTATATCCAGCTGCTTGTAACTGAATCACCACAGGAAAATTTACACAGTGGAGAATAACATTCTCTCAAAAGATATTAAATTAAATGGAACGAAGGACAAGTTCTGACCACAGAACTACAAGTGTGATTTTACACTCTTAATCAAAGCTTCATGAAGGAGCTTCCCAAACTCTTCTTGGTGATTTGAGTGCTGGATTTGAACTCTGAGTCTTTTTCACCTATTTAATTTTTAACTTTCAATCAATTGTTTTCAACAATTATTTAATTGTTATTGCTTTATATCAACTCAGTCAATCTAGAAGATTCAAGAGAGTAAAAAGAGATGGTTTTCTTAAGCCAGTAGCCAGTTTAAGTAAGAGAAAAATAAATTATGTCAGAAAAGAGAGGAAGAGATGCCTGCTTTTATTTACCTCGAAAGCCGATCTACAATCTGTATTCTTTTTCAGCACTGTATGAGAACCTGAGCTACCGAAATGACCCAGAATAGCAGGATCTCACTAGCAAATTACAGCAAATGTCTTCTGGGTACATTGGCAGCCTTATATTGAATCTGTTTCTGGTGGAAAAGTGCTGAAGTTCTTGCATTTCAAAGCTGAAAAGCAGTCCAAAGAAGAAACAAGTAATTAATACATTGATTCTTTCCTAGTGATTCATCTGCTGATCAGGTTTGAAACCCTGGCTCTCACTTCATTTAGTTTCCCCCTGAAAGCATAGAGGGGAATGTCTGATTATTTTATATACTCCCTAGGGTCAGTTGATATAACTAGTATCACTGTATAATTGAAGAGGGAATCCATAGGAAATCTGAGCCTGCACAGAACTCAAGGATATCATTAGCAAGTACTGGTTTAAGGAAATAGAAGACGATACGGTCCCATTAACATCGGCCTGTACAATGATGCATTTTGTTCCCACTAACAAATATGCTTGAACACAAGTAACCGTCTGCTAGCATCCACATGTTCCCTTAAGAATTTTCCCATTGCTTGCTGATTGTTTTCTTCAAAAGGAACCACTGACACCACACTGCACAGGGCTGTGCAGTCCCAGGGGAACGTTCTGCTTACATCTGCCATGTAATTCCTGTGTTTGCTAACAAAAAGTAAAGAGCTGTCAAAAGCAGAACCTACCTTGCTGTCGGCACTAATGAGGAGTGGTTGCACTTTAATGCTGTCATTGACCACAGAGACAGTCGTGCTGGTGCTGATAGGAGTTGCATTGTTGGGGGAGGTGGAAATGATGGCGTACGCCACACCTGCACTGCTCAGAGGTGATGAAATTGCCGTGGAGTCGGTGACACTTTGTGACTGGCTGTTAGGCGTCTGTACATGGCTGACAGTGTTATTGGCAGTCGGGAGGGCAGGACTGGGGTTTTTAATGCTGACTACAGTTGCCTTCTGGAAGGTAGGAGGCTGCTTGGAAGGCTGATCTCTGCACGGGGAGATAGGGAGGCTGTCTGGAATCAGGGTCTTTGGCCTAACCTGTAAACAGAGAGTTAGATGTTACTAGGCACAGCCTCACACCATAATGAAAAAACTGCACACATGCACTCTGCCAGTAGAATCTCTAATTGCATTAACCATGGAACAGAAGCATCTAGAAAAAACAGAATGTAGGAACTCAAAGCAGCCAGCCGTTCATTCACTTGGAGATATATGTTCCTAGTGCTCCACACTTAGGTCATTTTGGTGTTCTTAATGCATTGCGATGCTGAACAAGAAGGGAGGAAAAAGTCAACTCCTCACCTTTATTAGCACACATCCATAAAATGCTACTCAGGTCACATCTGGTTCTCAGCAGGGATGTCCAAGCCTTTGCAAAGAATGGAAAGCCCAGATGCAACAATTTCCTATCTGAAGAACACAACACTCTTGCTATGAATCAAGGAGTGGGAAGTGAATCATAAAGGAAATTGTGGGAAAGCATTCACAGGAACAGTAAGCATATGCATTTATAGTGGGGAATAGGTGAATGAAGATCCTCACATTTTTAAGATGTGCCATGTCGAGTGGAAAGCAGTTCAATCACACAATTGATCACAAAAACCAACAAACAAACAAACAAACAAATCTCACAACCATTGAACTTCATATTTTGTTGCAGCAACTAAAGAGCTAGTTTGCAGCTGCAGATGGATGCAGAAAAACTTCCACGGTTGGAGGAGGATATTGTTTGCCAAGATTTGTGAAGGCTGTTTCTGACTTTACCCAGAGCCATGAATGATAGCTGCAAACAACTGGTTCCAGCTCATGTGGTGCATTTCCAGTGGGGTAATTAACATCACTCCTGTCAACATGGCTCTGCTTTAACATGATGTTAAGTACAATTCTAGGATTGAAAATAAATAATTTAAACTGCTTCGCGTGAAGTTAACTTCACTCCCTGCTTATTCCTTAACACGGCCAGATAAAACAGTCGGTTCCCTCTGTGCTTATTTAGTTCTGTCACTTCTGGCACCTTCCATACTGTGAAACAAAATGACAAGTTGTAACAGACAGACACTGGAAACAGCTGCCTGTGTCACTGCACTGTAGTCTACAAGAGCCCTTCCAATGATGCCGACTTCAATCTTCAGCCTAGGTAAGCAATTTAATGAAAAAACAGGGATTTTACTGATGTACCAAAAGTCATCTCTTAAGGCTGGTCTCATGTTCTATCATGTCAAGAAGAAGCTATACCCATTTGTCCCTGTGGTGAATATTAAGTGTAGCAACACACATATTCCGAGCTCGTGGTTTGATAATTCAGCTCTCAACTGCTGATAGGATCCTAACACCTATGAGCAGTGCAAAAGTGCATCAGAAGCACAGTCCTGCTCCAGAATGTTGAAATTGTCACCAACCAGGATAGATGGAAAGTGAAGGAAAGAACAGAGACAAAAAAGGGAACAGAGGAGGGTTTGCCCAAGGTCCTGCAGCAGACTTGTGTTCAGCTCGCAACTTTGGGGTAATATTAGAGGTCTTCATAGATCCAAACGAAATTATGCAAAATTATACTAAACTAGGACTAACTATATTCAAGACACATAGGCAGAAATGGAACTTTTTTTTTTTTTCATTAATTCAATCACTTAATGGACTTTGATTTATTAAGATAACAGGCAAATACCCTGGCTGAGTCAAGAGAGGAGTCTATAATTTGCTTAATATCCATGACAACTTAATAGTCTTATTTTCAAAAGCAGTGCGCAAAGAATTAGTTTAAACTGGCCCAGTTAATTCTGGCCCAGGCACTCTGCAAAACTAAAGTTTCTAACACAAACAACAGTTTGGTGTAATAGATGCTACTTAAAGCAGCTTTTTCATGTCTGTATCAGAGTTAGTTATACAAGCAGCTCTTTGTAGTATCTACATTTATATTTTCATAATAATATCCTCTCCTTCCTGTGTTATGTAAGTCTCTCATATGTAAGTCTTTAAAAAGTTGCTCATGCTCGTGTGCTTAGACATGTTCACAGGAAGAGTAGCATTATTCAGAAAACAGTGTAAGAGGCTTGGCAAAATACAGTTAAAACTTATTACCGTGGCTAAAAAAAAATCCAGACTGAGTTCTTAGCTCTTTGGCTAACATCTAAATTTCACCATCTCTCCTTAAAACAAAACCATTTTCTTGTAAATCAATATTACCTCTGTTACCAACAGAAAAGCACAGCAATGAGCACATATAGAGAGAGAAAACGAGAGAATAAGGAGTCATTCAGATCAAAGATTCAACGCAACTGTCAGTGAGATCTTTATAAAAAAAAAATCAGATCAGACAAAAATCAGACCAGGATTTTATCTAGCCAAAACCTGTCATGTAGTCTATCAGCATCTACTGTATCTGTCACTCTTAACTGTGCCTTTATATTTAATCAGAAGCCTAATTAAAACAAAATGTCTCTGTTATACAATTATCTTTTCTATACTATTACATAAACATAATCAACTGCCAGATACAGTATCTCAATGAATCCTATACAACACACTCTGCAAGTTGTGGATGTGTGTTTTATAAGTAAATCAATCAATGCATATTACTTTGCTCTAAAATAAGTTCTTCCCGCATAATTAAACAGTTTCCCAAGGCAACACACTCCATCTATAAAGCGCTGCGTACTGAAATAGCTGCCAGGACTTAGCAAACAGGAACAGCAGAAGAACAAACGCCGGGTGTTTTCTGCCACCGTGTGATGCAGAGGAGGTATAGCGGTCAGCATAGTCCTAAGCATCTGCGAATTCCCTGGCTAGCTCAGCTGACATTATGAGAGCATGCAAAGGGCTGAGCACAGGAAAAAGTTTCTGGTACTTCTGAGTGAAGCCTAAATTAAGTTGAAGTGAAAATAATGTTTGTTTCTACAGCCCACAGAGGCACGAATGCAAACGAGAAAACAAGAATAGAAGCCCCCTCTGCTCTAACATCTATGAGCCTGTTACCCTTGAGTATAAACACTAAGTGTAAGCACTTCATAAACAGCTAAGTGAAAGACGTTTAGCAAAGTTTCACGTTAAGAAACGAACTATACTGTAATCGGAGAATAAATGGAATCAGTTAGGGGGAAAAAAAAAATTAAGGAAAGAGCTAGTGTGAATTCCTTTTCCTCATGGCAAAGCTGTAGCTTAAATTTTGGAGATGAAAGGCAAACAGTGGCACTAGCGGAAGTTTGGAAGTTGACAGTGTCTGAAGAAGAACTGGAGAAAAAGTAGGGCAGGGCATGGGCTGTATTTTGCATATAAGGTACCAAAAAGATGCTTTCAACTGCAAGTAGCATAGGTTGGGTGGCAGCAGTCCCCATTACGGGAGGCGCGAAAATAAAAAGCACAAAAGTTTAGCAAAGAAGAAAAGAGAAAGAATAACAGACAGCATGTGTGTTACCAAGTGCAAACTGCAACTGCTGGCGAGTGCTGCAAATAACAATTCTCTGTAGCTCAACCCTCATCTCCCCAAATATCTTTCATTTAACTTCTGACAGCTGTCAAAACAGAATGTGATACTACCAGGGCTCTAAAAGCAGGAGAAGAGAGAGCTTCTTCTTGAATATAATGATTTCACAACCCTGTGTTGTTTTTGAGTTTCCTCAATATCCACAATAACAGAAACATTTGATTTTAGGCAGTAATATTCAGACACCCCTGGTACTTCTCAAACAGCCTGGAGGTGAGAGCACTGTTCAAGAAGATATTCCTAGATCTGAGAATTCAGTAGGTAGGGGCTGTCTACTTTTTGGACACTGAAATAACAGGGAGACAGATCCTACAGGATGTGCAGAGTGCTCTTTTGTTCAGCGACCTCTAGTTTCATATATTTTAAAGAGGTTTCGGTCAGGAGGGAATCAGCTCCTGTGACTAATATAAATTGTTGTATATCCCATATCATTAAGCTCCATCCAGATATCCCTATATGAAGCCCAAAGGCTTCCATTACATCAAAACATCATTCCAGCTCTCAAGAGCAAAATTTGTTGAATTCCACAGAGGTGAAGGAACTGCTGAGTGGCAGAGTTGGGAGAGTCTGATGTGTGTCATTGCTGACAAAAGCAACTGTGATCGTGGGCAATCTATTTCCTGAGTAATATCCCATCAGGTGAGTTGTTGTAGAAAAGGAAAAGAAGATAAAAAAAGAACAGCTGTTACAAAATAATCCCTCAAGAGCCAATCCAAACAAGAATGGAGGGAAAAGAGAAGGGAAGGAATGCACACAATTCCTCCTATTTCTGTGGGCAATTCTATGTAGTCCTAAAGGACAGGATCTAATTAGAACAGTTGTCTCTGTGCAATTCTGCAGGTGCTATGAGAATTGTTCAGGGTGTTCTGGTAAATGTACTCTTCTTATGCCTAGCAAAGAAGGGAAGTTAACAAGTGCACTTCAATTACAAAACCAAAAGGGATCATCGTGGTTCTCCAGCTCACAAACTGGCTAGAGAATTTCTCCCAGGAACTGAAGACTGATTTTAAAAGCAAACACTAAGTATGTCTTAACGATTAATTCATCACAAGCCCAACTAAACCTTTACAATATTTTATTAGGCTCATGACTGGCATTTTATTGCAAGGTTGAATTTGCCTAACTTCAGCATCTAGTCCCTGGATCTCGTTACAGCTTTGCCAGCAACACTGAAGAGCCCTCCCCCTCCCCAATATCAGATATCAGCTGGATCGTGCTCAGCATAAATCAGCCCTTCATACTGGCAGGGCTGATCTGTACGAGAGTAAATTTTTCAGCTCAACGCAGTATCACACTGCCTTTGAGAGAAAGACCATTATTCACACTTTATTTTCACTTCACCCTTGTACTCAGAGCTTAAAAACAAAAACTCAAAATGGATTTGGCACAATTCATATGTCACAGAGGCAAAGTGCTGGGAGCTGCAGACAGTGCTTTCATTCTTGAAAAGCTTTAGAGGATCACACAGAAAACATTAGCAATGGCTGATAAAATGAGTGCAATATGGGGTAATTATATCCTTCACCAGAATGAACAGATGCACGCTGACTTCAGTAAAGCTGTATCTATTTATGTCAGTTGAGGACTGACTCTCTCCCTCTTCTTTTTCTAATCAATAAAAATTACACACAAGAAAAGGTTCTGCATAACTTACAGCAATGACATGCTCTAAAATCCAGGCTGCTCAACTGACCTGGCTACAAGTGTTTCCAACTTGGTTGACATTTGGTTCCTTTCCTGATAAACACCTATTATCTTCAGCCTGGTCTCAGACCAACACCCACCTAGCTACAACTTTCAGGTAGAGAGCAAGAAGGTGGTTTCTCTTCTCAGCTTCCTTGTCTCCAGGTTAAATAACCCAGGTTCCCTCAGCTGCTCCTCAGAAGTCCTGTTCTCCAGACCCTTGATCAGGTTAGATGCCCTTCTCTAGACCAGGTGTTGTAGTGAGAGGCCCAAAACTGAACCCAGTATTCACGACGTGGCCTCACCAGTGCTGAGTAGAGTGCTGATCACTTCTCTGATTCTCCTGGTCACACTGTTCTTGGCCACCTTATCACACTGTTGGCTCATGTTCAGTCAACTGTTGATCAACAACAGCTCCAGAGGTGGGCCCAGGCCAACCTCATGAAATTCAATAAGGCCAAGTGGAAGGTCCTGCACCTGGGTAGGCACAATCCCAAGCACAAATACAGGCTGGGTGGTGAATGGCTGGAGAGCAGCCCTGAGGAAAAGGACCTTGGAGTCTGGGTTGATGAAAAGCTCAACATGAGCCTGCAGTGTGCACATGCAGCCCAGACAGCAACTGTGTGCTGGGCTGCATCAAGAGCAGTGTGGCCAGCAGGGCAAGGGAGGGGATTCTGCCCCTTTGCTCTCCTGAGACTCCACCTGGAGTATTGTGTGCAGTTCTGGAGCCCTCAGCACAGGAAGGACATAGAAGTGTTGGAGTGGGTCCAGAGGAGGGCCACAAAGATGATCAGATGGCTGGAGCAGCTCTCCTATGAGGATAGGCTCAAAGAGTTGGGGCTCTTCAGCTTGGAGAAGAGAAGGCTTTGAGGAGACCTTATAGTAGCCTTCCAGTATCTGAGGGGGGCCTACCAGAGGGCTGGGGAGGGACTACTAACAAGGTCTTGCAATGACAGGACTAGGGGCAATGGGTTTAAACTGGCAGAGGGGAGATTTAGACCAGATGTCAGGAGGAAGTTCTTTACAGTGAGGGTGGTGAGGCACTGGAACAGGTTGCCCGGGGGGGCTTGTGGATGCTCCCTCCCTGGAGGTGTTCAAGGCCAGGTTGGATGAGGTCTTGAGTGACCTGTACTAGAGGGAGGTGTCCCTGCCTACGGCAGGGGGTTGGAACTAAGATGATCCTTGAGGTCCCTTCCAACCTTACCATTCTATGATTCTATGATTCCAGGGCCTTTTCTCCTGGCCAGCTTCCACGACACTCTTCCCCAGGCCTGTAGTGTTGAACAGGGTTGTTGTGACCCAAGTGCAGCAGCCATTGCTTGGTGTTGCTGAATGTCAGAATGTTATACAGCTGGCCACATCACATCAATTCAGCTTGTTCAGGTTGCCCTGCAGAGCCTTCCTACCCTCAATACTCCCTCCCAGCTTAGTGTTATCTACAAACTTACTGAGGGTGCAGTTTATCTGACTGAAATCAACAACAAATTTGAACAGACTTCAGTGAGGACACAACTGCAACTGGCATACTCACAACACACTCTGGTCTCTCATTTTACATCCCACACAACTCAGGAGTCACTCTGTGATATTTCCATGCATATTCAAATTACATGCATTATACCAGAGATTTTCCACTGGGCTGCATACTTACTGTACTTTGGTATTTCAATTTGCCAATTACAGATAGCCAACTTTAGTGTAAAGGTGGCACACAGATAACACAACCCCTGTACAATTTTTTAAGGGAACAGAACTACTTAATCTAGGTCTTTTTCTCCTTCAGCTTTGCTTAAGACTGCCAAAGTGGAAGTTCTGCTGAGAGTGATGTTTAAGGGTGAATCTTTTTTGTAGTTTGAGTTTTAATCTGCAGCTGTGCAAACCATCTTGCCTCATGTTAGCTTCAAAAATTAAAAGTGGTGGCTGGAGTAAAGTATTAGGGGGCTTGAATTTCAGATTGTAACATGAGAGACTTCTGCTGCTTTAGGCTTCAGGTTTGGGGGGCGGTCTCTTTTCCACAGGGATGGCAGTGACACAGGTGAGAGTTGGGTAGCTCACTGGTTTGGCTTTTTTTGTTTATGCTGTGGGGTTTTGTTTTTTTTTGCTTTACTGCATCTCACTGTTCTTTATTTCTGCAAGTAGGCTAAGCTAAGGTAATTGTGCATTACCTGGTACAATCCTCCTCTAGTCCTGGTTTTTTGGGTTTTTTTTTTGGTTTTGTTTTGTTTTGTGGATGTTGGTATAAGGTAGTTAAATAGCAGTTCTCTATTAATATTAATGAAATTCCACACCAGCAATACTGTGTCAAATTTTGGGCTCCCCAATTCAGGAGAAACAGGGACTTGCTAGAAAAGAGTCCATTGGAGAGCCATAAGGATGATTAGGGGACTTGAGCATTTCCCCTATGAAGAGAGATCAGAGACCTGGAGTTGTTTAGTTTGGAGAAGACTGAGAGGAGATCTGATCAATGTGTACAAGTATCTGAGGGGTGTGTGTCAAGTGGATGAAGCCAATCTCTTTTCACTGGTCAGCAGCAATAAGGTGAAGAGTAACAGGTACAAACTGGAACATAAAAGGTTTCAGCTCAATCTGAGGAGAAATTTCTTCACAGTGAGGGTAACAGAGCACTGGAACAGGCTGCCCAGAGAGGTTGTGGAGCCTCCTTCTCTGAAGACTTTAAAAACCCACATGGATGCATTCCTGTGTGAACCACCCTAGGAGATTCTGCCTTGGCAAGGAGTTTGGACTGGATGATCTCTGGAGGCCCCTTCCAACCTCTAAGATTCTATGATTTCTGCCTCAGCTATACTGCCTGTACTTTCTGCTTGGGTATTGCTACTATTCAATTGATGAATAATTAAGTGGCTCTCTTCCATTTGCAAAGAAGGAAAGTAACATTAAACCAGCAAATTAAAATCAATATTCCAAAAAGTAACAGGTAGAGGTTGAAGTTGACAAGGATTTCTGCCTTTTTTTGTTGTTGTTTTTGTTCTGCACAATGATTCTGTCCTTGAATATGCAGTTACCTAGGTACCTCTGAGAAAAGGATTTAATCCTTATTGTTTAGGATTACAATAGAAATATAAAATCCAGTCTATGATTATACACACCAGTCAAAAATTTACTTCCATTTCTACTCTTTTCAGCATTATATGTCAGCTTGCTTCTCATACACCTACTCATCTATGATTAACTTATTTCAGTTTAAATATAAAGAGTCCATGAAGCTTTATGGCCTTTAGTGAACATCTGTCTGCTTTCCTCCTGTCAGTATACATTCAGAGCTGGGCTCTGGACTAATCCACACAGCTGTGCCATTCACTGCACTCAAATTCTGGTGTTACTTTAAACACCATGGATGCCACTGCTTTGTACTATCCATCACTTTAAGAGCTTTTCTTGCTTCTAGACAACAATACTGAGCTATCATAAGGATTTCAGCAGCCCCAAATTATTCACTAGCCAAAATTAAAACACTTGAAAGCCAAAAAAAAAAAAAAAAGTCTGTCTGCTGGTAGCCTAAGCAATGTGGAAGCACACCAAAGCTCTGATGTGAGGAGACAAAAATCAAGGTTTTAGGGACAGGCATCAGTGCAGTGAACTCCTACAATCCTCTGCTGAGGTACCGCAAACAAAGAAAACGTTTCTATCCATCTGCCACTCACACCGCAAGCTTGCACAACTGGCACAGAGGCTCAGAGGCACAGCATAGTCCAAATCAAATCAGACATGTATCTGAAGTGACATCATTCATATAAATGACATCAGTGGAGAGAGGAGGTATTTCTTCTCATCTTTCTGATACTCTGCAAAGCAGAATTTGATGTGGAGAAACAAAGAGTTTTTGCCTGGAAAAAACCAGACCCTGTTAGGTGTAAAAATGGCTTGAATCTTTCTTGGGAGTTGTATGAATATTTTAGGTTCCTACCATTATGTAGATATGACTTCCATAGAGGCCCTTTTCAAAATGTTCAGGTCTTCAAAACAGAGGCCTTAAGCACCAGTAATGCCCAGTTCTGCTTCTCCTTCCCCACCACGATGGATCAGTTCTCTCATTAAGAACAGACTATTAACACAGAAACCCAGAAAGGCGAAGGTAACAGAGGGAAGCACTCGGAAGATTTGCACCTAGGTGTGGTGTCCATTGATACACCACACATGTTCAACTTTGTCCCTAATGCAGAAGACCAGGTTTCTTATCTCTGGCATACCACCATCGACCAGAAACAGTTATCTCACTACCTTTGTCCTACCTTCCTCTGTCTTGGCTGTGCTACAGCAGTGTAAAATATATACCATGGAGCACTCTGGATGCGCCAAGAATCCCATGCTTCTCTCAGCACCACAGACTACCTATCAAATCTATCCACTAGCGCATCACTGAGATTCCCATAGATTGTCAATAAAGTAGCAATTGGGATTTCATCACAACCTGCTCCCCCTCTAAAGACTTTGTACAAAAGGCTGAGATAGACACGTCTCTGGTGCAGGCAGGCTCCTCAGCAAGGTGGATGCTCATATAGGTAGGTGCCACAGAATGACAGAATGCTTTGGTTGGAAGGGTCCTTTAAGGGTCACTAGTCCAACTCCTGTGCAGTGTGCTAGGACATCTTTGATTACAGCAGATTGGTCATAGCCCTGTTAAACTTGGTCCGGAATGGTTCCAGGGATGTGAGCATCTACCAACTCTCTGGGCAACCTGAGCCAGTGTCACACCACCCTCAGTGTGAAAACTTCTTCCTTCTATCTAGTCTAAATCTCCCTTTTTAAACTTGAAACCATCACTTCTTATGCTGTTGCGGCAGGCCTGGTTCTCTACAAGTTAACGGCACAAATATCATCAGTTTCTACAATAACCATGCTCTCTTATACTCCTCTGACAGAAATATACAGTGGCATGCAATTAATAGTAGCACGCCTATTAAAAATAAGCAAAGTGATGAAAAAGCAGCCAAAACTCTCAGCTGCACAGGCTTCTTCCCAAAGGGAAAGGATGACAGAAGAAATCGCTTACAGATGTTAATCTTCGTGCTTAACGCATTACCGGGAGGTGCTTCAAATGCAGTGACAAGCACGGTATAAAAGCTTATATAGAATAAAACAGATTAACAACTGCATTTATTAAGGGCTACATTTCCATCTAGGTTTCTACAAACCTTTCTTTTGAAAAAGCAATTTTGTTTCTGTTTTCTGCATGCATGCAGCCAATGAATATTAAATACTATTGCAAAACCCGTGGCTTGGTTATACACCACGCTGATTAAGTTAACTTGAATTAAATTATCTCTCTTCTCCACTAGCATTCTAACACATCCCCCTGGAAGCACCGAGGGTTATATCCCAGAAAGGTGCATGACATCCCTTAGGGGATTATAGTCCTTTTCTCCTCTGATATTGTAATAACAACTTCACCCAATTCAATTATTCCTTACTCAAAACAAGCCATAAAGTGCTCTTGTCTCTCCACAGCACAATTCAGCACAACATTTTATACAAGCCTGTATATATGCTTGCCTCTAGTTTCACAAAAGGCTGACTTGCACTTAGTATTCTTTTCCCACTTCCTAATGGCTGTGCATGGTCATAACAGGTTACACCTAAACCAAATGATTTAAACATTTTTCTTTTTTTTTTGTCTTACAGTGCAGGTTGAGGCAGGCTTTGCCACAGACCAATCTAACAGATTTCTTCAGATTTCTTCTTTGCCACAGACTAACGGATTTCTTCTACAGTTTGGCATCACACAAGTTGAGTTCTGTCTATAGGAGTCATTTCCCTTTCAAGAAATCTTCCAGAAGCCCTTTCACCAGGGAAGCCAGGAGTAATGGTTGGGTTTGGTACACATATGAAGACATGGTACATAGAATCATAGAATGGTAAGGTTGGAAGGGACCTCAAGCATCATCTATTTCCAAGCCCCTCCCATAAGCAGGGACACCTCCCACTAGGACAGCTCACTCAAGGCCTCGTCCAACCTGGCCTTGAACACCTCCAGGGAGGGAGCAGCCACAACCTCCCTGGGCAACCTATTCCAGTGCCTCACCACCCCTACTGGAAAGAACTTCCTCCTGACATCCAGTCTAAATCTCCCCTCTGCCAGTTTAAACCCATTGCCCCTAGTCCTGTCATACCAAGACCTTGTCAGTAGTCCCTTCCCAGCCTTCCTGTAGGCCCCCTTCAGATACTGGAAGGCTACCATAAGGTCTCCTCAAAGCCTTCTCTTCTCCAAGCTGAAGAGCCCCAACTCTTTGAGCCTGTCCTCATAGGAGAGCTGTTCCAGCCCTCTGATCATCTTCATGGCCCTCCTCTGAACCCACTCCAACAGTTCCATGTCCTTCCTGTGTTGGGGGCTCCAGAACTGTACCCATGTGGTGCTAATGTGAGATAATGGCCTTAGGTTACACCAGGGGAGGTTTAGACTGGATCTTGGGGAAAAAAATCTTTACTAAAAGAGTGGTCAAACCCTTAAACAGGTTCCCCACAGAGGCAGTAGAGTCTTCACCCCTGGAAGTGTTTAAAAAAGCCATAGACATGGAACTTCAGGACATAGTTTAGTGGTGTTGGGTTGACAGCTGGACTCAATGATCTTAGAGGTCTTTTCTAACCTTAATGACTTTGTAGTTCAGTCAAAAGCAGCAGATAACGGTGGAACTGCACTCATGAGAACTGTGACAACATTTTTTTAAAATGAGAACATGCATTATAGTAGCCTTCCAGTATCTGAAGGGGGCCTACAGGAAGGTTGGGGACGGATTATTTACAAGGTCTTGTAATGACAAGATGAGGAGTAATGGGTTTAAACTGGAAGAGGGGAGATTTAAATTGGATGTTAGAAGGAAGTTCTTTACAGTGAGGGTGGTGAGACACTGGAACAGGTTGCTCAGGGAGGTTGTGGTTGCTCCCTCCCTGGAGGTGTTCAAGACCAGGTTGGATGAGGCCTTGAGTGACCTGTACTAGTGGAAGGTGTCCCTGCCTATGGCAGGAGATTGGAACTAGATGATCCTTGAGGTCCCTTCCAGCCCTACCATTCTATGATTCTATGATTTAAGTTTTGGGAACAACTAGAGACCACAGCCTCTGACAGTACCCAGTGATGAACAAACACGTGGTGATAGAATAGCCCCTGCCCCAAAGCAGCCTGCAGCCCAGTGACCAAATTCAGACCCTGTTGAATTCAAATCACTACGGAAGATAAAAAGTAAGCAGCATTTGACAGCAGAACTGGCTAGAGTTATTGAAGAACAGGCACATTTCCTCTAAAGGGGTTGTCCATACCTTGTTCTTTTCACCACTGGCCTGCGTGATAGCTCCAGTGCAGGCATTTGCTATACCACTCTGCTCTACTCTAATCACCAGCGTCAAGAGCAAAGCCATCTCAAGCCCTGCCTTCAACCAGGACTGGAAAAATAGGTCAGGGAAATAGCATTATAATCTGATTTAACTGCTATTCAAGTCAATACAGTCTCTCTATTAATTTGAATGAGAATTGGATTGGGCCCAAATTGCAGGCAACAAAATGGGAGGTTTATTTTAATATCTTCATCATGTTATTTAAAATCTTTCATTTGAAGAACAGAAAAGAAGATTTCTTACATGCCTTCAGGTGGCTACAGCACAACTTCATTTTTTATGCAAACTAGTTCCAAACAGACAGCCTCCACTGCATCTGGAAACTGGAGCCCTATAAGGCCACCCCCTCCTTAGAGCTGATGGGTGCCATAAAGCAGAGGAACAGCTCAAGAGTGCATTACTCATGTTTGAGGAGAGAATCTCCAGGACTTGCTTCTCAGTCTGCAGTTTCAAAACACCTCACTCAGCTGAAAATCTCAAAGGCCAAAGTAAGAAGAAAAAAGCCTGCCTGAAATTAAACTTCCCAAATGTCAGAGCTCACAGCAGAAAATTTATTTAATTAAAGCAAAATCAACTTCATATTCAGTAAAAAAAAAAAAAAAAAAAGAGAGAGAAGAGAATTAAAAAAAGGTCTGCCAAAGAGGCTTGTTTTGTCAAATAATGAATGCCTAAGGAAATATTGTTTGCATTGTGCAATGAACTTGTAATTAATATTTGTTTGCTCACCATTTAATAGCAGTTCTGCACTAAGTGATGGGATTTTGCTGCCATTTGTGAATGCGCAGATTTTGAAACTTCACTCCCCATATGGAAGAGCTCCCAGGGGGTCACATCTTAAACGCATTCAAATGAACAGAACAAATGACAGATATCTGTAAAAATGTAGAAAATTAGAAAGCTCTATATATTATTTTACGTAAGTACTGCTAAGAGCATCGGTTCACTTGTGGTATTTTTCTGCTTCACTGCATAGAGGTAAATCAAACCAGGCTATATAGAGGAGAATGAAAGCATCAGAAATACAAAAATCCTTTAGACAAGATGAGGGGCCCTTAACTGGAGGAGTCTCCTGTTTCTTTCCACATAGCCAGGCGATATTTATGCCTCTCGTGGCTACACAGAAATCTAAAGGGAGTCTCAATTCTCAAAGAAATTATGAAACTGGTCAAAAGGAGAAAAGTCACATAGCAATTGGTGTGCTGTCAAGAATGCAGGCACTGACCTGAATTAATCCCACTTATCTGCATGCACCTGAAACAGAAGCGCAAACTGTCTGGCTAAGAGGGAAGACACTTCCAGAGGCTAACTCAGAGACAAGTAGACTCCTAACATGGCAGTGATCCCAAAAGGGATCCATTCAGGCCTTCCACCTCTTCACAGGCAAGATTAGAAGCAGCAGAACATACAGACTAGACTAAAGCAGCTTAGATGATTGCCACTGTGTCTGTCACTTGTACAAAATACGCCTAGACTTAACTGCTTGAGTACATAGGGAGGCATGCAGGTGGGTTTACTGAAGCCTTTGCTCCTATGGTTTCCTTGCTACTGGGACTCTCTCTTAAACAGCTTGCTCTTAAAGCTAGACTTCCCAGAGATGGAGGATGGGGAAGGTGCAATACCTAGCTTTCAGGGCATCAAGGGGAAAGCTTTGATGGGTGGAGAGAGGTCCCTACTATGAAACAATAGACATTTTAAACTTCCCTATAAGCTTTGAACAGGAGAGGAACATTTAAGGACATCAAACTGTTGGAGCGAGTTCAGAGAAGGGCCACAAAGATGATCAGAGTGCTGGAGCAGCTCTCCTATGAGGACAGGCTCAAAGAGTTGGGGCTCTTCAGCCTGGAGAAGAGAAGGCTTTGAGGAGACCTTATGGTAGCCTTCCAGTATCTGAAGGGGGCCTACAGGAAGGCTGGGGAGGGACTATTTACAAGGTCTTGTAATGACATGGAGAGGAGTAATGGCTTTAAACTGTCAGAGGGGAGATTTAAACTGGATGTTAGGAAAGGGTTCTTTACAGTGAGGGTGCTGAGACACTGGCACAGGTTGCCCAGGGAGGTTGTGGCTGCTCCCTCCCTGGAGGTGTTCAAGGCCAGGTTGGATGAGGCCTTGAGCGACCTGTTCTAGTGGGAGGTGTCCCTGCCTATGGTGGGGGGTTGGAACTGGTGATTTTTGAGGTCTCTTCCAACCTAAACCATTGTATGATTCTATATAGACCATGATGAATTGCAGAGGAGAAGACAGCCTGTATACAGGACAGGCTGTTGCTGAAGGAGCAGGTACTGACCTGTGAAAAGACCAGTAGAAGCTCAGAACTTAAGTCGTGCCTCTAATAATGTGGTTTTACATGCAGCTGTATACTTCATTATTTGTTTTGACCAAAATGAGGTTACTATGTAGATTTTTTTCCCATGCTACCTATACGAAATAGAAATATTTTATGGCTTAGGGCTGCTGAGGAAGGGTTGATATTTCATCAGTATTAGGTATGACTGCATAAAAAAAGATCTAAAATTGAAGGCTGTGCTAGGAAAGGAGTGGAACAAAGTAAAATACAAACAAAAATATTGCCATCAGCTAAACAGCAACACAGAAAGTTTGTGTGTTCTTCTGAAAGTGTTGAAGAAATCAGCTCTGTCCACTTTTTCCAGTTCTTCAAAACTGAATCTAACACTGAACGATTTTTTTCTGTGTAACAGAAGTACAGAATGTTGATGTTTCTCCAAGTGCACCATGTGCAATGCTATCATCATTGCCGAAACATAACCTTAATGATAATTTAAGTCCCTGTTACAGGTCCTTCAGCTCCTCTTAAGCCTCATCTATTTTCAGGAGCAATCTGCTCATGTTTGACACCCCAAAATGGAAGAAATCAATGTGGTGTTATGCTTACAGCACAACTGAAAAGCAAAGTCTTGAACTTGATAAGAAAACTATAACCTTCCTTTATGCTCACAACTTTGCCTTCCACAAAACATAATTTAAAAAGAGAATTTAAGAACTTTATCTTGGATATACTCCTTCCTCCAGGCAGATTTAGCTCACAGATGTTCTACTAGATTCTGCCACTAAGAAAATAGCATAGAGGGGGGAAAAAAAGGTTTAAAACAAAACAAAACAAACAAACCCCAAAACAATAGGAAGATTTCAATGATAGGAAAGTGTTCACATATGAGAAATCAGCTTCTAAGGGCCTCAGAGGGAGAAATACATTATACTTTGTAATCATTGATCTGAAAAAGAAACCATGGAGCAGCAGAAAAAACCCCAAAACACCAAAAAAGCAACCTTGTGGAAAATTACATCCAATTTTTTTGAGAAAGAGGGTTAAATTGGGGAGTAAAAGGTATGGTTAGGGAAACACTAATGGACATTCAGAAAAGAAAACACAGTTTGAAAAGCTCTTAAAAACCTGTGAGTGTAACTCTCCTTTTACTCATACCCAGACAGTCTTGCCTCAGTCTTGCACCTTGGTTAGTTGGGCCAAAACTTTATACTGGGATAGAGAGAGGTAAGGCAAATAAGTTACTAAAAAAAAAATTTGTGAGAATAAATCTTGAACAGCAAGTTTAGTACTTCCACCGTTTCTTTTAATTACAGAATTGCAGATTTTCACTTCTGTGATTTGTGAGTCATCTTACACAGCATAAATTTATATTTCACCATATGTACTTTGTTCTTCTACAATAAAAATACAAGGATTTTTTTAATAGCTTTTCCTTGTGCTAACAGTATGCTCCTAGAAGAAGCTGATTTATCTCTTTCTTTCTTTCTTTCTTTTTCACAAACTGGAAAAAAAATCAGCATTCTGCTGTTCAACTCACTGAAGGCAAGTCTTTATTCAATAAAATGAATGCCTTGACCTTCCCAAGTCTGGACACCAGATAGGAATAGAGTAGAATACATATAAAATGACACAAAAATCCCTTTGGATCGGTATTTTGTACCTGAGGTAGCACTGCTGGTCCTTGTCCTGCCAACCTCTGCAAGGAGCTGACCTGAGGAACCTTAATGGGCACTGCAGTGATAGTTCCCAAAGTCTGTTGGAAGAAAAACAGTTGAACACAGCTTAAAACACCTGCACAGCTTCCTCAGATAGAATCCACCCGACCCAGCAGTTCCCCTTCCAGCTCTTTGTCTCTTCCTGACTCCTGAGAGAAAGGGTATAATACACCAGTTCATTTGAAGCTCTCTCCTGCCTAAGGACACTTCCTTCTCTTTAACCTTCTCTAAAAAGCACCGCTAACTAAAGCCTATTGTCTCGTTGGAGCATTGGTGCAAAAGATACATCTCGCCGTTGTGAAGTATTTTGGGTACACAAAGAAAATGTAAGTGTGCAGCAAGGGTTGCAGGCTGTTTGGGCACTAGCTTGCTTTTGAAAGAGATCTGAAGGAAGGCAAAATGCACCACAGTGAAACTTCAGCAAGGACATTGGTAAAATGATGCATTTCATGGTAGCCAGGGTCACAAGAGAAGTTCGCTGTTCCTTAGTGAATAGTAAATACTGAATTATTAAAAGTGAAAGCTACCTATAAATCTACGACAGCACACTGCCACATAACATTCAGCTAGGACAACATGCATCTGGGCCAACACAGCAGTTATCACTATGATTTTTTTTTTCCTACCCTTCTCTTTGTTGTATTAACAATTTTACTCAAAGATTATTTAAAATAGTTGAGGTAGCTTCTTCTCTGAGCAATCATATTGCTGTTATCCACATAAAGTTTACTTTGTAGATGGACAATCTGGATAACAGAATCACAGAATCACCGAGGCTGGAAAAGACCTCCGAGATCATCAAGTCCAGCCTATAACCTAACACCATAGCATCAGTTAAACCATGCCACCAAATGCCACATCCCATCTTTTCTTAGAAACCTCCAAGGATGGTGAGTCCACCACCTCCCTGAGCAGTCCATTCCAGTGCCTAACTACCCTTTATGTCAGGAAGTGCTTCCTGATATCCAACCTAAACCTCCCCTGGTGCAGCTTCAGACCATGCCCTCTTGTCCTGTCACTGGTTGCCTGGGAGAAGAGCCAGATTCCCACCTGAATGCAACTTCTCTTCAAGTAGTTGTAGAGAGTAGCAAGGTCCCCTCTAAGTGTCCTCTTCTCCAGGCTGAACAACCCCAGCTCCCTCAGCCTCTCTTCATCAGACTTTCCCTCCAGCCCCCTCACCAGTCTCATCGCTCTCCTCTGGACCGCTCCAGCACCTCAATACCCTTCTTGAAGTGAGTGGCCCAGAACTGCACACAGTGCTTGAGGTGAGGCCTCTGCAGTGCTGAGTACAGGAGCAGAATTATGTCTCTAGTGTTTTCTTTAACCCTTATAAATACATCTAGATATCATAGAATCATAGAATGGTAAGGTTGGAAGGGACCTCAAGGATCATCTAGTTCCAACCCCCTGCCATAGGCAGGGACACCTCCCACTAGTACAGGTTACTCAAGGCCTCATCCAACCTGGCCTTGAACACCTCCAGGGAGGGAGCATCCACAACCTCCCTGGGCAACCTGTTCCAGTGCCTCACCACCCTCACTGTAAAGAATTTCCTCCTGACATCTGGTCTAAATCTCCCCTCTGCCAGTTTAAACCCATTGCCCCTTGTCCTGTCATTGCAGGACCTTGTAAATAATCCTTCCCCAGCCTTCCTGTAGGCCCCCTTCAGATACTGGAAGGCTACTATCAGGTCCCCTCGAAGCCTTCTCTTCTCCAGGCTGAAGAGCCCCAACTCCCTCAGCCTGTCCTCATAGGAGAGCTGCTCCAGCCCTCTGATCATCTTTGTGGCCCTCCTCTGGACCCGCTCCAACACTTCCATGTCCTTCCTGTGCTGAGGGTTCCAGAACTGCACACAGTACTCCAGGTGGGGTCTGACGAGAGCAGAGTAAAGGGGCAGAATCACCTCCCTTGCCCTGCTGGCCACGCTTCTCTTGATGCAGCCTAGGACTCGGTTGGCTGTCTGGGCTGCATGTGCACACTGCAGGCTCATGTTGAGCTTTTCATCAACCCAGACTCCAAGGTCCTTTTCCTCAGGGCTGCTCTCCAGCCATTCACCACCCAGCCTGTATTTGTGCTTGGGATTGTGCCTACCCAGGTGCAGGACCTTACACTTGGCCTTATTGAATTTCATGAGGTTGGCCTGGGCCCACCTCTCCAGCCTGTCCAGGTCCCTCTGGATGGCATCCCTGCCCTCTAGCAAGTCGACTGTGCCACACAGCTTGGTGTCATCTGCAAACTTGCTGAGGGTGCACTCCATTCCTCTGTCCATGTCACTGACAAAGATGTTAAACAGCACTGGTCCCAGCACTGACCCCTGAGGGACACCACTTGTCACTGGTCTCCAGGTGGACATTGTGCCGTTGATCACCACTCTCTGGGTTCGACCATCCAGCCAATTCCTTATCCAGCGAGTGGTCCATCCATCAAGTCCATGTTTTTCCAGTTTGGTGACCAGGATGTCATGTGGGACAGAGTCAAATGCCTTACTCAGGTCCAGGTAGACGACATCAGCTGCCCTTCCCTTGTCCACTGTCGCTGTGACTTCATCATAAAAAGCCACTAAATTTGTCAGGCAAGATCTGCCCTTGGTGAAGCCATTGCTGGTTCCCACCAATCACCTCTGCTTTGTTTTCCATTTGCCTTAGCAGGACTTTCAGCAGGATCTGCTCCATGATCTTGCCAGGCACAGAGGTGAGGCTGACTGGTCTGTAGTTTCCAGGGTCATTCTTTTTACCCTTCTTGAAGATGGGTGTTATGTTTGCCCTCCTCCAGTCAGCAGGAACTTCACCAGTCTGCCATGACTTTTCAAATATGATGGACAGTGGTTTGTTAACTTCATCTGCCAGTTCCCTCAGGACCCATGGGTGGATCTCATATCAAGAGTAAGCAAAGTATGTCTTCATAATGCATTCATGCACACACAAGTTTCTCCTTTCTAAAAATCTGTCTGTTTAGTCCCACTCCTTTTATGACTTCTCATCAATCTGTAGTGATGCAGACAGCTGTAGATATATATCTATAAAGTCTGTTATACAGGGTCTGAATGGAACGTCTTTACCAAGCCTCACCCACAGAGGTTCCTAAAATACTGAATCTGAGGTGTTATAAATAACTTGTACTTTGTTTTCAGCATTAAAAAGGACAGAAACCTTATAAAATTAAGATTGGTCCGTAGGTCTAAAGAATACTGCTAGCTTTTCCCCTTCACCTTCTTTCACTCCTTCACTCCTGAACACAGTTCATACTTTGGTTAATTGGTCAATATTCTTAAGACAAGGTTTGATAACTTCTATCTAACATTATTTAATTGCTGTTGGGATGACATGGCAATGCAAGGAAGCAGATGACTGTCATTATAACAGCAAGAGACACTTAGTCACTGATCACAGAAACTTATCAAGCAGCTAGAAATGGATTATAAGGAAAGAAAAAGAGATTCAACTGAATTTCTCTCTGAATTTAACTCCCCTCAAAACAGAAGTATTGGATCACAGCCAGCAAGATAAAGTATGCTAGTATTACTCCCATCTGGCAATGAAATTTTTCAATAAAAAGCAAACTATCATGTAACAGCTCAAGGAAAGTAAGACTGTGTCAAGTCCACGCCAATATGTTCTCCTCCTCAGACCTCAACAAGCAAGTGGTAAAACAGTCTATTTCATTCTAAAGGCAGTGTTTGAGAAGAGTATCATCCATTTTCATGAAGAATACTTTTAATAAGCTTGTCCT
This sequence comes from Eubucco bourcierii, assembly GCA_013396675.1. Classification (NCBI taxonomy): domain Eukaryota; kingdom Metazoa; phylum Chordata; class Aves; order Piciformes; family Ramphastidae; genus Eubucco; species Eubucco bourcierii. The sequence continues at coordinate 327,461 of VWZE01012798.1, forward strand.
ACAGAGGTTGTATTTTTAACTCTGCTACTCCTCTTGGAGACATTTGGGGATATGATATTATATATTCAGCAAGGATTAAAATTTGCATAAGATTTGCATGAGTTAACCAAGAAGGAGAGGTACGCAGTTATATACACTCATTTTTTCCTGAGTACTCATGGATTATCAGTACCCTGGGCTACTCACAGGAAAACATACTCCATTAAAATTTTGTCTTGATGACAGAGTGGAATCGGGGAGGTGGGAGTGCTCACAGAGAAAGCAGCATTTCTACCCACGGATGCCAGAACTCCAGCAGAAGTGAAGGTATTTGCATCAGAGCAGAGCAGGGCAGAGCTGAGCAGGGCAGGGGGTATTTCCACTGTGGTTATAGGTACAGAGTAACACACAGAATAAAACCAAGGGGAAGGATTCTGTAAACTATAGAAATGAATGACTACTTTGTCTTGTCTACCATATATCACAGCCTGACACACTGGGAGGGATGCAATGAATTTCTGCAGTCTGGAGAGAAGAACTTGAGCTGCCACCTGCTGCTATTGCTACTTATTAGACATATGACATTGTATTAGCATGGACTAAAATTAATTTGGACCTCTTCTTTTGCTATTTAAGATTTATGTCAAAATTAACTTCCCAACCCATCAAAGAGGAACTGAAAGCTAAACACAAGTATGGTCTATATACAACTGGGTCGGGGTAATCCCAAGCACATTTGTGGGCAAGGAGTGGCTCAAGAGTAATCTCAAGGAGAAGGATTTAGAGGTGTCAGTTGATGATAAACTCAACAAAAGACAGCATTGTGCAACTTGAAGCCCAGAAGGCAACTCTGTCCTGGGCTGCATCAAAAGAAGTGTGACCAGCAGAGCAAGTGAGGTGATTCTGTGTCTATACTCCACTCTCATGAGACCCCACCTGGAGCACTGCATCCAGTTCAGGCACCCTCAGCCTAAGAGAGACATGGAGCTGCTGGAGTGGCTCCAGAGCAGAGCCACAAAGATGATCACGGGGCTGAATCACCTCCCCTGTAAGGACAGGCTGTGGGAGTTGGGGCTCTTCAGCCTGGAGACAAAAAGGCTATGGGGAGACCTTACAACAGCCTTTCAGTACCTGAAAGGGGTTGTTCAGAAAGCCAGGAAGGGACTTTTTACAAGAGCTTGTAGTGATAGGATGAGAGGGAATGGATTTTAGCTTCAGGAGGGTAGATTTAGATTGTGTATTAGGAAAAAATTCCTTACAGTGAGGATGGTGATACACTGGAACAGGTTCCCCAGGGAGGCTGTGGATGCTCCCTCCCTGGAGGTGTTCAAGGACAGGCTTGATGGGGCCTTGAGTAGCCTGTTCTAATGGAAGTTGTCCATGGCATGGGGGTTGGAACTGGATGATCTTCAAGGCCTCTTCCAACTTAAACCATTCTATGAATCTATATTTCCCCTCTATCCCAACACCCCTTATAAACAGAATGAGATTATTTCTTTCACAAGGCAATGAAGCCTGAGTTTTCTCTGGAAACACCAGGAGCACCACAACTTCTGTTGCACATACATCCTTTACAGAAAGTCAAACCAAGAAGCTCCTCATTCTGGAAGTTCATGATTAATGTGCAGCTGCACCTCTCATCATTTTAAAATATGCTACCTCTGACCTTGAAAACACATTCTGATATTCTTATTCATACAGATACACATGAATTTGTAATGGATTTCAAGATGGTCAACAGAATACTATGTATTAAAATACAAAGTACTGATACTATCTCAAGTTGTGGCGGGGAAGGTCTAGGCTGCATGTTAGGAGGAAGTTCTTAACAGAGAGAGTGATTGGCATTGGAATGGACTGCCCAGGGAGGTGGTGGAGTCACCAACCCTGGAGGTGTTCAAGATTGGATGAGGCACTTAGTGTCATGGTCTAGTTGATTGGTTGGACTGGATGATCTTGGAGGTTTCTTGCAACCTGGTTGATTCTATGATTCAATGATACTGAGTGAAATTGGGAATTTATTATAAAGATAAGAACTAGATTACACAGAAGCTGTATAAGATATGGCTACCAATCAGTAAGATGTACAAAACCTCCATGTCTCAGCAACAAATCTCTTTTCTTATACTACTTTAAATATGAATCAGAAGGGAAAAAAAAAAAAAACCAACAAAACACCAAAACATAACAACCCAACTCTGTCTAGAACAGAAATCCTCTGTCCTCTGATGGAGGAGCTCACGCCAGCCCCTGGGTGCATCATCCAGCTAATTCTGTCTTACATTTTAAACCACTGAACAACTGACCCAAAAGGAATGGGAATGAGAGAAGAAACAAAAAATGTCACAAAACTACTCTGCACTGTTCTCTAAGCTTCATTTGAAGACAAAGCCAGGATTGGATTGTCTTTGGGTATCAAAGAAATTAGCTATCATTAGTTCTGTCCCCTGCATTCTCAAAAAAAAACCCTAAAAACAAACCACAACATCAGATTTATATTTCTGAAGTAGGAGTTCTGCAGCAATCTCCAGAGTACAAAACCAAATTACAGCATTCCTGGTTATGAAATTTTCAGTGACAAAGATGCAGTCTCCTGTTTACAAATGGATTTATGGTAAGGATCTGTTATTTAATATTCAGGGAAACAACCTCAGTATAAAAATCATATGGCCAAGGGAGAATTCAGAACTTTAATCTCACATTAATATAGTGCCACAGTATGTTCAGACAGGGAGACATCTAAGACTCTATTTCGTTTTTCACCATTTGCATTGTTTTGTTATTGTTTCCTATCTTAGGCAATAAACAGTTCAAGCTGTTGTATCAGCACAATGTAATGACAAAAACCTCTATAGTTTTCCAGCAACACAGTTCATCTGTTATCTCAGGATATTTCACCTAGGCCAGTGTCACTGTATTCAGTTTAGTGATGAAAAAAAATGAGATACAGTGTGCTAAAATAATACTGTCAGGTATAGACTGTTGTACAGGTGGAAATTCTTACTTTCAGTGTCTCATCCATGTGGATTGATTTACCTCACCTCATCCACTGATGCAATCACATCTGAATCACCTAATTTTTAAGTCAGATTTTAATGATCAGACCAGGATGTCTCTGTGATGACAGGCAAAAGAAATCACAGAATATCAGGAGCTGGAAGGGACTTTGAAAGCTCATCCAGTCCAACTCCCCTAGAGAGCAGGATCACCTATACCAGATCACACAGGAACACATCCAGGCAGGTTTTGAACATCTCCAGAGAGGGAGACTCCGCAACATCCCTGGGCAGCCTGTTCCAGTGTTCTGTCACCCTTACAGGGAAAAATTCCTCCTCATGTTTGCTTGAAATTTCCTGTGCCTCAGTTTTCACCCATTTTCCCTGGTCTTGTCATTGGGCATCGAATGAAGCAAGTGTAGATGCTAGTTAGGCAATCTGGCTGTGGGTACATTCTTCAGTCTATTTCAAAGGACTGGTTTGTTGCAGATGAAGTAGTAAATAAACAAGCAGGTAAAACCTTGCCTGGCAAAGAAAAAAGTAAATGTTCTGATCTGATATTCTTGATCACGGAGTGAGAACTGGACAAATTCCCCAAGGCTCAAGCTGTAACAAGATGAGCATTCCTCACACTCACCCTAATACTTCAGTTCTAGTTGGGTCCTCAGATCAAGTTCATGGACTGTACAAGATAAGTAATCAAGATACTTCCCCCTCAAGGTGGGAAATAAACTTTTTCCTTCCCACCCCCCTGTTAACAGTGCCACCTGTTTTCATCCACCAACCATCCAAGCTTGCCTGGTGGATCCAAGACTTCACAGCATCACCAAGGTTGGAAGAGACCTCAAAGATCATCAAGTCCAACCCATTACCACAGACCTCAAGACTAGACCATGGCACCAAGTGCCACGTCCAAACGCGCCTTGAACACCTCCAGGGACGGTGACTCCACCACCTGCCTGGGCAGCCCATTCCAGTAGCCAATGACTCTCTCAGTCAAGAACTTTCTCCTCACCTCCAGCCTAAACCTCCCCTGGCGCAGCTTGAGACTGTGTCCTCTTGTTCTGGTGCTGGTTGCTTGAGAGAAGAAAGTAACCTCCTCCTGGCCACAACCACCCTTCAGGTAGCTGTAGACAGCAAGAAGGTCCCCCCTGAGCCTCCTCTTCTCCAGGATAAACAATCCCAGCTCCTTCAGCCTCTCTTCATAGGGTTTGTGCTCGAGGCCTCTCACCAGCCTCGTTGCCCTTCTCTGGACACGTTCAATTACCTCAATGTCCTTCTTAAATTAAGAGCCCTGAACTGGACACAGTACTCAAGGTGTGGTCTAACCAGTGCAGAGTACAGGGGGAAAATGACCTCCCTGCTTCTGCTGGTCACACTTGTCACTGATTCCACACTACCATTTTAATCCAGGGGGTTTAAGGATTTTGGGGTTGGGTTGTTTTTTTTTTCCTCCCTCCTTTTTTCCAATATGCCCAAAGAGCAAGCTGGTGCACATTCTTATAAACATTTAATTAACAAGCTGAAAAGACATTTTTCTGGCAACGCCTGACCTTTAAGCATTTTGTATGAATTTATTGATACCAGCAGAAACAATAATTTAAAAGGTTATTTTATGAGTGCTGAATAGTTTATGGCAGCACTTTTGTCAAGATAAATGAGTTTCTTATTTCTACATTTACAGCTCTAAGCATTTTAATAAAAAAGGTCCATAAAAGTCAAAGATAGCTCCAAATCTCTCCTTTATCTAAGTCTGCTTGGGTTTTTCTAGTGACCCCCTGAAACACCTACAATGTGAAGGGAGTACTGAAATGTGCAGTGACGCAGGAAGTGAAGAGCCAAGTTTCAGTTTGCCTTAGAATTGTTTTGATTTGGTTGCATGCATTTATGGCAAACTTACTATCTTTATACTGAGATTTTTTTTCAAATAAAACCTAGAACCTCAGTCACTGCATCACCCACTGTAGGAGTTAATGGCTAATGAATTTATACGGCTCCAACACCAACCACTTCCAAGGCCCATCTTCAGTGACCTGTACAGAGCAGACAGGTATCTGACATATCAGGGGCAATTTTTTTTCTTGAACAATCCACCCATGGCCCTCGGACAGGAACCTCAGCAGGCCTACTGTGTAAATGACCTGAAATTTCAGTTGTTGGGTGAACGTTATCTAGTTAGCGTGCTCTGAAGGGTCACATTCTGAATTGCAAAAACAGGTGAAGAGACAAAAATTAAATATTCTCAATAGTCAGTTTACTCATTAAGAAAATAGGAATTAAAAAAAAAAAAAAGAAAATCAGAGGAGAAGCCCCCAAACAGGAGAACAGAGTTTCATTAAAAGACTAAAAAAGCAGTTCCTCCCACAAAAATTAAAACCTTAGAAGATATCAAAAAGTGCAGTTAAAAAAGAAAATTATTTTTTGCCCTCAATTCTTCTATTAATACCTAATAACACTGTACATATTTGCTATATTTTCTGTGTTTTCCGTGTATTAAATCAACACCATACCTAGATGGAGGCTCTCAAAGAGAAATAAGGGATAGACCTGTGGAGACGCTGGCAAAAAGAAGACAGAGAACGTGAAACAAAGAAGTATGGTATGGACAGAGAATCAAATTTCAACACAAGAAGGTTAGAGATGATTAGACAGCAAAAGTATGTTGATTTACATTGTTAATGACCAGACTAAGGGCCATACATTCAGTTTCGTACTATTATGTGGCATTCCTCAGGGACCAGTGCTGTTTAACATCTTTGTCAGTGACATGGACACAGGAATCAGTGCACCCTCAGCAAGTTTGCAGATGACACCAAGCTGTGTGGCACAGTCGACTTGCTAGAGGGCAGGGATGCCATCCAGAGGGACCTGGACAGGCTGCAGAGGTGGGCCCAGGCCAACCTCATGACATTCAACAAGGCCAAGTGGGAGGTCCTGCACCTGGGTTGGCACAATCCCAAGCACAAATCCAGGCTGGGTGGTAAACGGCTGAGAGTAGCTCTGAGGAAAAGGACCTGGAGGTCTGGGTTGATGAAAAGCTCAACATGAGCCTGTGGTGTGCGCATGCAGCCCAGACAACCAACCGAGTCCTGGGTTGCATCAAGAGCAGTGTGGCCAGCAGGGCAAGGGAGGTGATTCTGCC